>OY757016.1:145682341-146282341 GCA_963580285.1 Lucinisca nassula | reverse complement strand
GAAATAATAGAATCCGGAAGGGCATTCCAATCTCTAATGGTTCGGGGGAAGAACGATTCTTTATAAATATCCGTTCTTGCAGTTAGGGCTCGAAACGTCATTGAATGGTGCTGTCTACAGTGCCTAGCCGGGGGAACAAGGTCATCTGTTGGAATGCTGGCAGCACCCTTTAGACCTTTGTATAAGAGTATGAGCCTACTGTCTCTTCTCCTTTTCTTGAGAGACTCCCATCTTAATTTTCCTAGAATTCCAGTCATGCTCCCAGTTTCAAAGCAGTAATTTCCAGTTACAAATCTAGCCGCTCTATTCTGAACTTTTTCAATTTCTTCATTTAGGACCACTCCGCTTGGGTCCCAGATGCAACTACCATATTCCAAGATTGGGCGAACAAGTCCCCTGTATGCTGTCTCTTTCACATCCTGGGGACACTGATAAAGATTTCGCCTCAGGAATCCAAGAGTTCTATTCGCCTTTGTACACATATTGCATATCTCAAATCGTGAGTGATTGTCACACCAAGGTATTTAATGGAATTCACATTTTCGAGGACCGTTCCCTCTAAAGTGTAAGAAGCCTCAACTTTATTAGATCTCTTCCTTGTTATCTGCATAATATTGCATTTAACTGGCTGAAATCTCATGCCCCATTTTCGGGCCCAACATCCTAATCCATCTATGTCAGCCTGAAGTTTCAGTGAGTCATCTGTATCTCTAATTTCCCGGTAACAAACACAGTCATCTGCGAAAAGTCTTATTTCTGAGTCAATGTCAGAGGAAATATCATTGATGTACAGGGAGAACAATAGAGGACCAAGAACAGTCCCTTGTGGGACTCCAGACAAAACTGGCGCCCATACTGAAGATTCACCATTAACAAAAACACGCTGTTTTCTGTTCACATGAGTCACCATAAACAAATAATTGATGTTTGGACATATTTATCTAATCCAATTAATGATCTGTTGTGTCACCTACTTACCAATGTGCGGGTTGGTAAAATTTCATAGAAGCCCAATGCTTTTAATATGTTTTGCTGAAAGAAGTTAAAAAAGAAATCTACCCTTTTCAACTTGTTTACTTGGGAACAGGGGTGAACAACACAAACAGGACAATGTTACACGTAGAAACTAGTTCAGAAATGAAGGCATACTATTCATGAATTAAAGAACAAATTATGTTAGAAAGTATGTGAAAGTAGGCGCAAGACAGTTTCAAATATGAATATTATGTTTTAAATTTAAAGCAATGGTGTACTATTGTTTTTTTGGGGGGAAATTAGTTCCAAGGCGTATGAATACGTTTTTGCATTTGGCAAGATGGAAATCTCTTCAATTTGACAGCTACACTAATTTATCAGTGATGACAGGCTTCCAAGATAGGCTATTTCATTATGGTATACGCAGGAAGAAGGCTACATAGCTGACTTTTCAAGGTATTTTCATTGATGATGGAGAAAATAAAATGTGGAAGGCATAATTGATGAAATCGCAGCATTTCAGATTTACCGCAAGAAAAGGAGATGATGGCGCCCATCGAGAATAAACATGTCAAAAAAAATCTGGTTTTCAATTCAGGTAGCCTTTTTGATAGAAAGCTTTGACCGAGTCGTTAGTATTTGATGTGAACTATTGATCTGCAGCTGTTTTAGTAACTTTTAAAAAGTCTATAAAGCGGTTTCCTTTTTTCCTGGTAAAAGTGAAACATACAGAATTTCATTTATTTTCAAAGGCACAGGGATGTTGCTAATGCAAGAAAGTACTTGCTGTAATAACCGTTTATACCTCCAAACCTTTTTCTTGTGGGACATGGATTTTTAAACGGAAATCAGGATTATATTTTGGGGAAAATCAACTTGCAAATCTTTCATCTATATTTTTCTTGTGCAAATGTATTGAGGAAACTTAATATGTCCTGAGATAAAAGTACTTTCATAAATTTCTTTTCCGTTCACAAAAGGTTACTTTCGCTGTAATATAAAGGGCAGCTAAAATAATTTTCACCCTAATTGTAATCTAAAACTGTTAGTTTAACACTTAAATACCAGCATTTTAAACAAGAAGTGCAGATCTGGTAAAACGCAGCATTATGCCGCCTTTCTATGTTTTGATTCCATGGCCCAGTGAGATTCTATGATGGGGCGGTCTAAGTCCCTCGGGAGGGTGACCGAATAATCAGGGAGAATTATGGTCAGGTACACCCCAGTGTCACCAGCAAATAGGCGAACCCGGGACCACACATTGTCGGGTAGGTCGTTAAATAATATTGTGCCTAGAACTGATCCTTGTGGTACACCTGAAGTAACTGGAACCTCATCTGAGTACTCACATTCAAGTGCAACTGTCTGACTTCTCTCAATCAGAAAAGACTTAATTCACTGGATAGTTAATCCATGTACCAGTAGCTTGCGAAGAAGCTTCATGTGATTCACCTAGCCAAAGGTCATGCTAAACCCAAGATAAGATCTATTTGTTGACCATTTAATCATGATCTGGTAAGGTCATAAACAAGCAGAATCACATGAGTGTCACAAGATCTGCGCTCCCAGGCTGTTGAGTATTTTGTGATCATAAGGTATGTCCAAACCAAATCTTATGCGGCGAAATTTAGTTTCAACCTACAAAAATCCATTTTTTGAAGGATTTTCTGCTTGTCAGAATTTTGAAAACCTGGCCCCGTAGAAAACCTAAAGCAAATTCTTATATGCCCATTATGACATAAAGACCACATTGGTAATGGGAAATTGTTTTTAAGAAATAGGTGCGATATGGGCATAAGAGCAATTTATGATCTTACTAGTGAGGAAGTGGTATTTTATAGTTTTGAACAGTTAAAGGCGAAATATGATATAAGGGCCACATTTTTAGACTACCACCATGTAGTAAATAGTATTTCTCAAGTATGAAAAGATCAAATTCACATGAATCGTGTATTTGCTGTTAAATTTAAACAAAATGTAGTTTGTAACATATACTTTCAAGACTTGATTAGTTCAAAGAAAGGGAGTAGACTATTTATGATATTTTGGTTAGAGTAAACGAATACATTACACAAACAAAATGGCAAACGGAGATAGGAGATAAAGTGGAAAAAGAGCATTAAAGACATTTCACGAGACAAAACTACGCGACTTTCAATACAAAATCAATAATAAAAATTTAGTAACACATTCATTTCTATTTAAAATTAATAAAATCAGGGTTGTAGTTACTGTAATGAACAACCAGAAAAAATCCATTATTTATTTCTTAGATGCCCAAAAGTAAGAACGTTTTAGACTGAACTTTAATCATGGTTGACCACAAACATAAATAAAGAAATATCGCTAGAGGATCGTAAAATACTATTTTCACACGGTGGTAAAGCAGAAGTGGTCAATTACATATCTCTCTCTCTCTCTCTCTCTCTCTCTCTCTCTCTCTCTCTCTCTCTGTTTTAGCAAAATATTGTATATACGAAAACAAATTTGTTTCTATGAATAAAGTGCTTAGCGAGAGATACATTTCACTCATAAACAACAGGTTAGATAAATTCTTTAAGATTAAAGCCCCTCTCTCGCCCAGCCCAGTGGAATTCGTTTCACTGACCGCTCCAAGGCGGTTCTTCTGTCGCTGTTTATTTTTGTTATGGTTTGTCTTTGAGTGTTTGTATCACTTATTTTACATGTATTTTGTTTTGGATATCGAATTGGCCATTTTGTGGAAAAGTAACTGTCCTTTTGGCTTTCCGCTATTGATGTTTCCATTAGGGTCTGTTGTTTCATGTTTGTGTTTCTTTCCCCTTTGGTAACTCTGGTGGGAGCTGTGGGTAAATTGTGTCGATTCCTGATCATTGCCTACACTTCTATGTTCTACATATAACTACTTTTACCCAAACACTGATGATTCATGAGGCCTATTCCGACTTAATGTTTATGTTTGGTGTCAGGGTTCTGTTTTCCGTCGACTATCTGCCACACATATAGTGCAGTAGACTTGTACCATTAGCTATAAAAGGCACATCTTGTAGAAAATACATGTACATTGTTACTACAGTTTGTTTTCTGCTCTCTCATGAAAGAATTTTATTATTATTATTATTATTATTATTATTTTTTTTTTTTTTTCAAATTGATTATCATCGTCTATTAGCCAATACGATGTTACACCCGTATGACTTTGTGCATTCTTTCATATCTTAACAATATTTACTTTTCTGGTGAAAAATTGTGATAGTTTTCTCATTTATGCTTCAAACATGGCTGTTGGTGCTCGTTGGAACTGCCGCAGTGAAGTGGTTCTATCGAGTACCCACGGCGTATGTCATGGAGCAGGAATGAGAAAAATATTGTATACCCAGTCAGACGCGCATCCGACTGAGGTACTGAGGCCGACGATTATCATACAAGATATTTTGGCCAGCAATAATCGAGTGTATGTAAACATAAAGTGCAGATAACTCCATGTCAACAGACATACAACGTCTAAACAACGTCGTGTCAACGTCAATGCAACATCACTGCGATGCATTGACGCTGACGCAGCAAATTGTATACCCAGTTACAAAATATTGTAACCCCCAGTTCTCTCTCTAAAAAGTTGGGTTTAAAGGGGCGTTCATTGCACGGACCTGTTATCGTAATGAATCGTCTTATTATTAACATTGCTAGAGATACTCGCCTACCAGTCGAGAAAGACAGAAGACCAACTTCTATCGTACATGTTGTCTAAACTGAAAAGCACTCACACAACCTTTCAATAATTCCCTGTCCCCTTTTTGTACTTTCTCTCATCTACTTACTTCTAAAATATGTTCTAGAAAGGGTTGTCCTTTGGAAACAAGGAATACACCACAAAACTGTAAACTAGATCGCGCAGTCGATGGCGCGCCATCGCAAATCCCCACGTTTTGACCGCTTCACGGGACCCTTGGGGGCTGGTCCAAAAATTAATGTGCTCTTGCAGAAGCCATTCATGTATGTAACTCACACACCAAATTTGGTTGAATTCCAATGAACGGTGTAGGAGGAGATAGCCGGACAGACGGACGGACGGACGAACGGACAGACGGAGGCGATAACAATATCCCCACTTTTCTTCGAAAAACGTGGGGATAAATATGGAGTGTACATGTTTTCTGGACCAGACTAGCTAGTTTTGCCCAATTAGGCCTCATCAGTGACCCTAAACAATTTCAAAATTCACCACTGGAAGGGCAAGAAAATATAAACTACACTATGGTGTTGGGCAGGGAGACATTTTACGACCTCCACACATTCCCAGACACCAGCTATAGTGACGTTAAATATGTTCTAGAAATGGTTATCCTTTGGAGTGAGTGAGTGAGTGAGTGAGTGTTTGAGTTTTACGTCCCACCAACAGCTAAGGCCATACGGAGACGGGACCTAGGTTTAAAGACTCATCCGAAAGTATATATCCTTTGGAAGCAAGGAATGCACCACAAAACTGGAACATATGGAGTGTCCATGTTTTCTGGGCCAGAATAGCTAGTTTCGGCCAATAAGGCCTCGTCAGTGACCCTCAAACCTTTTCAAAGCTTTCCAAAATGTCGGCACAAGAATTTCAGAGAAAATAAGTTCAGTTAATATGGCATTAGGATAACACATCCGTGGGATATAGTAAATTTCTCAAACCTTAAAAAAGGCATCTTTTTCTGATGAAGATTTGTGATATTTTTCCTATTTATACTCCAAACATAGGTTTTGGATGCTCGTTAGAACCGCCTCATTGAGGCGGTTCTAATGAGTACCCACAGCCTATGTCTTGGAGCAGAACTAAGGAAATTAATGTTATTCCCCGTAAACCCCAGTTTTCTTTATATAAAATGGGGTTTAGTGGGGTCTTAATTTCACGGACTTGTTCACGTGATGGGAAGTGGTTTTAGGTTCTAGCTTTACGTAATAACGCCAAATTAGGTCATTACCTGCCGTCCGTATTTTTTTTTTTTTTTTTTTTTTTTTTGGTTTTGGTTTTACGGCCCTTTCAAGATTATTTCACCCGTATCGAGCGATCGTTAATCAGAGATGGGCGAAAACCAGAGTGCCCGGAGAAAAACCACCTTACCTTCCGTTGCAGAACTTGGCGTCTCACATATGACCCGAGCGAGACTCGAACCACAGCGGTGAGAGACCTAATGTTCAAGAGTCAGCACTCTTAACCACTAGGCCACGGAGGCCCGTTACCGTCGGTTTGATCATTTTCCACATCAATCTGGTACTTTTGAGTAACAAGTTCCGGAGCCGATGCTACACGCTATGTCAATTTCGCTATTGCATCGACTTTGCTGCGTCAGCGTCAATGCATCGTTGTTTAGACGTTGTATGTCTGTTGACTTGGACGTTGTTTAGACATTGTATGTCTGTTGACATGGATTTATCTGCACTTTACATTTATATACACTTGATTATTGCTGGCCAAAATATCTCGTATGATAATCATCGGCCTCAGTACCTCGGTCGGATGAACGTCTGACTGGTGATCAGAAAGGCGCGTGTTCGGTACCTGCCGGGTCGGCAACATTGTTTCGTGGAGATAGATCATGAAATATTTTCCACGGCCATTCTCTACCACTGGGCATCCGCTGATTCAAGAAGGGCAGTTGTCAGTGGCGAAAGAGTGTGCACTGTACTGGTTAACTGCTGATGCCTCGGTCACAAATTCGGCGTACCCCGGCCGAGCTATACTATACGTTGTGGTCGGCCGAGCAGTCCAAGCCGAGAAATGGGTGTCTGGCTCGGTTTTGGCAAAAAGTATGCCGTGTGGGGCCTAGAGAGACATCCGCCGGGAATCGGGCGGTGTCAGCCTAAGTTTTGCGGGGAAGCATAGGCGTATACGCCGGGCGGAAATAGGCCGGTGCACTGCAGGTTACCGACCGTATACCCGGCGATTGTTACTAGTCCCCGAGCATCGGTCGATGTTCCGCAGATGTCCGCCCAGTTCCCGGCCGCCGGACAAGGGACGGGTTTACCCCAGCCGGGAATTGTCCAGTTGTTCAGGGGTATATAAACTGCATCCTCTCCTGCCTATACAACAAATGGGTCAGCTCTGTTGGTGGGTGAACATCCTTTTTCTTGACGTCGAGGAAAACCTTCGAAGAAAAGCGGAACAAGATGCCTCTTATCCCACCACTGCACCTACCGTCACCCCAGGAAAGGATCCGGAGGTTACAGGAGTGGCTGCTTAGGGCTCGGCACCGTGCCAATGTGGTCTTTGCAACCTTATGTGCGGGAGAAGAACTGCTACCGCTGATGGTGGATGAAGCAATGGATCGTGTACCGTCCTTTGCATGGGCAGTTATCAAACGTTTATGTACAATGCTCCCTACTGGTCTGCTAGAAACTGGCATCCATCGGAGATCGGGCCCTTATATAGTCGAGCGTCAATCAGCGATCGAGCGGCGCCAGTCGAAACCGGGATTCGTCCAGCGGATTCCGCTTGATCATCTGTCGGGCCTCGGCCGATTACTGCCCGATTATCTGATTGGTCGGGGTCCGCTTTACGACTACCGGATGCCAGCCGATGCCATCGACATCGACGTCGGTACGAGCTCTGCTCGACTTTTATCGATGTGCCACCGACCTAGAAGTCGGTGAGTTTTCGGGGAGAATTTTAACTACGAGTTAAAATTTAACCGGGCCCCTCCCGACCACCACCGACGCCCCAACATCCGGCGGGACGCCGACCGGACTCCAGCCCAATCCCCGCCCGACTACTCGGGGATCGAATAGTGATTTGTGACCGTGGCTTTACGTATAAGCCTGCCCAGGAAAAGTGTGGACAGGTAAACTGACATAAAATGACATAAAATAGTGTTGACTGGGCCGTTAGTCCAATACAAAACTAAACTGAGGTAGGGGTCTTTAACTTGAATGGAAGACACCCAGTCAGCGTAGAATGTCGGTCAAGCGTCGGCCCGACGATATATACATAGAATATTTATTTTCCGTCTTATACCGTTAACAAATAACATTAGCCCTGTATGGCTTTTACTTCTACAAAAACAGTGTAGAAGAAAAACAATCTTTTTGGTGCTGTTTGGGCAGGATCAAGATTTTCACCTTACATCCTCATTCGAAGGATGGAGCAGGTCAAGGCATTCATCTCTGCAACTAAGTTTGACAGCGCTGCCAGAGAGAGAGAGAGAGAGAGAGAGAGAGAGAGAGAGAGACTAATGAGCAGCATGTAGGTAATGGTGTGTGTGTGTGTGTGTGTGTGTGTGTGTGTGTGTGTGTGTGTGTGTGTGTGTGTGTGTGTGTGAATCATCTGAACTACGCCTACGTCGGGCCGACAGCGATACGACATGGCGACGTCGTATCGCTGTCGGCCCGATGTTGGCCCAATGTGGTGCGCTAGCCCATAATGAGAGAGAGAGAGAGAGAGAGAGAGAGAGAGAAAAAACACTGAGCAACATGTTGGACATGGCACTTTCAGAGCCCATAGGGGCTTGAAGAAATATATGGGCTGCAAAATGCTTCCACGCAGAGCTGAATCCGGCCCACACACTAGTACTGGTAAACCGCTTAGACGATCTAAGCCTGTCCAGGAACCGCGGTGCGAGGCGGACCGTACACGCTAATAAACCCTATGGGTTTCATTGGGCGACAGGGCTTGAGATGTCATTTCATCCAAATGTCGGGTAAAAGTCCCACAAAATTGAAAACAACGTCTCCAAAATGATCATATGACCTTTACAGTGTTGACGGGGACGTTAAACCTCAAATCAAACAAAACACTTTCAGAGAGAGAGAGAGAGAGAGAGAGGAGAGAGGGGAGAGAATGACGTCATTCACGGAGTTCTATATTTTTGTCGCGAAATTAAAAAAAAGACCTAACTGGGATCCTCTGGCACCGTCAAAACCTAGATACCATGCACTTAGCTACATGCGCGTCACACTCAGAGAGAGAGAGAGAGAGAGAGAGAGAGAGACTAATGAGCAACATGAAGGCCAGAGAGAGAGAGAGAGAGAGAGAGAGAGACGAATGAGCAACATGAAGGCCACAGAGAGAGAGAGAGAGAGAGAGAGAGAGTAAATCGCATGAACGGTGCGTCTGACCGAGAGCGATACGACATGGCGACGTCGTATCGCTGTCTGCCCGATGTTGACCCACTGTTTCAACATTTAGCCCATAATGAGTGAGAGAAAAAAACTTAGCAACATGTTGGCCATAGCACTTTCAGAGAGAGAGAGAGAGAGAGAGAGAGAGAGAGAGAGAGAGAGAGCACTGGGGAACGTGTACGCCATGGCATGCTGAGAGAGAGAGAGAGAGAGAGAGAGGATGACGGAATTTCATTCCATTTTACACATTGGAATTCGCATAAAAAGTTTAAAAGAATTTCACTATACTAGGATCTACGATTTCTGTCACAACAATTGTGTGTAACGATGTTGAGATGATCCCTGCATACCTTTCTAGGTATTTACCGCATGACGTCATTATTCACGCGCGTTGTAGTTTTGTCGCGAAATTAAAAATAGACTAACTGTGTTCGTAGCATAGTTAGGAAAACCGTCTCATAAAACTTAACCTGTGATCATAATTGTTCGCAGTATTACATAAAACTCATTCATTTGTATTATTTAAACAAAAAATACCCGATATATGTAAAAAAAAAATTAAGCACTTTTTTTCCGACAGCTCAATAATGCACCTTTAACATGACAACCCCTACCTTTTCAAACAGTGTAGCTCTGTATCAGGTGGCTTCTGAAGAAGCCATCTGATCAGGATATGCACTGTTTGTCATGCAGTTTGTGAATTTACATGAATATAATATTTCAAGTAATTTGATTGGTTGATAGTCAGAAATGGGTGTGGCAAAACTTATTATTTAGCAGGGCCTTGGTAGGTAACTCTTTCAGATGAACGTCTGACTGGTGATCAGGAGCCAGTTGTTCAAAGCATCGTTAGCTTAACGAGCTCGTTAGTGGTCATATTGTTAACTCTTCTAGCAAGTACAATATAGTGAATTTTGGTATTTTTGCTGAAAAAATATGAGCAGCTTTTGCGTCCGCAAAAGCTGCTCACATTTTTTCAGCAAAAATTTCAGCATATTTGCCATATTTAATGATCAAAGTTTTAACGATACGTTAACTAACAACATCGTTAGTTTTGAACAACTGGGCCCAGGAGGTTGAGATTCAATACCTGCTGTGTTGGCCACATTCTTTCGTGGAGATTGATCATGAAATCTCTATCACTTCTGCTGATTCAAGAAGGGTTGTTGTCAGTTTCGGCACAGTCCACTGTACTGGTAACTGCTAATGTATAAGCCTGCCCAGGAAAATTGTATTTAGATCTAGTAATCTTTTCTGTGGTCATTCTATCACTTCTGCTGATTCAAGAAGGGTTGTTGTCAGTTTCTGGCACAGTCCACTGTACTGGAAACTGCTAATGTATAAGCCTGCCCAGAAAAATTATGGTTAGAGAAACCGACTAACCTAAATGGTGTTTACTGGGCTGTTAAATGAAACAACAGGTTGCCTGAGTAAGACCAGTTTCTATGATATAGGATAATTGAAGGTGTTTTCAGTACTCAGAAATTCCACATTATTTTCTGACTTTATCTTGGTAAGCTGGGTTCATTGGATTTTGATCTTCTTCATCAATCCTGCCTGAAGATTGAGTCTATTTAACTCTTTTTGTACCCAATGGAATCTTCCTCCTTATATATAGCAGGAGTTCATTTCGAAATTTAGGGGTGTCAGGTTGTGTTTTTGTCAAAATTGATTTGGAAAGTGGCTGAACTTTTAGCAAACTGTGTAGGCCCTGATCAGACGCCGCATTCTGCGGCGTCTGATCTGGGCCTGCACTGTTTGCCAGGGTACCCGTTTTTGGGGTTCTCTGGTACTAAACGGGTTAATTAGCTGCATACTTTCACTGTCTGCTGGCAGTTATTCAATGTTTAACATTAATTTTATTACAAGTGCACTTTGTAATTTCTCCTGATAATCTGCAGATATTACTCTTGTTGGAATAACTACTTCACCAGAGTTTAAGACTTTGATCAGTAATTGGCTACTGGGTACAAATTGAAACTGTTTTTTTGCCTGTATCAAAGTACAGCTTCTGTGATAAATTCTGGGGCCCATATATAAAAGATTATAAAATCTACATAATGCCATAATGTAACATTTGAAAATGTTTTTATACCCCCATCAATGACAGATGGGCATATAGTGTTTGTCCTTTCCATCTCTGTATATGTGAGGATGTGTGTTTCAAAAATAGTGTCCAGGATACAACTTTGATATACCTTGATAGATTTGCAATTACTTCACAGAACTGTTAAACATCATGAACCAATGTGTTGAGTGCAAGCTCCAGGTCTATAGTACCAAGGTCAACCAATGTGTTGAGTGCAAGGCCCAAGTCTATAGCACAAAGGTGAACCAATGTGTTGAGTTCAATGCCCAAGTCTATAGCACCAAGGTCAACCAATGTGATGAGTTCAAGGCCCAGGTCTATAGCACCAAGGCCAACCGATGTGTTGAATTCAAGGCCCAAGTCTATAACACCAAGGTCAACCAATGTGTTGAGTTCAAGGCCCAAGGCTATAGCACCAAGGTCAACCAATGTGTTGCATGCAAGGCCCAATTTTGTAGCGCGAAGGTCAGCCAATGTGTTGAGTGCCAGACCCAAGTCTGTAGCACCAAGGTCAACCAATGTGTTGAGTTCAAGGCCCAAGTCTATAGCACCAAGGTCAACCAATGTGATGAGTTCAAGGCCCAGGTCTATAGCACCAAGGCCAACCGATGTGTTGAATTCAAGGCCCAAGTCTATAACACCAAGGTCAACCAATGTGTTGAGTTCAAGGCCCAAGTCTATAGCACCAAGGTCAACCAATGTGTTGCATGCAAGGCCCAATTTTGTAGCGTGAAGGTCAGCCAATGTGTTGAGTGCCATACCCAAGTCTATAGCACCAAGGTCAACCAATGTGTTGAGTGCAAGACCCAAGTCTATAGCACCAAGGTCAACCAATGTGTTGAGTGCAGCACCAAGGTCAGCTAATGTGTTGAGTTCAAGGCCCAAGTCTTTGGCACCAAGGTCAGTTAATGTGTTGAGAGCAAGGCCCAAGTCTATAGCACCACGGTCAGCCAATCTGTTGAGTGCAACCATGTTATAAAGAGGCTGGGGTGTACTCATTCGGCTTCACAAACTGAATAACAAACACTATATCTATCTATCTCTCTATCTCTCTATCTATCTCTCTATCTCTCTATCTCTCTATCTATCTATCTATCTATCTATCTATCTATCTATCTATCTATCTATCTATCTATCTATCTATCTATTCTATCTATCTATCTATCTATCTTCATAAACTGAGTCGGTCATACTTGGTCATTACCTCAGTTATAAGTGGTGCACTAAATTTAGAATTTAGCAAAAAAAAAAAATCAGATGGCTTTTGATCTGGATCTATACTATTTGCAAAGATAGGGGCAGGTCAAGTATTAGACAGGAACTAGAGACAGGTATAATAGGTGTATCGCACTTTGACCACAGTGCTACAGCAGCTATAAAAAAATGAAGACATTGTGCATTAAGGTGGGTGTGCAACTTGTAATGATTTAGGTGGAGATATAGACTATTAAAATTCTCAGAGTAATGCATTAAAATTGTTAAGTAGAAAAAGTCAGAATTACTATAAACAAAAAACAGAATGCAGTTGATGTGAAAACAGTGTCATGCAGTGCACCAGTTAACTTGTTGTCTGAATTGAGGTTTAATGTCGCTGTCAACGCTATTTAAGTCATTTTTGAGAAGTTGCTTCCATTTTTGTGGAACTTTTACCTGACATTGAGGTAAAATGACACCTCAAGCCCTGCAGCCCAATGAATCCAATAGGGTTCATATTCCTGATTGGACCAAATTGTGTCACTTCGCCTGGGCAGGCTTAAGGCTTAGACCTCCTAAGCGGTTTGCCTGTACTCATGTGCTGTCAGTTTCAGCTCTGCTTGGAAGCACCTTGCAGCCCTATCTATTCCTTCAAGCCCCAATGGTCGGGGACCATCACCAGTCTGCTGAAGCCAATAAAGTGAATCATGTACCTAGGATTGGCAGTTCATGTGTATTGTCTTTCCAGAACATGATTCACATGAAATCCAGGCTTATGTCCTTCTGAAAAAAAAAATGAAAAATAAAATGTCATATTGCTTGCACATTTGAATGAATACATTATATCAAGAAATTGGATTATATGATAATTAGAAATGGGTGTGGCAAAATTCAATTATTCAGCAAGACAAGTTGTGTTACTGTTTTCATTTTGCCTGCTGTTTTCATTTTGTCCAGTATGTTTAACCCATTTAGTAACAGAAACCCCAAAACGGGTACCCTGGCAAACAGTGCAGCCCCAGATCAGACGCCGCAGAATGCGGCGTCTGATCAGGGCCTCCACTGTTTGCTAAAAATTTTGTCAGTTTCTAAATAGATTTTGATGAAAATACAACCTGACACCCCTAAATTTTGAAATGAACTCCTGCTATATATAAGGAGGAAGATTCCATTTGGTACAAAAAGGGTTAAGGTCAGATGCTGGACATGATTCACTAATGTGACAAATTATCCCATTTTCCTTGTCATAGGCGACCATTTATTTCGAGGTTATTTCCCAAATTTGGTTATTTGACATTTTTTTGGCTGACCAGGAACAATAGTCCAGACAGTGAGTAGAAAACATTTTGTTGTCCATTCATCATTAAGTTTAACACCAAATATCGGCAAAGAATTTAGAGGGGCATAGTTTTACAGGAGAAGACCAGAATTGAAATTTCCACATACCCCAACCATAGGGGCTTGAATTATGAAAAAAAAAAATGAAAAAAAAAAAAAAAAAAAAATTTTTTTTTTTTTTTTTTGGTACTATATTAGAGACAAGGGGGGAAACTTCGGCACCATTTTTTGGGGGGGTTACCTCATTTTACCCAGTGTATCTTTTTCGCAAATGAAGTTTTTCACCTGCTTATTACGAATTATACAAGTTAAATATGTCCACTTTGCAACAATAATCCGCCTCTGTCTGTCACTTGCAGGAAACATGTTTTTCTCGCATGGATTAACTCAGCAAAGCCTGACTTATTTGTTTGTAAGTTTCATAAAGATCCGATCAAAACTGAAGGAGCAGTAGTGCTAACAAGGTCGAAAATAGGCATTTTTAAGCAATCAAAGGCAGGTAACTCTATGATAAATGTGCCGACTTGGCCAGTATTCAAACTCATCCAAGGTTGTATTCCCAGCCACCTTACATGTAAGTTTCAGAAAGATCCGATCAAAACTGAAGGGGCTACGGTGATGACAAAGGTCAAAAATCAACATTTTCAGCCATCAAATGGATATAACTCTACGATAAATAGGCTGACTTGGCCTGTTTTCGAACTCATCCAAGATTTTATCCCCAGCCACCTTACATATAAGTTTCAGAAAAATCCGATCAAAACTGAAGGGGTATGGTGATAACAAGGACGTAAATCTATGATAAATGGGCCAACTTGGCCGGTATTCGAACTCATCCTAGGTTTTATCCCCAGTCACCTTACATATAAGTTTCAGAAAGATCTTATTAAAACTGAAGGGGCTACGGTGATGACAAGGTCGAAAATCGACATTTTCAGCCATCAAAGGGACATAACTATATAGTAAATAGGCTACCTTGGCCGGTATTCGAACTCATCCGAGATTTGATCCACAGCCACATTACATAAAAGTTTCAGAAAGATCCGATCAAAACTGAAGGGGCTACGGTGATGAAACGGTCAAAAATCGGCATTTTCAGCGATCAAAGGGATGTAACTCTATGATAAATGGGCCGACTTGGCCGGTTTTCGAACTCATCCGAGGTTTAATCCCAAGCCACCTTATATATATGTTTCAGAAACATCCGATCAAAACTTGAGGGGCTACGGTGATGACAAACATTTTCCCATTGTAAGTCTATGGGACCTTGTGATTGCCATAGCAACCAAAGTTTTCATGCGATTTCAAAAAAAAAAAAAAAACAGAAAAAAAAAACCGCTAATGTCATCAATGCCCCACCAGAGGCATGCTACAGATGAGAAATGATTGAGATCAGCCTGCAGGCTGCAGAGATATAGCTGCTCAAAAGTGTGGACGGACGGACGGACAACGGACAACCCTTCGGCCCAGGTGAGCTAAAAAACAGCCAGCTTGTTAAAATGCCATCAATACGTAAATGTTCAAAATGATGCAGCATGGAAACAAGTTGTTCCCTAATAATAATAATAATAATAATATAAATAATAATGATAATAATAATAAAATAATAATTGCAACATATTCCTTTTTATGTTTTGAAATTTTGATCCTGGATCGCGCTAATGGCCAGTAAATGACAATAAGCACTATTTAGGTTGGGTCCATTGGGTGATTTAAGGGGACAGAACCCCTACAGTGCAGCACACACATGTTCTCTCATCCGCGAGTTTCTGAAGTGGACGCTTCTATTAATGAATTCGGCCAAATCCATTAATGTAGGGACTTGGGTAAGAAAAAACACTGCTCAATTCTTCTGCTCAGCAAGTTTGTATTAATCTGAATAGGCACCACAACTCACCACAACACGGCAAACAAAGAAGGTCAGAATAAGCTAGAGCATATCAACCTGATGTTCTTGAGGGGGGGGGGGAGGGTGTGCGGGTCGGTTTCAGCTCTTCGTGGAAGCATCATTTCTCCATGCCCCGATGGGCGGGGCCGTTTCCTGCTTAGATAAGAACTGAATAATAGAATGTATGATGGGATTGAGGCCGAAACAAGGAATTTTCAAGCAAGTTTTCAGTTTAGTTAAGTATCATGTAGGATTTTGTCGAGCACGAGACTTTAATTCACTGAAAACGAGCCCGAAGCCACGACCGCAATATTAATTATTTTTCTCACCCAAACACTTTAAGGAATTTATTTGTTTGATTAGATGTTAAAAGTGCCCATCAACAGGTCATTTGGAGACGTTGAATCCATTTTGTGGGACTTTTACTCGACATTGAGATGAATTGACATCTCAGGCCCTGTCGCCCTATGAAACCAATAGTGTTTATAAGCATGAACGGTCTGACTCGCACCGCTTTGCCCGGGCAGGCATAGATTCTTTGAGCGGTTTAGCAGTACTCGCGTGCGGTCGGTTTCAGCTCTGCTTGGAAGCGTCACGCAGCCCACCTATTTCTTTAAGCCCCGATGGGCAGGTCCGAAAACTTTAAAGAATGCGTTGTGAACTGCACAAATATACAGAAATTAATAAGCGATAAAGCACATTCACACCAATGTAACACAACAAAATGTCAGTATTTTAATATTCATACCTCCTGGAGAATATCGTCATAATTTTTCCAGTGAGCCGCTAAAGTTTGTGTCTAAAGCATCCGTTTACATGTAAAGTGCTACGCATGAAATAAAAACCAGTGCATGTACATTTCATGACCTGCTTTCTTTGACACTTGACAGCAGTTTGATGACAAATTGAATGTCCATTTCATTAAAAGTTGATAAGGACATGTCATTCTGAGAAGCTGCTCCCCTAATTGCATGGATAACAAAACATGCTACAGAAGACGGTTTTGAAAACAAAATTACCTCGGGCTCAATGTGGGTGTTTTGCAATGACTGACATAATGGGATAGCTAATAAACCCTAGAGTGAGCAGCGATATGAGGCAAAGAAAACAAACACTTAAGAAATGAAAATTATTTTTCTGCTGTTCATGATAGTACGGACGCAGTGGGTTGTATGCAAAGTAAGTGAACCCCTTCGGGGTTCACGGGGTTCATGTAAACTTTGTTAGCGACTCGCTGTCGTTCATATTTTCATGAAAAGCAGAAAAATTAAGTTTATTGTTTTATAATAACATTCTATGCCCCTCATCACTGGGCGAAAAATAATGCTTATAGGGCAAACTTTTTAAACTGAAAAAACATTTACACCCATTTTACTACATAGAGAGGAACAGCGTTGACCTCACCAACGCCCTTAGAGAACCATGGTTTAGAATGACGTCACTTGATGTCACTGAAAATCATGTGACTCGATGCGTTTACGGAAGTATGAACCATACTGTTTTCTATGTGTTTACATTATATTTTTTTATTTATGAGCCGGATAAATTCCATACCCTATCAGTTGAGCATTAAAAAAAGTTTTATAATCCTTGGGCTGCAGGTTGGTGCAGTTTATGTCTGTACACCGTTCTTTCTACCTCTGGAATGAACAGTACACAATATTTCCATACCCCTCTAATTAATCTTAAGACTTCCACAAATTTAATCCAAATATCTGAGAGAGAGAGAGAGAGAGAGAGAGAGAGAGAGAGAGAGAGAGAGAGAGAGAGAGAGAAACAGCTAACATTAGACAAAATACATGTTGAAACGCTTTTTCGTTGGTTTCCACTTATCACAAAGAAAAAAAAAAGAACGAAAATTCCTACAGGCCTATTGGCACCAAAACAGCCTTTGTTATTTAGGTAATAATATTAGAACACACGCTTAAAGTCGTCAGTCTTTCCGACCACTATGAATTCAAATTTGTAAAACAATTTCAAGTTATTTCTAGCCGTATCTCTTTTAACTAAAATTCTGAACCGTTTGGCTTAACACTGCTGCATTTTTTATTTATTTTTTTGCTTAGCTAACCGTCGCCGTGTACCAGGAACCAGCATTTAAACATAAGGTGACGATGTCGTGTACATAGCGGCCCCCGCTCAAAGGGGCTTGAAGAAATATATGGGCTGCATGATGCTTCAACCGCAGAGCTGAATCTGGTCCCCCACTAGTACTGGTAAACCGCTTAGAGGATCTAAGCCTGTCCAAGAACCGCAGTGCGAGGCGGACCGTCCATGCTAATAAACCCTATTGGTTTCATTGGGCGACAGGGCTTGAGATGTCATGTCATCTCAATGTCGGGTAAAAATTGGAAGCAACGTCTCCAAAATGACCTTTACAGTGTTGACAGGGACGTTAAGCCTCAAATCAAACAAACAAACAAACGTCATGTACACATGTTCTTTAGCACTCTGCCAAAAACGCATAGATTTTATACGATAGCCGTTGTGCAAGAAACTGACAAACATTTCCCCTTCAATACGGAGCTCTCTAGCAATCTCCTCGATAACGTGGGTTGTGCCCGTCCCAGCCTGGACATAAACAAGGCAGTTGGGCCCCGTTGGGTCTTGTTTTTTTAATCAGATCAAAGGCCGTCTTCTGCTTTTAGTAAACATTTTCTTTCCTTTTCTGCGCAAGTGTCAAAAAAGTTACAGCGGCTGACTGGAAGCGATGCAATACAAAATTCCCAGAGCACAGCCCATTATACGTGGAAACACCATCCAGTTATCTTAGCTGCGTAATACGTGTATACGTAGTCCTAGCAGAATATGTTACATTGACAAAATAGATTAAAGGAGAAATCAAGGCTATCACACTCATTTTAACAGCAACAACTCCACTGCCGGAACGTAGTTTCAGAAGTTCCGGATTATATCTGTCCTGCACGTCCCGCCTTTTAAACACGACTATTATGGCAAGCGCCCGGGTTTCTGTACCCATCATTGACAGAACACTGCGAAAGCGAAGCAAAAGTTGGAAAAATCTATATTTAGAGCTGCGAGTACATCTTTTTGGCTTCAAATTGGCAAAGCGAGCTAAAGTTAAATGAAAGACAACGGGTGAAAGTGAAAAAAGTTCCCCCCGTATCACTAGTTCGGTTGTGATTGATGAAAACCTGAAAATTTTTGTCACACGTTTATGCCGAATTTTGCTTTGCTGAGTTAATCCATGCGAGAAAAGCTTGTTTCCTGCAAGTGGCAGACAGTGGCGGATTATTTTTGCAAAGTGGACTTATTTAACTTGTATTATTCATAATAAGCAGGTAAAAAACTGCATTTGCGAAAAAGATACACTGGGTAAAATGAGGTAACCCCCCAAAAATTGAGCCGAAGTTTCCCCCCTTGTCTCTAATATAGTACCAAAAAAAAAAAAAAAAAAAAAAAAAAATTTTTTTTTTTTTTTTCATTTTTTTTTTTTCATGATTCAAGCCCCTATGCCCCAACCAACTAACACAAAGACACTGAGGTGGGAGGGAAGGTGAGGGTGTGTGGGAATGATTGGTTGGATGGGATTATGTTAGGTACATCAATAATACATCCATAATGTGCATGGAATCTTATCCCTTAATGTGCCCAGAAAAACTGCATCTAACAATATTGTCTATTTATGTGAATTTTCTTGCAAAATTTTAAAGAATATCTACATACAGGCAAATAGTGTGAACCCAGATCAGACCAAGCAGACCAAAATTGTTGTGATTGGCATCTCTTAACCCTTCTCTTGCTGAATATTCAGATTAGCCACACCCATTTCTGTCTATCAACCAATCAAATTACTTGATGTAATTTATTGCTGCAAATTCATAAACTGAATGCCAAACAGTGTAGATCCAGAACAGATGGCTTCTTCATTCTTCAGAAGCCATCTGATCTGGATCTACACTGTTTGCAAAGATATGGGTTGTCGTGAACAGCAAGATAAGGGTTAAGGTTTAGACAGGAAGTAGCAGAGCAAGGGTGTCTCTTGTTGTTGTCAATAAATAATATTTGGATTATTGTGGTACAATTGTAGCAGGAATCAAGCATCATTTGGGGATTGTTAAAGAGATCGATTGAGAGGCAAGGCTTTTAGAATTGTCTTAAATTAACTCCCTGTTGAATTCTTCAAGCAATTAAAGTTAGCAGAACAGAACAGAACATAACTTTATTGAAGATAAACTCAGGCCACACACAGGTGGCGTAAGAGCATACATAGTGCTTTGAGATTTACAATACATTGTGCTTTTACTTTGAGATTTCCTGTCCATTAGATATCAAAGCGCCAAAGGCACTGAAATGACAGATTCTATGAGAAAATCAAAACACTGTGAAAACTTACAGACAACCTTTCTATAAAGATCTTAAAATTTAGAAAAGTATAGTTCTGCAAATTCCATTGTATGATATGTTTGCAGATGTCTATACACCGGTGGTATCATGAAATGCCATTCGATGTTTCAAATTTTGGAAAGAAACTATTTACGTTTTCAAAACCAAACATTACAATTCAAGTTTTAACAATACTACTGGCAATTAGTAACATTTTTGACTGGTCGCATGTGGATACCTCCCCACAAAAGATACTCTATTTTTCACAAAGAGATCGGAGGAGAAAGGCTGGTCAGTCCAGTACATGAATTCCATTGGCTTGAAGACATTTTTGAGTAAGAACACCACTATAAACACGTGCGTAATCCTGCTGGATTAGATATCCCGGATTCTGAGCGTAAACAAATAAATGGAACCACGTGAGGCCTACGCACTTGATTGATGTAACGTCTCGCTGTTCAGTTAACGTCTCAGCCATGATCTTGAATGTTCTTAATGTCGCTAGCTACCATAGCTCGACAAACCATTTCGCTTATTCCATCCGATATGTCATGCTCTATTACGCACGCGTCGCCTCGGCATACTTTACACCTATGTGTCGAAACATCCCGAAACGACAATCGGCGTGATTCACGCTGAAGTGCGATGTGTCACTGAAACGCATATCACGCGAGTCGCTTAGACGCCAATATACATGTACGTATTTCATGCACCAGCGTAAGTGTTCCGTACTGTGTCGACGTCTTAATTTTGGTCACGACAGGGACGTCTAGCTCTCAAAAGTGCATCGCACAAGTGCGACGAACAGTGTCAGTGCTTATTAGTCGGTAGTTGAAACCCTTTGTTTATCTACAGGTACAGTGTAGCAGATGCCGGCGGAAATCTGCTTCGCATATGCGTCTGTCGGATGAATCGATATTGACGTACTGACGTCGGTCTTCCGCTACGCCGACGTCCACTAGCGTCTTCTGTTGATAGTAAGATGTCGCTCCAACAGACAAATAGATCACACACATGTGGCACCCAAAATCAGAGTCAACGCCATCCGCTTTCCGACCAGCTTCTTACTGTCCATTAGAAGCCTCCGTGGTGTAGTGGTTATGCTACTCGCCTTGTAAACCAGGGATCGCAGGATCGATCCACGACTTCTCCAGACTTTCGGATGTGTCTTTAAACCGAAATATCGTCTCCGTATGACCTTATCTATTGGTGGGACGTAAAACTCAAACACTCACTCACTCACTCTAACTGTCCAGGGTTTAATGAAAAATGTTGCAATACGTTCTCACTTGATGCTTTTTGAGAACAAAATACAATTTCTTCTTTTCTAGGCACGACCTTACATCACACATCAAAAGTTTGATCCTGAACATGTGGTTTCTATCAGTGCTGGTGTGAAGGTGGTACACAGGATCGTTGACCCCCGCCCATCGGGGCTTAAAGAAATAGATGGGCTGCATGATGCTTCCACGCAGAGCTGAAACCGACCCGCACACGAGTACTGGTAATCTGCTTAGAGGATCTAAGCCTGCCCAGGCAAAGAGGTTCATGCATATAAACCCTATTGATTTTGATTGGGCGGCAGGGCTTGAGATGTCATTTCATCTCAGTGTCGGTTTAAAGTCCCACAAAATTGGAAGCAACGTCTCCAAAATGACCTATACAGTGTTGACGGGGACGTTAAACCTCAAATTCTTTTCTAGGCACGACCTTACATCACACATCAAAAGTTTGATCCTGAACATGTGGTTTCTATCAGTGCTGGTGTGAAGGTGGTACACAGGATCGTTGGCCCCCGCCCATCGGGGCTTAAAGAAATAGATGGGCTGCATGATGCTTCTCAGTGTCGGGTAAAAGTCCAAAAAAATTGGAAGCAACGTCTCCAAAATGACCTATACAGAGTTGACAGGGACGTTAAACCTGAAATCAAACAAAACAAAACACAGGATCGTGGCCGGACTGGTAACCATACGTCACGGTTGATTGATTTAACCTTTTTAGCTTAAGGGCATGGTGCCTAAGCGTGCTGTAATCATGCAATCGTTTGGTTTCAAAATCAAAGCACCGAAAGTGTTGGTGGGATGTAGGTTGGGGTAAAAGTCCTGGGATGAGATTAAACTGTTTAATTTAACTCTGAAATTCTAAACAAATAGTGAAGATTTTGATAAGAAGCGCGTTCTGCAGCGTCTGAACTTGGTCTACACTGTTTGCCAAGCTCACCCTATGATTCCAGGATGACCCTCTTCAGTCTTATGGAATACCCTGATCTCACTGCGGCTATTTTCTGCAAGAAAAGGGTTATTCTGAGAAGTCAGTGATAGTCACGTAGACTTTAGCTCTAAATCGCTTTTTTATTAGTAACTTCGGGTCGAATGCCAAACAATCAACCCAAACATAGCCGCGTCCTTTGTCAGTCTTGGTTACATGTAAGTGTTATCTGTAAAATCTGCACTTGAAAAAATGTTCGATCTGGCAAACAATGTAGACTAAGATCAAACGCCACAGAACACGGTGCTGATCTTGTTCTTCATTTTTTGCATCAGTTACTAAACTTCCGTTAAATTTAAACGGATCAGTCCAAGTCCTCGTTCATGACCAGCCTGAATTTAGAGACAATCGGCATGAGTGTTGTCAGTGCTTTGATTTATTCACTGCCTTGAGTTTCTGGAGTGTACTCTTCCATCACTGAAGTTGGGCTCGTCCATTCTGCTAAATATAGCACCTAGAATTATATCACAGGACCTGTTTGCATAGGTATCTGTATCATATTCCAGGGTTGTAGGGACAGCCTTTCTCGCAAAGTCTGATATACACCTAGTTGTAACTGACCTAGACTTGACCTCGAATGTCAGAAAACCCATTAATATTCTGGTCTGCAGCTGACCGGCTGGTCTTTAAGGATTAAATATTGACAGCACTGTTAGAAAACAGTGTAAAACCTGAGCAGACGTCTAAGCAGATGCCGCATTGATCTAGGTATACAGTCTCGCATGATGCAGCTGATTCATATGAAGTGCTGAATATATTCTCTGATAGGTAAGATAAAATCGTAAAGTCGTCTGCTTCAAAAGTTTGTATTGCGATTATAGGATGTACAATTTTGATAACTGCGCCTAACCGGACTACATTTTTGTGCGGACTCATATTTCTTTGGCGGTCAAAGCCGGAAGAAAGTCGTAAGAAAGCCGGAACTACTTTACAACACGCAGGATAGCTAGAGATGACAGATAGAATCTGTCATTAAAAATGGTGTTTAACAGTTCTCCGCAAATGGTTTCAGACCCCCAAAACAGGCATTGACAAACACTGCATGCCAAGATCAGAGGCCATAGGATGATCAGGGCTTATTAACCCTTTTTGTACCAAATGGAATCTTCCACTTTATATATAACAGTTCATTTCAAAATTTAGGGGTGTCAGGTTGTGTTTTCATCAGAATTTATTTGGAAAATGATTGAACTTTAAGCAAAGAGTGGAGGCCCTGATCAGACGCTGCATTCTGCAGCGTCTGATCTGAGCCTGCACTTTTGCCAGGGTACCCGTTTTGGGGTTTCTGGTACAAAATGGCTTAAATGTCCCATTGTCTAAACAGCTCAACCTGACTCCAATATATTTCTATGGTGAGGAAGGTAAACGGTTTAACAGCCAAACTGACATCACAGGAACTAGGCCATGAAATGAGCACCCCCGTAAACCTCGCTTTATTTAGACAAGACTGGGGATTACGGGGGTATACATTATTTTTCTATTTTCTCCTCCAAGACATAGGTTGTGGGTACTCATAAGAACCGTCTCAGTGAGGTGGTTCTAACGAGCACCCACAACCAATGTTTGCAGTATGTAATTTCACAGGTTTTCATCAGAAAAGAAGCCATTTGATCTGAGTCTACACTGTTTGCAAATATCATATTTTTAGGATGTTAGCCATGGTATACATGGGAATTAATAAGACCTTAACAGAGTTGACAGGGCCGTCAAACTCCGAAACCAATAAACATTCAGAATCAGAAATATGTGATCTAGATCACCATTTAATCAGTGCACTGCCAAACAAGGCAGTTGACAGTTTCATTATGATAGCAGCAAAATTAATTTTTATCGGGACAATTAATCAAGTCATGTCTAAGTTCAGATGGCTGCCTATTGATTCTTTGAATCCCACCTGCTGCTGAGTCAATGTACCATAGCTAGTGTAGCAGTCTCCATACAACACAATGAAGCCCGGGGTGTGGGGGTTGGGCAAGGGGGGGGGGGGGGTTGGGGGAGTGGGGTTGGATAGTATCTTTGTTTCACATATGCTGTCTTTGCAGCTGTTAGGGGTAGAGGAGAAATTTTGAATGAATAGCTCATAATCAGTCACTATGATAGTTTTGATAGTTTTGTTTCTATGACATTATGATATCACACCCATGTGCTAAAATGGTGCAGGGCCCTGTCTGGCTCAGTTGGATGTTTGTCTGACTTCCGATCTGGTGGTCTTGGGCTCAGTCCTGCCAGGTCAGGGGCAACTATCATCTGTGGAAATTGATAATGAAATAGTTTCTAGAAGGGCAGTTTCCAGTTTCTGTCAATAGACAGTCCACAGATTCAAGAAGGGCAGTTTGCAGTTACTGCTGATAGACTGTCCGCTGATTCAAGAAGGCCAATTTGCAGTCTCTGTAGATAGACAGTCCACTGATTGGAGAAGGGCAGTTTCAAGTTACTGCCTATAGAGGAAGAGCAGTGGACTTTTACTGCTGAAAGATGGTCCACTGATTCAAGAAGGACAGTTTGCATTTACTGCTGATAGACTGTCCACTGATTTAAGAAGGGCAGTTTGCGATTACTGCCGATAGACAGTCCACTGATTCAAGAATGGCAGTTTGCATTTACTGCTGATAGACAATCCACTGATTTTAGAAGGGCAGTTTGCAGTTACTGTCGATAGACGGTCATCTGATTCAAGAAGGGCAGTTTGCATTTACTGCTAATAGATGTTCCATTGATTCAAGAAGGGCAGTTTGCATTTATTGCTGATAGACAGTCCACTGATTCAAGAATGGCAGTTTGCATTTACTGCTGATAGACAGTCTACTGATTCAAGAATGGCAGTTTGCATTTACTGCTGATAGACAGTCCACTGGTGCAAGAAGGGCCTTTCGCCTTTACTGCAGATAGACGATCCACTGATTCAAGAATGGCAGTTTGCATTTACTGCTGATAGACAGTCCACTGATTCAAGAAGAGCAGTTTGCATTTACTGCAGATAGCTGGTCCACTGATTCAAGAATGGCAGTTTGCATTTTCTGCTGATAGACAGTCCACTGATTTAAGAAAGGCAGTTTGCAGTTACTGTAGCTAGACTGTCCACTGATTAAAGAAGGGAAGCATGCATTTACTGCTGATAGATGGTCCACTGATTCAAGAAGAGCACTTTGCATTTACTGCTACTGATTCAAGAAGACGGCCAACAGATGGTCGACTGATTTAAGGATACTGCAGATCCACTGTACTTGGTAACTGCTTAGAAGGACTAAGTCTGTCCGGGTAAAGTGTGGTTAGGTTAATTTGGCAGCTCAGTCTCCAAAATGACCTTTACAGTGATGACGGGATCGTTAAACCTCAAATTAAACAAACAAACAAACTGACCTTGATACTGTTGTCAGGGCCATAGCCCCAGATGAGAGGGGTATCCACATATTTTATTTCTGCACGAAACATATGTTGTTTGTACTCATTAGAACCACCTTGCCTGCATGAAAACATGTTTTTGGTACTCATTAGTAGCATCTTGGCGAGGCGCTTCTAATGAGTACCAACAACATATGTATTCCTGCAGAAATAAGAAAAATATCAGTACTTTTCAACTTATCTGGAGCTTTGAGGGCTTGTTCTACAGAGTTCAAGAACTATTCCTGGCTTAAACCAGAATCCTCCACCATATTTATATAAGAGGAGACCATTTTGAACTTTTAGGGTGTGGGGTTGTGTTATTTTTAGACATTTACTTCAAAATGGCTGAATGTTGCAAGCAATGAATTGGCCCTGATCAGATGTCGTATTCTGAAGCGTCTGATCTGGGCCTGCACTGTCCCATTGATCTGCATCATATAAAATGGATAATAGGGTAGATATTATTAATCCTTATCCTGCTCAATAATTTAATTAGCCACACCCGTTTTAGACTATCAGCCAATCAGAGTTTTCATTCAAATTCACAAACTACAAGACAAACAGTGTAGATCCTGATCAGATTGCTTTTTCAGAAGCCATCTGCTCTGGATATACATGGTTTGCAAAGGTAAGGGGTTGTCCTGAACAGCAGGATAAGGAGAAAACTGAAAAGCAGCTATCTTTAATTGTTTTTGGTTTCACTGGATCCTGGCTTGTTTTTTAGACTGTATATGGTATCAAGAAAACAATAAGAGAGGGTGAAATATTTAATTGTGGGGTGGAGGCAGATTGCAGCTGTCTGACTCACTGTGTAAATGTCATTGTGAATAGTGCTTTGTTTCAGACTTCACTCCGGATTTAGCTGGAGCAGTGGTGGTAGAAATAGTTACGACTTTTTAACTCCTATAGCATTTTATTTTGAATCTATAAGTTGTAATAGTTATTGGAGTACCATTTATGGGATCTGTTGTTTGTCAATCTACCATAAGTTACTAAGCAAAGAAGCTCATCAGTGTGACTGTCTTTATTGATGTGAGGTTAGATCGTTGCATAGGAGGGTTATTTATAGAATCTGTACTGAAATCATGTGTTGGGTTTGGCAAACAGTGTAGACCCAGATCAGACACCGCAGAATGTGGCATCTGATCAGGGTCCAATGTTAACAGTCTATGCCACAGTGCAGGATCATTTTTGAGTTTACACTCAGAGACAATTGATCCACCAGTGCTGTGGTTTATGAAAAGAGTGAAAAAAGTTTAGATTGTTATCTGCTGTAGAATTTTTCTTGATGCTTTAAGACTGAATTTGTTCTGAATAGTTCAATATACTACACTCCTCCCCAGTTTTCGGCCATTTTTGCATGATTTCAATTTTACCATGGACTGAGATGCAGAATGGAAAACAGTATAGATCCTGATCAGCTGGCTTCTGAGAAGCCAGCTGATTTGGATCTATACTGTTTGAAAAAAAAATCAGCATGACGCAGTATGGTATTTTGCCATTTATGGATAGTTATGTAGAGTGGTGGGCATGACATGCTGTGGTGCACTGATCACTGCATGTTACCAGGTGATTGCATGTAATGTAGCGTTTTATTGAAAAATTAGGTAAATTGAATTTAATTCAGGACTTCTGATCACAAGAGATGTACCACATTTTATAGATAATTTTATTCAAATTTATTTCAATAAAATGAGTTCACAGAAATGTGCAAGTACAGTAGCACAGCGTCACATGTAAAGAATTTACATCGTGCAGATGCTGCAGACTGCATCTGATCAGGGTCTACACTGGGTATTGTAGAAATAAAAGGAAGCAAAAGCCTATAGATCAGTTATGCCCATTCCCTCCTGTGTTTCTGAAGTAGACCATTCAATCTTTGAAATAAAAGTGTCAGATGAAAAAAAAAGAATGGAGTAGAATGGCAGGGATAGGAATAATCTCTTTTACTGTAAAGTGCTGCCTTTTTTTATGGGAGCATGTTTGCTATAGGGTTAGGGGACAGTTGAGAGGGAAGGGGAGTGGGGGCACCAGTAGCTTGGATGTAACAACCATGGGAAATTATTTCCTATGCAAACCAAGTTTTCCATTGCACAGAGCCTGTCTTCATCATGTCAACATGTTCATGAAACGAACACCCCTCTAAACCTCACTATTTATAGAGAAAACGGGGGTTTACATTTGATAACATTATTTTGCTTATTTCAATGAGCACCCAGAACCTATGTTTGGAGTATAAATGAGAAAAATATCAGAAAATTTTCATCTGAAAAGTAGCCATTAACCCTTATCTTGCTGAATATTCATTTAAGCCACACCCATTTCGGTCTCTCAACCAATCAAATTACTTGATGTAATTTATTACTACAAATTCATAAACTGAATGCCAAACAGTGTAGATCCTGATTAGATGGCTTCTTCAGAAGCCATCTGATCTGGATCTACACTGTTTCCAAAGATAGGGGTTGTCGTGAACAGCATGATAAGAGTTAAGAATGCACTATCACATGGATGTGTTATCCTACTGATGACCCTTCCAATTCTTGATAATTTTTGAAAGAGGCATAAATAATTTAGATGAAAATTTATGTATTCAAGGGTTTTAGATGAAATGGTACATGACTTCTGGTGCATTTCATTCCAATCAGTTTTTGGAATGGTAATTAATAACATGCACTTAACTTGATTACATGTCAATCAAACTCAGTCATTAAATTGAAGACAAAAAGCATAAAAAATACAGCAGTTGACAGTTATGTATTTTTTTCATCAAAAATGAATTAATCCCTGCATGATTCTGGAGGCAGTTTTCTATCAACTCCCACAACATACGTTTTTTATGGAGACTTGACAAAATTATCCTTAAATTGTCACTAAATAACCACCTTGTCTGATTTTCAGCTCACCTGTCACATAGTGACAAAGTGAGCTTTTGTGATCACATTTTGACCGTCGTCCTTTGTGCGTGCGTGTGTCTGTCCGTGCATCCGTGCGCCCGTAAACAATTTCAAATAAGTATATCTCTAATACCCCACGGCCAATCTTGATCAAATTTCATGAGAAGCATCATCAGGTAGGGGGAAAGGCTGCATAAGGTTTTTGGGCTGATCAGATTGGAACTCTGGTTGCCATGGCAACATATAGCTCCCATAGACTTACAATGGGAAAAATTTAGAAAATCTTCTTCTCTGAAACCAGAGGGCCCAGAGCTTAGATATTTAGCTGGTAACAATGTCAAGTAGTCACCTACATAAATCCTGCCAATCATGCCCCTGGGGTCCAAATTGGCCACACCCCGCGGCCCCTTAGCTCCCATAGACTTAAAATGGAAAAAAAAAATGCTTCAAAAATCTTCTTCTCTGAAACCACAGGGCCCAGAGCTGAGATATTTAGCATGTAGCAACGGCAAGGGGTCACCTACATAAATCCTGCCAATTATGCCCCTGGGGTCCAAAAGGGCCACGCCCCGGGGCCCCATAGCTCCTATAGGCTCATAATGGAGAAAAGCTTCAAAAATTTCTTCTCTGAAACTGTGAAACACAGAGCTTAGATATTCAGTGTCAAGCAACATAAAAAAGTCACCTACATAAATCCTGCTAACCCTGCCCCTGGTGTACAAATGGGCCACGCCCGGGGCCCCTTAGCTCCTATAGACTTATTATGGAAAAAACTTAAAAAATCTTCTTTTCCGAAGCCATAAGGCCCAGAGCTTAGATATTTAGTGTAGCAATGCCAAGTGGTCTCCTACACTAATGATTTTCTGGTACACAGGTGAGCGATATAGGGCCCTCTTGTTGATGTTTGAAGGATTAAAAATATTCAGACTTACACTGGAAGCAGGTACAAGCAGTACATTTAAATTGATTTGAATTTTAAATATTATTAAATAGCTGCCAAAAGGTTTTTCGGCTGTTTTGATTCATAACTGGATTTGCATTAGTTATGGTTTAAATGGACTGTAATAGCCAGGATAGGCAAGGTTAGTGCTTTTAAAGGCCGGGAACTCATTCCAGATGTAATCATGCATGCGAGAGAGAGGTAGTGACTTTTACACCACTGCTACCCATTTAGTACCTGGGTTTAGTGGGGAAGTCAGTGGCATAATTTGTCTTGCCCGTGGACACACTGCGCCTTGGGTAGCTGGATACAAATCCACAACCTTTTGATTAATAAGTTGAAGGCACTTACCACTTAGCTATCGAGGCTTTATGTCATGAAACAGATATATTGAGCACAAAAGGTAGCATATTTTGGCAAAGGAGTGCTACCCTATGCCACGAAAGCCGTAATAAAGGAAAGAAGCATAGCTAAAGATAAATCCCCGCCTATGCCGGGATTTGAGCCCAGGATGTTCAAATTCTCTAACCTGATTGAGCCAAAGAGTCAACTCCCTAACGCAGTTGTCAGAAAGTGGTTATAGGCCAGGTACCCCTTTAGAGGTTGCCCCCGTATACAATGGGTTAAAATCAGAGAGTGCCCAGTAAGCATTCTACATAAATCTACAGCGGGCTGTTAGCGGCCCGTCAGGGTAGCTGACGGGCCGCTAACGGCCCGCTGTAGATTTATGTAGAATGCTAGCAGGGTGGTTATAGGCCAGGTACCCCTTTAGAGGTTTCCCCCGCATACAATGGGTTAAAATCAGTCTGTATTTCTAGTTGGCGTTCGGATTACTACTGTTTGGTTTGTTAAACTATTCAATTAATCAGGTTCTGCATCATTTAAATACTAATTTTCATGCTTTACAAAATTCTTTTACCTGGATATGTTTAATACCTGAGCAGAATAGTAATGAGAAATGTATTGAGTTTGATGTTATGTATGGTCATATAGATGGTGTGTTTTTATGTGACTGAATTTTACTACAGTATCCTAGCCGCAGGAAAAGTCACATGGCCATGAAGTGAAAGTACACTGCAATTAGTAAAAGTGGAGTTATCATTCCAACACATAGGTACTCATGTTAACATTCTTTGTTGTCACATGTTGACAATATTAACCCTTTTTGTACCAAATGGAATCTTCCTCCTTATATATAGCAGGAGTCCATTTCAAAACTTAGGGGTGTCAGGTTATGTTTTCATCCAATTATTTGGAAAATGACTGAACTTTTAGCAAACAGTGGAGGCCCTGATCAAAAGCCGCGAATGCGGCATCTGATCTGGGCCTGCACTGTTTGCCCGGGTATCCGTTTTTGTGTTTCCGTACAAAATGGGTTAAAAATTCTTTACTGCAGGTCAGAGAGTATAATGTAATCCAAAAAAAGATGGGACTGTTCATAACGGTTCCAATGAGACATACATAGGCTTTTGTGTAACAGAGACAATACATAAACTTTGTTGATTTGATATGATAGACTGGTTAGACTTGGGTGACACAGACATAGGCTCTGATGGACAGACACACTGTCCTCTGGTGAGACAGGAAATAAACTTTGGTAAGACAGAATTAGGTTCTGGTGAGACAGGACATAAACTTTAATGAGACAGACATAGGCTCTGGTTTGATGGTAAGACAAACATAAACTCTGGTGAGACAGGAAATAAACTTTAATGAGACAGACATAGGTTCTGGTTTGATGGTGAGACAGACATAAGCTCTGGTGAGACAGGAAATATACTTTGGTAAGACAGACATATGTTCTGGTGAGACAGAACATTAAACCTTTAGGCTTTGGGGATACAGGACATAAACTTTGGTAAGACAGACATAGGCTCTGGTGAGACAGGACATAAACTTTAATGGGACAAACATAGGCTCTGATTTGATAGGACATAGACTTTGGTGAAACAGACATAGACTGACGATACAGGACTTGGTGAGACAGATATAGGCTCTGTCAAGACAGGACATACTTTGGCAAGACACAGAGACATTGTTGAGGTATTGGGTGGACTTTGTGAGACATGCATTTGCTGTGGTGAGACTGAACATCATCTTTGGTGAGAGACACATTCTGTAGTGAGACATACAAATGATCATCAGTCACTCTTGTGGGACAGGACATATATTTTAAGACAGACAGTGCATATGTTGCAGTAAAATAAGACAGATTCACAGGTTCTGTTGAAACAGAACATTGGCTCTGAAGGCTCTGTTGAGACAGGTCAAAGGCTTTGAGGAGACATGACATAGATCTGGTGAGACAGAACATAGGCTTTAATGAGACAGGACATAGGATCTTTTGAGACATGGCATAGGCTTTGATGAGAGAGGACATAGACTTTAAATTTGGTGAGAAGGAACATAAGAAAGGCATAAGATCTGGTGAAACAGGACTTGGGCTTCTCTGGTGAGATAGGACACAGGCCGTGTGGCGGCCGTAAAACGTCTCCCCGTACATCAACCATAGTGCAGTTTATATTTTACTTTTTGTCCTTTAAGATCAGCGTGAATATTCTGAGAAATCAGAAATAAATTATTGGTTTAGACTCATATTCTAGACAGATTTTTAATTATTTGGGCCCCATTTTGATTTATATCAGTCTTTGTATCGACTGCCTATTCGAAATTCGCAAAATTGCAGTATGTTTCCTCTGGCTTTCTTTGCCGGATCATTACAGGGTCACTGATGAGGCTTCATTAGCCGAAACTACGTAGTATGACCCATCTTCTTTCTTATGAATGTTTTCATTGCTCTTAAAGGAACTCGTTTTTGATTTTTATTTAATGAACCAGTACATAGATCTGGTGGGATTGGAAATAGGCTTTAATGATACAGGACATAGGCTTTAATGGGACAGGACACAGGATCTTTTGAGACATATCATAGGCTTTGATGAGACAGGGCATAGACTTTAGATTTGTTGTGAAAGAACATAGGATCTGGTGCTTTGCTGAGACAGGACATTGGATCTGGTGAGACAGGACATATGTTTTGATGAGACAGGACATAGACTTTCATGACAGAGGAAATATTCTTTGGTGCAATAGGGCTTGGATCTGGTGAGACAGAACATAGACTTTGATGAGATAGAACATAGGCTTTGATGAGATAGGATATAAGATCTGGTGAGACAGGACATAGGTTTTGATATAATATGACAGGATCGACTTTGATGAGACAGAACATAAGACTTTGATGAGACAGAACATAAGACTTTGATTAGACAGAACATAGGCTTTGATGAGACAGGATATTAGATCTGTTGAGACAGGACATATGTTTTGATGAGACAGGACATAGACTTTCATGACAGAGGAAATAGTCTTTGGTGCAATAGGGCTTGGATCTGGTGAGACAGAACATAGACTTTGAGGAGATAGAACATAGGCTTTGATGAGAAAGGATTTAAGATCTGGTGAGACAGGACATAGGTTTTGATGTAATATGACAGGATCTGGTGAGACAGAACATAAGACTTTGATGAGACAGAACATAAGACTTTGATGAGACAGAACATAGGCTTTGATGAGACAGGATATAAGATCTGGTGAGGCAGGACATTCGTGAGACAATTTAGGATTTGGTGAGATTGTTTGCTTATTAATGTACAGGGATTAAAGTGTAGAAGTCCAGGTTCTGAACTGTGTTTTCAGCCTCATTCAAGAGACAATTGTACCAGTGCTTTCAGTGCTTTGATATGTCCTTTAGAAAAGTACTGCTAAATACATGAAATTTTTGCACATACCTTTGTTGCTTTGGAGAAACAATTAGCAGTCTCCCAGGTGTAGTAGAAATTAATGAGGCTTTTCTTGATTGTAGTGGAAAGGACTAAAACAAAGATAAACTACTAAATCAGACTTCATGACTAATAACAGAGACATTGATAACAACACAAAATAGTTGAGAGAGATTGTTTCATGGCTTTCTTATTTACCTTGTGAACATATATTGTGGGTACTCATTAGAATCGCCTCATAGAGGCGATTCTAAGGAGTACCCATAGTATATGTTTCAATGCAGAATTCGAGGAAATAATAACAAAACTGTTTTCATTGTAGAAAGTGTCAAGTGATGGGGCTATAATATCTATCAGACTAAACAAGTCTCAGATATGTTTATCAGAAGCATAATTATCCTGAGGGCACACCCATTTCTGTCTGAGGGTTAATAGATTAATTAATAGATATGGGAGAGTGGTTCAGGAGAGAGTGTCATTCATGTGTACACTTGGAATAGGAAGAGTTGTCACATTACCCTGCGGCTTCCTCATCCTCGGTGGTGACATCTGAGGTGTCACAAAAGACTGGTGTCCACAATATTTGGGCAAGTTTTATGTTAAAATTGATATGTTAAGGTTTTAACCCTTGTTCTGCTGAGCCCGGATATGCCTTATTTTTCAAACAATGTAGATACAGATCAGATGGCTTCTGAAGAAGCCATCTGATCAGGATCTTCATTGTTTGTCATTCAGTTTTTGAATTTGTTGTAATGATTGGCATCAAGGAATCTGATTGGTTGATAATCAGTGGTGGGTGTGGTATATTTAAATATTCAGCAGGTCAAGGGTTTATTCATTATGAGAATTTCATGTTTTTAAGGTCCAGGCACAAACACCCTAACCAGAAACAGCTCTTGTTATGTAAATACTGATTCAAATGAAATTAAAGTGCATATTGTTCTTGTCCTGGCTTACAGTATGTTTTAATTTGTGGGGCAGTGTTGAAGCATCGGATTTGAGATCCAAGAGGTAGCTGGTCCAATGCCCACAAGTGCCAAGTTTTGTTTCCTTGAGCAAGAGACTTTATCCACATTGTGTAGTACTGGTTTCTATCCAGGAAAAAGAGAACCACAAAGAAGATTAGTTTTACTTAATATATTACCCTCCATAAATAAAGTCAACTATTTTATCATTATTCTTAAATGAAATTTCCAAACATTATGACTTTGTCTACATCTTGGTTTACAGGTATAGTGCTTATTGTTTACAGTCATCCCTTGTTAATTGAATATTACACAGCTTTGTTACCGCATTAGTGGAATGGACCATGTATTAATGTGACATTTAATACTTACATAGGTAGGAAAACGGTGACACTCTAAGACCAACATTTCAGTTTGACACGACCTGTAGTACAACTGATGTCATGTGACTTATAACTACTATAATGGGAAATTTATGACAAGCTTACGCCCTGAGCTAAATAATTTGTATAGTCTTATGGCTGAGAGGCAGAGGTTGTTACATTTGGGTCATGATGTGATCCGAACTTTAATCTTGGATTATAAAATACTTCGTCTTTATGAGTGATGGTAAGTCAGTCAGAAATATTAGCAATGAATCAAAAGATAAAGCATATTGTAAAATGATCAATCAAAATATCTTTTTTTTGAAACCCATTCTAAGTCAAATGTATATATACCATAATGATCCGAGACTTTGGGTGAGTCTTTGAACCAAAGTCCTGTCTCTGTATGACCTTAGCTGTTGGTGGGATGTAAAACTCAAACACTCACTCACCATAATGATCCCAAGTATTGGGACAGACAGGGGACAGACAGGCCTAAGCAAACACAGTGTAGACCCAGATCAGACTGCTCCTGAAGGAGCAGTCTGATCATGGTCTACACTGTTTGCCATTCCGTCTGCACCTTTTGGACTACTTGCTGGATCATGAAATTTTTGGTGTCCGAATTTTTAGGATTTAGGATTTAGTGGGGGTGTCTGGTTGGGTTATTTTTTAGAAATTTATTTAGAAAATGTCTGAATTTTTGCAAACAGTGAAGGCACTGATCAGACACGGCATTCTGCAGCATCTGATCTGGACATGCACTGTTTGTTTATGTCCTGCTTTGAAATATGTTATTAAAACAGAATTATTATGAATAATTTTTTCTAAATCTAGAATAAACTGCACTGTTATTGCATCAGCAGAAATCAACCAATCAAATTATTTGATTTAAAAAATCAGATGGCTAAACAATCTGAACTGGATCTGGACAGTTTATAAAGGTAAGAGTTTTCATGTTCAACAGTTTTTTTTTTCTATTTTCAGAATGCTAAAAATATTTTGGATTAATTAAAACTGAAAAGAAATACTAGACAGTTAAAGAGGTAAGTGATTCTGCTAATTTTATTGCTATATTACCAGTAGGAAAACACATCTTTTCAAATATATTGAAAATTTTATCAGCAAAAAATGAAAAATTTCAGATGAAAATTCTGATATTTTTAGCTCGCCTGTACGAAGTACATGGAGAGCTATTGTTGTCACCCCGGATGGCGTGCACGTGTGCGTGTGCATGTGTGTGTGCGTGTGCATGTGCGTTTGCGTTCCCGTCACACTGCGTTAAAGTTTTTCAAATGCTTATATCTCAACAGTCACTCATCACAGACCACTCATATTTGGAACTTAAGTACCTGGGAGGGTCCTCTGATGTTCAAAGAGAACAGACCCCTGGGTTCATGCCCTGGGGTGGGGCTAGGGGTCAAAATCTAGAACACCTTTGTAATTCTGTGTTAAAGTTTTTGAAATGCTTATATCTCAACAGTCACTCATCACAAAGCATTCATATTTACAACTTAGATACCTGGGAGTGTCTTCTGAGATTCCAAGACAACACACCCCTAGGTTCATGCCTGGGAGTGGGGATGGGGTGGGGCTAGGGGTCAAAATCCAGGACACCTTTGTAATTTGTTGTATACCTTTCCATTATACTTACAAGTTATAGACACAATTGGTTATACATCAGCAGCCAATCAAGTGACATTGGTTCAAGTGTGAAAGGGTGAAGGTCATGGTGACCTACATTTCATGGTCCAGTGATTTTGCCTTATATCTTGAAGTCTATTTGTTGGAGAAATGTCAAACCTGGGATATTAGTTCCATGTGACTCCACGATTGACCTCAGAATATATCTAGGTCACTGTGACCTATATTTCATGGTTCAGCGATTTTGCCTATTATCTCGAATACTATTTGATGGAGAAATGTCATACTTGGATTATTAGTTCCATGTGACCCAATAATTGACCACAAAATATATTTAGGTCATGGTGACCTACATTTCACAGTCCAGCGATTTTGTCTATTATCTTGAATACTATTTGATGGAGAAATGTTATACCTGGGTTATTAGTTGCATGTGACCCCATTATTGACCTCAAAATATATCTAGGTCACCGTGACCTATATTTCATGGTTCAGCGATTTTGCCTATTATCTCGAATACTATTTGATGGAGAAATGTCATACCTGGATTATTAGTTCCATGTGACCCAATAATTGACCGCAAAATATATCTAGGTCATGGTGACCTACAGTTCACGGTCCAGTGATTTTGTCTATTTTCTTGAATACTATTTGATGGAGAAATCTTATACCTGGGTTATTAGTTGCATGTGACCCCATTATTGACCTCAAAATATATCTAGGTCAGTATGACCTATATTTCATGGTTCAGTGATTTTTCCTATTATCTTGAATACTATTTGATAGAGAAACGTCATACCTGGATTATTAGTTCCATGTGACCCGATAATTGACCGCAAAATATATCTAGGTCATTGTGACCTATATTTCATGGTTCAGTGATTCTACCTATTATCTTGAACACTATTTGATGGAGAAATGTCATACCTGGATTATTTATTCCATGTGACCCCATGTTTGAGCTTGGATTATATCTAGGTCAGTGTGTCCTATATTTCATGGTTCAGTGATTTTTCCTATTATCTTGAATACTATTTGATGGAGAAATGTCTCACCTTCCATGTGACCCGATGTTTGACATAGAAATATATCTAGGTCCATGTGACCTATTTTCATGGTTCAATGATTTTGCCTTATAATTCAGACACAATTTGATTCTGAAATGTAATATCTGGAATATATGTTCCATGTGACCTGATTATTGAGTTCAAATATATCAAGGTGAGTGTGACCTATATTTCATGGTTCATAGATTTTACCTTATATCTTGAAGTCGCAAAACAGGCGAGCTATGCTGTCATGCGACAGCTCTTGTTCAGATTTCTGCTCAAAACATGGATTGTGGGTACTCATTAGAACCACCTCAGCGAGGCGCTGAGGCGGTTCTTCTAATGAGTACCACAATCTATGTTTTTGAGCAGAAATAAGAAAAATGTACTGTTAGCCCCAGTTTCACAATATAAAAGTGGGGTGTAAGGGGCCCAAATAATATCAGCAATTCATAATGCTACAGAGAAACTTTGATGGCTCAAACTACCACATATTTGAAGCTGTATGGCATTATGGCATGATGGGATAGGGCCGAAAAAGTTGGCACGTTTCAGATGTGTAAGTTGCATATTAATTTTGGGTATAATTGTGAGGTTTTTGATCTATCAGACTGCAATTAATATTTGTAATCCATGAAGATAGCAAATTGAGTTATTTATGGAAATTTATATATAAAATGGTAAAACTTTTTGCAAACAATAAAGGCCCTGATCAGATACCCAGTCGCAGGATGTGGGGTCTGGTCTGGGCCTGCTCTGTTTGCGAGTGTCCTTTTTGGGGGTTTCCCATCTTAAAGGGGCTAAGTATGCAAACGATGAAGGCCATGGAAAAGAGAGCACATCCTTTTGTATGGGCTGCGGCCAAATATCATTATAGATGCTATGTGTATTAACCCTTATCTTGCTGTTCACGACAACCCATATCTTTGCAAACAGTGTAGATCCAGATCAGATGGCTTCTGAAGAAGCTATCTGATCAGGATCTACACTGTTTGGCTGTCAGTTCATGAATTTATAGCAATAAATTACATCAAGTAATTTGATTGGCTGATAGACAGAAATGGGTGTGGCTTAGATGAATATTCAGCAAGATAAGGAATAACAGAGAGTGATTGAAGAGGAAATTGAGACAACCTGCTTACTGCCATGACCTCTATTTACCACTGCTTATGGCCATGTATGGTGATTCTGATTTAATTAAGGTTTGTCGGAATATGTAGTTATGGTCAGTTTTTATGGGAAATTTATGACCCGGTGGATAATTGAGTATAAATCAAGGTGTTGGACGTGATAGCTTTATTGGCTGTGCAAGCTGACAGTCATGACTTCTCACCTGCTGGTCATCTTTAGGTCATTACATACTTTGCTGGTCTACTTAGATCATAGGAAAACGGCCCAGTTGGTCAAAACTAACAATTCTGTAACTTAGCAATGGTTGAAACTCTAATCATGTTATATGGCATAAATACAAATATTTTTGCTGAAAAATGTGAGCATTTGCAAAAGCTGCTCACAGTTTTTCAGGAAAATTTCTACTGTATTTGATATTATACTAGAATTAGAACAAATTCATTTTGTTGACATTGCTTTGGGACCACGGCAATTTGTTCGAGACAGCGGTAGTTCGAGCCAATGTTGCATACTTCCAGAAAACATAACGGGGGTAGTTTTGGACATCTTTTCGGTGTTCTGTAACATAAATGTATGCTGTGTGTACTCATTAGAATCGCCTCATTGAGGCGATTCTAATTAGTACACACAGCATACATTTGCAAGATAAAAGTAAAAAATCTTCTTAATTACCCCACACTTTTTCTTATGCAGAGGAATCTCCTCAGTACTCAAAAACGGGTTCGACTCAACCGTGGTAAACGAGCCATCGGTGTTCGAGCCATCGAAGTTTGACTGTACTGACCGTAGATTTCTTACTTTCATACTTATGTGTATGGCTGCTCTTTTGGCTGCTAAAGCTACTGATCACGTTTTCAGCAAAAATACAGTGTATGTAACCATACAGTGACATTAATTGTTTTAAAATGCTTTTGACAATTCCATCTCCAGATGTCATCTCATGCTTTCTAAATGCTCATTTTACCATATATTCCGCAATGCTTATAACATTGTCACATTTTATGTGTCTGTCCATTGTAGCCTTCTAAATTGTACACACTGGTACATATAATTGTCAATCACTAATGAGCTCGGTTTTGCATTAATTAAGTACTACCTTTTGGTTTGGTTTAACCCTTGTCCTGCTGAGCCCGGATATGCCTTTTCTTTGAAACAATGTAGATCCAGATCAGATGGCTTCTGAAGAAGCCATCTGATCAGGATCTACATTGTTTGTCATTCCGGTTGTGAATTTGTTTTAATAATTTGCATCGAGTAATCTGATTGGTTGATAATCGGTAGTGGGTGTGGCATATATGAATATTCAGCAGGACAAGGGTTAACATATAGTGTGACATTCCAGCATTCCAACCAATTAGTCTTCTTCATTATCCAGTGTTGTGTGTAGTATATAATGACCAAAACAGACATCATCATGGTAAACTTTCTTTCCTTTTAAGCTCACCAGAGCCGAAGGCTCCAGGGGAGCTTATAGTATAGGCAGTCATCCGTCGTCTTCGTCATCGTCGTTGTCTGCGTCGTCAACATTTTAAAACGGTATCTCCTCTGAAACTACCTGGCCAATTGAAACCAAATTACATGTGGAGGCTCTATGGGAATGGGGAACAAAAGTTCGTGAGGACTGGGACACATGACCAATATGGCCACCATGCCCATATATGGTTAAACCTTTTAAAATCTTCTCAAGAACCGAATGGCGGATGACCTTGAAACTTGGTATGCAGCATTGCGCTCTACCAAGTTTGTTCAAATGATGACCTTTGGTTGGCCTTGACCTATTTTACGTCAAGGTCAAATTTGGTTAATTGGACATTTGTATCGAAAAAGGGCAAAACATTGGATTTTTTTACCTGCATGGTAACCTGTGGCATCAGATATCAGCTGAATGGAAGTTTATAAAGGTGGAGTTCCAGCCTATAGTAAATTTCCATAGGGTTCTGCCCACGCACAGATGTTCATGATATTGTGCATAATTAATACCTGGTAAATGACTGTCCTTTATTTAGCTATTTCACTCTCATATCTGTGTTCATTATAAATCTACAATGTTTTGTTTATTTCTGCATCTGAAAATAGGGGTATCCCCAAACAAGTATACATATACACACCAGCTTCTTATGTTTTGGAGTTATTTTGTTGCCAGGCATCACTGAAGTCATTTGAGATTATTTTTGTATCACATTTACTATTGTTCAGGTAAAGTTCTATAGACCATGCTCAATTTCATATGGAGGAGACCCTAGACTTCACAACCATAAAATCTTTTGGAGTATGTTTGACCTTTGATTTCATACTGTTGCAGTTCTTGTCACCTCATGATTTTAATAAGAAAATTGCCCATATATGTATAGAACATTTTATCAAATTTTCTTGAAAATCTGAGACCGGTAACATACTGCATTTGAACATTGAATAATAATGGTCAGATTTTTAATTTATTTCAAACCATTTGTAGATATAGTATAACAATTTTAATAGAGAAATTGCTCGCAAATAATATATATAAACATGAATATATTATGTTTAAACCATGATGTGTATAGTGTGAGCTCATATAATCAGCAGCTGTATCAGTTATTATACCCTGGGGGACACCAAAAACACAATTTATTTTGAGCATTCATTAACAATTCAATAAAAATATTATTATATGACAAGAGTTTTTTTTTTTGCATTTAATGTATTCCTAAAGTTTGCTGAAGCTTATTATGACCAAGACTGTTGAAATGGCAAGTAAAATGGATGGTTCTGTAAATCAGACAATTTTCTTGATTCTCTAATAAGTATGTATTATGCAGTATTATAAGTATGGTGCAGTCAACTTAAAATGTTTGAAAAGTCTGTCATACCGGAATGGCATAGCTTGCTTGAATAGCCAAGATTTATGATGTTTTTATTATGGTGTGCCAGGTAGTTCATAATACCTCAGACTTTTGGCCCACTGCATACACAGAGTACCGTAGACAAAATGGAAACACTGTTGTTTTGGCTCTTTTGTCACTCTGCAATGTCCCCTCAAAATCTGAACTAAACTACAGTCCACTTAAAGCGTAACAAATGGTCGTCGCCTGCTGTGCAATTCCGTGTAAGAAAGTTATATTCTTAAATATGATCCTTATATTCTTATATATGATGTGGAAAACAAACAGTTATTTTTTGAGTAACATACTTTAATATAATAGAGAAGACTATTCATACTTTCAAACGATTTCAGAGGAAGAAAAGAGCGAACAGGATATTTGCTAGCAGTGCTATAGAAAAATATATAGCCAACTGCAGATTTTGGCTCCGCAAATATGCTAGTAGTACAGCTAACAACTGATTCACGCCATTTGTAAAACTGATGAATATAGAGCTAGAAAGCTTAACACTGATGGCAAGTACTGTATACATACGACTAAAATGAGAATGGTATACCTACATCTAAATATAATACCAGCTATAAAATAAATTTGTTACAGCAACTTGCCTTCCATCTATTTCATTTAGGGAAGTGTATGCCAAATACCAATTTTACAAATGGTTCCAGTGTGACTAGCTCTGCATTTATCTTGAAGACTAAAACATTGTACCTTAAAATTTTGCAGATGTTACAATGAACCTAGAAAAAATGCAGAAAATTCTTCCCATGATCTCACAAAACTTTTGGTGGGGGAGCGGAGTGTGAGTCTCTTTGACCAAGTGATGTAAGAAAACATCAACAACACAAGGACCAATCAATAATAAGAACAAATCAGAAAATCAGTCTGTCCTTTCAAGTTTGCAAATTATTGACTGCTGTTATATTTTAAAGAAATAAAATACAACCACAAAAATAATTAAGGACAAAATAGGATTATGAAAGTAATTAATTAAGCAAATTCATAACGTCATTGAGTATTACTGACATCAAGTGCCTTTGTATTGCAGGGTTTAAAACTGTACAAGAAGACCAAATAAAATAGGGTAAAAAGATCCACCATGTATTATTCCTATTTTGTCATAATGTAACTTGTTCAGCATTATCATTTTTGCAATATTGTCAACACTAACATTATTTATGGACAGTGCATGAATGCATTTTATTTTTTCTCTTTAATTTTTTTGGATAGAACTTGACTTATACATTGATAATGTATGTTCTCATTTACTTTTTTTTTTTGGTGGGGGGGGGGGGGGGGTTATTATATGCCTATGCTAAGCTTTGTATGATAAGGTGGCCCTAAATGGACATAAAACACAATAAAAATTCACTTTAAGGAAATCTTGTCCCCTGGTATTGAAACTGATTTTGGCACAAAAATTGACCTGAACCCATATCTAGCTTTCAAAAACAATGTTACCGGTTTCTGATTTTTTTGAAACTTGTTTGCTATATAGAGCACATATGTGGCCTATTTTATATGCAATATCTTGTGGTGACAAGAACAGTAACACATCTAATACTTATTATGAACATCTTAATTTTTGCAAATTTTCATGAAAAATAGAAGAAATTTTGTAAATAAATTTATTAGGAAGATTAAAAGACATAGACACATTTACATTTTTTGTATTAGATTAATCCTTATGGAGTTCTGTTGCCAATCAAAGCAACAAAATTTGAAAATAATCATATATATTGATTTAAGACAGAAAAATTCAAAGGTGTGTATGACCGCTTCAGGGGATTACCTCAGGGACGTCTCCTGAGACGTATAGTAATTTATCAAAGAAACAAAGTTATATACATAGTTGATAGACCTCAAGTAAACAACAACTGAAGTTTCAAGAAAATCTGTGCGTGGGCAGATTTGGAACTCCCCCTTTACTGACCTATGTCATGGAAGGCTCAAATTCAGTATTTTTACCAAATGGCTGATGGCCTTGAAACTTGGTATGCAGCATACTCTGGCCATACCAAGTTTGTTCAAATGATGACCTTTGGTTGACCTTGACCTGTTTCATGTCAAGGTCAAATTTGGTCACTTAGACATTTATATGGAAAAAGGGTAAAACGATGGATTTTTCTAATTGCATGGTAGTCTGTGGCATAAGAACTGATATTTGCAATCAGCTGAATGGAAGTTTATCAATTCCAAAGGTCAAGATCATTTGCTGACCTTTGTTCTGGATGGCTCAGATTCAGTATTTTAATCTTCTTCTCTACTCAAACTGCTAGGTTGATTGAAACCAAATAACATGTGGAGCTTCTATGGGAAGGGGGAACGAAAGTTTGTAAGGACTGGGTCACATGACCAATATGGCCACCATGCCCATATATGGTGAAAACCTTAAAAAATCTTCTTCTCAAGACCAAATGGCAGATAATCTTGAAACTTGGTATGCAGCATCGGGGACTGGGCCATACCAGTTTGTTCAAATGACAACCTTTGGTTGACATTGGCCTGTTTTTTTACGTCAAGGTCAAATTTGGTCACTTAGACATTTGTATGGAAAACGGGCAAAACAGTGGATTTTTCTGACTGCCTGATAACCTGTGGCATCAGAAGTGATATTTGCAATGAGCTGAATGGAAGTTTATCAATTCCAGATGTCAAGGTTGTTTACTGACCTAAGTCCTGGAAGGCTTAAATTCAGTATTTTTATCTTCTTCTCAATTTAAACTGCTGGGTCGATTGAAACCAAATTATATGGGGAGCCTCTATGGGAAGGGGGAACAAACGTTTGTTTGTAAGGACTGGGTCATATTATTATTTTTTTTTTCTTTTAACTATTATTTATTTATTATTTTTATTTATTTATTTATAAAATTATTTTCATATCATTGAAGAATGTATTATGTCATGTTTGTATTTGCTTGACTTTAACGCTTAAAGGGTATAGTTGTGCAGTAAATAAAATTCTATTCATGACCAATATGGCTGCCATGCTCATAAAAACCTTAAAAATTCCTCTTCTCAGGAACCAAGTGGCCAATGACCTTGAAACTTGGTATGCAGCATTGGGGACTCAGGCCCTAGCAAATTTGTTCAAATTATGACCTTTGGTTGACCTTGACCTGTTTAATGTCAAGGTCAAATTTGGTCACAGACATTTATATGGAAAAAGGGTAAAACAGTGGATTTTTCTGATTGCCTGGTAGCCTGTGGCATTAGAAATGATATTTGCAATCAGCTGAATGGAAGTTTATCAATTCCAAAGGTCAAGGTCATTTGCTGATCTTTGTTCTGGATGGCTTAGATTCAGTATTTTAATCTTCTGCTTTACTCAAACTGCTATGTTGACTATGGGAAGTGGGAGGGGCAAAAGTTTGTAAGGACTGACCACCCTGCCCATATATGGTAAAAACCTTGGAAATTTTTTGTCTCAAGAACCAAATGGCCGATGACCTTGAAACTTAATATGCAGCATCAGGGACTCGGGCCATACCAGTTTGTTCAAATGACAACCTTTGGTTGGCCTTGGCCTGTTTTACAGCAAGGTCAAATTTGGTCAATTAGACATTTGTATGGAAAAAGGCAAGACAATGGATTTTACTGATTGCATGGTAGCCTGCTAATGTCACATGACCAAGATGGGCACCATGCCTGTATTTCGTATGTCACATGACCTCTGGTGAGGGCCTCTTGTTTTGAACAGTTACATGTAATGTGACAACCAATTAGACTTCTTCATTATCCAATGTTGTTTATATAATGACCAAAAGGACAGGGTCATGGTAAACTTCCTGTTACTTTCTTTGAACAACTTACAAGGCAATGGTTTGGTTACATAATTATAATGTTACAACCTATTAGCTCTTATCATGCTGTTCACAACAACCCCTATCTTTGAAAACAGTGTAGATCCAGATCAGATGGCTTCTGAAGAAGCCATCTGATCAGGATCTACACTGTTTGACATACAGTTTATGGATTTGTAAGAATAAATTACATTAAATAATCTGATTGGTTCAAAGTCAGAAATGGGTGTGGTTTAATTGAATATTCAGCAGGAGAAGGGTTAAATTTCTTCATTATCCAGTTGTGGGGTAAATTTTCTGTTGGTTTGGTAAAATGTGACAACCAATTAGTTTTCTTCATTGTCTAGTTTTGTGTCTATAATGACCAAAAACAGACAGCATCATGGTAGGGAGCATTCATATGTATGGTGAGGAAATGTATATGTAAGGGATTTTCAATAACTGGTACTATATACTCCTGGGTTTTAGTACCACGAAAATCCAGGTATGGACATTTTAGTCTCTCCAGAACAACAGGTCCGTTTATTTTCATTTGTCAAAATGAACTTCAATAAATCTCAGGTTCACACTGATAAGCCTCACTAATTGCCTAAGCATATGGCAACAAAAAAAACTCAGTTTTGCAAATAGTTCAGGCCCAGATCAGACGCCGCAGAATGCGGCGTTTGATCAGGGCCTGCACTATTTGCCAATTGCCCATTTTGGGGTTTCTGGTACAAAATGAACAGATGTGTATACCTTTACTAGGATAAACATTTCAGTCTGGTACTGCACTGTCTAATTTTAAACCTCTTGCATGCTTGGCTGTAAAATTCTCTGAATAAATCAGAATTAATTACAACTTCATGCCATAATTTCTATACCAGCATGGCAACAGCTGTCATATATTTGATAAATTGGTCTGCTCAGTCTGAGCAACTATTTGGGAGTTATACACAGGAGTATATAGGTGAAGGGTGAGAAAGACTGATGTAAACATTCTAGTGAGCTCATAAGTCACACAGTCTTGATGGTATAGCTTTTTGATAAAGTGAGTGAGTTTTACGTCCCACCAACAGCTAAGGTCATACGGAGACGGGACCTTGGTTTCAAGACTCATCTGAAAGTCTGGAGAAGCCTGGGATCGATCCTGCCATCCCTGGTTTACAAGGCGAGTAGCATAACCCCTGCATCATGGAGGCTTCTTTTTGATGAAGTTTGTAAATTTGTTTACTTTGACGAATCACACTACTTTGAAGTTGTCAAAATATGTTGTGGGTGTGGTTGACCTTTAACTTCATGCTAGAACTAAATGATATTGCTGAGCAAACATTTCCTAGCAGCTTGCCAGTAATTTTGTTAGTGTCAGTAGCCATTCATACAGTACCATTATTTGTCGGCCATTATTCAAAATGGATACAAAGGTGTAAAACTATAGGGCAGGTGTGAAACGTTTCTTCTATAGTAAATCAATGTTTATATTAATACATGGTGGGTGGTAAAGGACAATATTGTCTGTCTGTTATTGTCCTCAAGTTATTGTTGACAGTTTTGTTATTGTTTGATGGCTTCAAACTGCTGCTGAGCTTAAGACATTGTGGATAAACAACTTCAAAATGTCATGTGGCTACTTTGACCACCAGCTGCGGCTGCATTGTGAATATGGACACCCCTTTCATGACCTGTACAACTGAGGTCTTGAGTCTTCAACATTGTCAACAGAATTGCCAATGTGTTATCTGTAAAAATGCCAAAGTGATCGAGACATTTTGATAGTTTTCAAAGCAAATAAGAAATTTCTTCAATTATAACTGTTGCCTGAACCTTAAAGTGTTACCGAAATTTTTGAGCATACATACAACAATGTATTCTTTTCTCATTATCATAGAAAATATGGTGAATTGTAGAAAATGCACATGTTAATGTTGAGCCTTACTTTCTCTGTAAAACGAGCAAAATATTTTGCAAATGCTGCCTGCCTAGTCATGATAAACTCTTTGAAGAGTCTTAACCTCCAGTACCCATTTATTTCTGTGTGAACAGAGAGATGCCAAATCTGGAACAGACAGCACCAAAGGCCCCCACCCATCAAGGCTTGAAGAAGTAGATGGGCTACATGATGCTTCCATGCAGAGCTGAAACCGACTGGTAAACCACATAGAGGATCTAAGCCTGCCCAGGCAAAGCGGTGTGAGTCAGACCATCCATGCTTATAAACCCTATTGGTTTCATTGAGATGTCATTTCATCTCAGTGTTGGGTAAAAGTCCCACAAAATTGGAAGCAATGTCTCCAAAATGACCTAAATAATGTTGACGGGGACGTTAAACCTCAAATCAAACAAACAAACAAACATAAGTGATCATGATTTTCCATGATTGATCATGATTTTCCATGATAAGTAGTAACAAGCTTGTGTAATAGTTTTATTAGATCCCATGCTCACTACTGAACCCGTATAAGCTTTTATAAAATGTTTAGAAATATAGAAAAATATTTTTCTATATAATCTATACATTTTTCAAACAAGCTTTTACAGATATAATTAGTACTTTTGTTGATCAGTGATTAATTATTGGTCTGTTGAATAAACAGATGATTAAGCACAAACCGCATGCAGCTATTAGTATGTACTTTACAAGGACGTTGTCGACATGGTCTCATCGAATGTATTAGTATTGGAAGATAGAAATTGGTTTCCGGAAACTTTCAAATGTCATTTATTTGTTCATTTCCCTATGTCATAGTGAGACATCTGATTGGAGCAATGAATCTTAATTGAATACGAGTATCAAATAGCTGTGAATGCCTAAAAGCTTTTATCTCGGATTTGATGATATGGCATTCAGACTTCATAAGATTGTAAAGACACAGCAAACCATCAGAATACAGTGACACAAAATTTATGTATTAACCCTTGACCTGCTGAATATTCATTTAAGCCACACCCATCTCTCTCTATTATCCAATCAAATTAATTGATGTAATTTATTGCTACAGATTCATAAACTGAATGCCAAACAGTGTAGATCCTGATCAGATGGCTTCTTCAGAAGCCATCTGATCTGGATCTACACCGTTTCCAAAGATAGGGGTTGTCGTGGACAGCATGATAAGAGTTAACCCTTGACCTGCTGAATATTTATACATGCTGCACCCACCACTGCTTATCAACCAGTCATATTTCTTGATGCAAATCATTGCAACAAATTCATAAACTGAATGGCAATGAAGATTCTGATCAGATGGCTTCTTCAGAAGATCTACATTGTTTTAAGATCAGACATATCTGGGCTCGGCAGGCCAAGGGTTAACAAGAGCAGATCAGTTGTCATTTGTACTGTTTGATGTAATAAAATATTCAAACTTAAGCAAATCCGTGTAATAAATTAGGGTGTGGTTGTGTGTGGCAAACATTGCTTGGGCATCCAATTGATATTGGCTTACAGTGTTGACTCCTTGTGGCAGGTAAGGGTAGAGGGAAAATGCTTTTATTTCTTACATTTCTTCAGTCTCTCTCTCTCTCTCTCTCTCTCTCTCTCTCTCTCTCTCTCTGTCTCTCTCTCTCTCTCTCTCTCTCTCTCTCTCTCTCTGTCTGTCTGTCTGTCTGTCTCTCTCTCTCTCTCTCTCTCTCTCTCTCTCTCTCTCCTTAAAAGCATAGATAGTGAGTACTTGTTAGAATTGTCTTTGTGAGACAGTTCTAACAAGCACCACACTATCTATGTTTGGAACAGAAACAAGGAAAATAGACACATTTTCATGTAGCATGGGTGTGTTAGGCTTACTGTTAGAACTACTTTCCTTTCAATATCAAACTGAGCAGCAAGCCTTTTGTGACACATGTGGACATGTGTTTCATGAATTGTAATTATATGCATAATATGATTCATACCCTTTTTATGTTGTTAAAATAGAAATAATTTTAAATATGACTGCACTATTAACCCATTTATGACAGTGGAATCTTCCACTTGACAGCTTTCCCATCAGTTTATATTGTTTCGGGCCTCAATTTCTCATCAGATGGGAGCCCGTCCGGTAGCAGGCTACCTCACCAAAAACAGCGTCGTGTCATCATAAATGATGACTTCCACAAAGAGAGGGTGCCCCCGCCCATCGAGGCTTGAAGAAATATATGGGCTGCATGACGCTTCCACGCAGAGCTGAAACCGACCTGCACACAAGTACTGTAAAACCGCTTAGAGGATCTAAGCCTGCCCAGACAAAGCGGTGCGAGTCGGCCAATCATTGCTTATAAACCCTATTGGTTTCATTGGGCGCCATGGCTTGAGATGTCATTTCATCTCAATGTCGGGTACAAGTCCCACAAAATGTGAAGCAACGTCTCCAAAATGACCTTTACAGTGTTGACAGGGACATTATACCTCAAATCAAAACAAACACAGGTAGATTATGCATAGCTTACAGGAGGGAGTCAACTCTTTGGCTCAGTGGTTAGAGCATTGGACGTTCACCCAAGTGGCCCAGGTTAGCTTCCCACCATTGGCCAGCAATTTTTCGGCTATGCTTCTAAAATCCTTTGTTATGACTTTCATGAGGTAGGAATACACAGAATTAATCTATAAGTTCACAAACTAAGGAACTTAAATTTCTGCATTGTCTGATCTTAGTTGCAAGCCAGTGTCACTTTCTAGGAGCAAGAGACATCTATAGTTTAACCTTTTCTAATAAGGTCAGTGAGTGTTAGAGTTTTACGTCCCACCAACAGCTAAGGTCATACAGAGACGGGACCTCGGTTTCAAGACTCACCAGAAAATCTGGAGAAGCCCGGGATCGATCCTGCAATCCCTGGTTTACAAGGCGGGTAGCGTAACCACTACACCACGGAGGCTTCTATTTCTAATAAGGTGTCTTCTATCAATATAATGGTGGGTGTGTGTCTGTTTGCTTCTTTTAACTGAGGTTTTACATCCCCCTTAACACTATTTTGTTCATATATAATGGCATGTGATTCAAGAATACACAATATGAATAAGCAATATTGCTAATGTTCCATGAGGCCCTCAAAACTATAATTTTAAGAAATTTATTTTGGAAATGGCTAAACGTTTTGCACACAGTGAAGGCACTGATCAGATACCACATTCTGCAATGTCTGATCTAGGTTTGCACTGTTTGCCAATGACCTGTTTTAGGATTTCCCTGTCTAAAATGGGCTAAGATCATTAGCATAGGATTATGACAACAGGTGTCATAAAAATGAAGAAGGTGAAATTTCAGATGCAGTGCAGCTGGTGCTCTTAAAATAAACATGACTCATTGCTTGACAAACAAGATTATTACATAAAAAGCTGTACAGCACAACAGTTACCTCATCCTGTTGAATGAATTAATTCAGCCACACCAATTTCTGACTATCAACCAATCAAATTACTTGATAATTTTTATAATGTTTTCATTTATATTTGCAAGCTGAATGACAATCATTGTAGATCCAGATCAGATGGCTTCTTCAGAAGCCATCTGATCTGAATCTACACTGCTGGCAAAAGTTATACACCTCAACCTCGTTATAACACGGAACTCCGGGTCCAACCAACGGACCGTGTTAGTTAACCGAATCGTGTTATAAACGCCGACCGTATTTGTCACAGATCAACCATTGACACAATGGTGATCAATAGTTTCCCAAACAAGATGATGTGCGGTCCAGTTAATAACCGTATTTCCCGACTAAAATGTCTTCAGAACTAATCAATGGCAGTAAATACCATGGCCCATCAAGTCAAACAAGTCACTTTGATCGAAACCAGCTGATAAACCATGTTTTATATCCAGAAATCGTCCGTTTTGACAGCGAGTATGACGCCATTTTGATAGCTGGTTTCCGGCTACTTTGTTGAAACCGATTGCCGGAATTGTGCCGAACTACAGTACCTTTAATACATTTCAATGGTGAAATTACCGGGTTAAGGTTCGGAACCGGACAATGATCAACGCTTACAAGAAATTTGAATTACTTCCCTTGAAATGTCTTACCCTTAATATCTTAGTCTTAATGGCATACATGGTCTTTGAATGACTTTTTTACCGCGAAAATCGATCTTGAATATGTTTTATCATTTGCTTTTAAGCTGGAATAAATTTGACTTTCTTATACATGCGGCTCTAGAAATTGAGTTTTATTGCAGTTGACCGATCACATCGTCTGCATGACGTTTAAAATTTCTGCTGAGCAGTGATCCTTAACAGAGCGTGATAAATTTTTTTCCGGTTGCGTAACTGATTTTGATTTCTTTAATCTCTTTATCTCACTAAGCCAACACTTTTGATTGTGCCGATGGCAGTTTATGTTTATCATGCGTGTCAAGCTATGTTTGTTTGTTTGATTTGAGGTTTAACGTCCCCGTCAACACTGTAAACAAGTTTATATACTGTATATTCAACTCTGCTTGAGGCCTGCAATAAATATCAAAAAGTGCCGTTATAAACCGTGTTAGCTACCGTGTTAGCTACCGTATTACCGCAGTCAAAAGTGAGAGGAAACTAAAGTTGTTGTGCTTCAAACCTGATACAATCCTCGGATAATATTTATAAATGTTGGTTGGGGAAAATTTGGGGTCCAAATCAAAACCGTGTTATATCCGAATTCGTGCTGTAACGAATCGTGCTATAACGAGGTCCGGGTGTAATGGGCCAACCAGACAACCTCCTTTTTACAGCATTGAATGCTACAGTGATAAGAATGGTATGGCTAACCCATTTGTTAGTTTTATGTCACATCAACAGCTAAGGTCATACAGAGATGGGACCTTGGTTTAAAGACTCATCCGAAAGTAACGAGAAGCCTGGAATTGAACCCACAACCCTTGGTCAATGAGGCAAGTAGTTTATCCACTATACCACGGAGGTTTCTATGCAGGTTACCTGGATTTTGTACATGTCAGCGATAATCACAATCATCATATGGACAGTTCTTGATAAACAATTTGATTCCAAAAGTAATACATGATCTTACATGAGTTTTCATATTATATTACTGAATTTATTAACCCTCATCTTGCTGAATATTCATTTAAGCCACACCCACTTCTGTCTATCAACCAATTAAATTATTTGATGTAATTTATTGCTACAAATTCATAAACTGAATGCCAAACAGTGTTGATCCTGATCAGATGGCTTCTTCAGAAGCCATCTGATCTGGATCAACACTGTTTGCAATGATAAGGGTTGTCGTGAACAGCAAGATAAGGGTTAAAGGGATAAAATGCAAGGCTGTGCTGAGCATTTTGTCACTTTTCCTCAACAAGTTTAATATATTTAATTATATTGACATTTAAGATGCATTTTATCACAGTTTTTTTCCAAAATGTCAATATTCCACCATTAGTAAACTTGACTCGTAAGTGTAACGTTACGGGACGTCTCTAACTAATTTGCATATTTACCGGTAATCCACCAGTGGATTACCAAATTTAATACATGGCATTATTACATTCATATGATAAAAAGGAGTAACCTTTTTCCGATGACATTTTCTGATTTGCTTCAAAAATAGTAACAACAAATAGATAGGAGAGGAATTCTAGCCCATTTTCAACTCACTTATAACTTTCCTCACCAAAAATGGCAGAAGTACGTCTGTTTCAGAATCTATGGGGTAGAGTTAATTTTTTTTATATATATATATAATTCAGAAAACTGCTGAACTTTCGGCAAACAGACAATGAAGGCCCTAATCTTATACCACACTCTGTGGAGTCTGATCTGGGCCTACACTAATTGCCAATGTCCTGTCATGGGTTTTCCCATCTTAAATGGGCTAATGACATTCGCAGGGAAGTCATGTTGTCAGAAAAATTAAGCGTAAAGTGCATGCGATTTTATTGTGATTATAGATCCATCAGAATTTGACAGAAATACCTCTGAAGTGTGCAATGGTCTAGTGGTTAAGAGGATTGTTTCTAAACCTTTGTGGCTATGCTCCAGGCCTGCCTCCACTCATCTGGGCTTAGAGAAGTAGATTGGGCTGCATGATGCTTCAACACAGAGGTGAAACCAACCAAACTTTTTGAGTACTGGTAAACAGCTTGGAATGGCTAAGCCTGCCATGAGAAAGACCATCTGTTAAACCTGTTGCCCCCAACCCATCGACGCTTGCAGAAATAACTTAGGCTGCAAGTTGCTTCCACACACAGCTGAAACAGACCACTCATGAGTACTGGTTAATCGCTTAGAAGGACTAAGCCTGCCCAGGCAAAGTGGTGTGAGTCAGACCGTCCAATGCATATAAGCATATAATGCATATAATGCATATTTTGGTTTCATTGGGCGGCAGGGATTGAGATGTCACTTCATCTCATTTATTATGTCGGGTAAAAGTCCCACAAAATTGGAAGCAACGTCACCAAAATGACCTTAATAGTGTTGACGGAGATGTTAAACCGCAACTCAAACAAACCTGAGAAAGTTTCTTTGGACGGTAGGGCTTATGTCATTTCATCTCAATGTTGGGTAAAAGTTACACAAAATTGGAAGCAACAGCCCCAAAATGACCTTAATAGTGTTGATTGTGACATAAAACCTCAACACAAATAAAACCAGGACAAGATCACATGGCTTCTAGAAAAGCCATCTTTGGTTGAAGTTCAGGAGTAAATTACTTGAAGAAATAAATGGGCTGCATGATGCTTCCACGCAGAGCTGAAACCAACGCACACAAGGACTGGTAAACCACTTAGAGGATCTATGCCTGCCCAGGCAATGGGGTGCAAGTCAGACCGTCCATGCTTATAAACCCTTTTGGTTTCATTTGGCAGCAGGGCTTGAGATGTCACACAAAATTGGAAGCAACGTCTCCAAAATGACCTATACAGTATTGAGGGGGACGTTAAACCTCAAATCAAACAAACAAGGAGTCAATAACATCAAGTAATTGGATCGGTTAAAAGTAAAAAAAGGGCATGGTAGAATTAATTTATTCAGCAGATTATAAAGAGGTTCCACATGACATTAAGTACCAAGATGCCATCTTACTGGCATTGCTGAACAAAATAAACAATTCGCCTTTACCGAAATGTCCTCATATCTTGTTTGGTTTGAAAGTTCTCATCTTCAAATACCCATAAGGTCCCTTTTCCCCTGACGGGTCACATATATGTTCATATAAATAATGATGTAATATGATTGAAAACTGGATTTGTAGTCTTATGTACCCAAGGGAGAGATTGTTGCATGCCAGTGTGTCTATATCTCTATATCTCTTGTCATCTACATCAGTTCCTTTCGGAAATTGATTTTAGAATTACCAATATGAATTAAACATGTTTGTATATCAAATTGTGAGTTTTGCAGAATACCCCTAGGGTAAATAGTGAAAAACGTTAATAATTACTTCGGAATACCTAACAAACTTTAATTCCTACCGTAATTTCCTTTAATATTTAAAGTTTTGATAGTAAACAAGACCCAGATCAGACAGGAGTAGTCTGATCTTGGTCTGTACTGTTTTCCTGTCAGATACATTATTACAGAAAAAAAAACACACAGTAGGGTCCCTTTGTAAAGCTGCTGTTACAGAACTGAATGGTGTTATATCTAAATCCATTGATCCAATGACCATGTTTTTGATATGTGACTTTGTTTACATTTCATTGTGAATGCATTCACTGAGGTTGGCAAAATATGTGGGTAGGGGGTGGAGGTCAATGACATCTTCGAATGTATAGTGTCATTGACATTTTTTAATGTTCATCATATAATGAAACTCATTTCCTTTTCACAGAATTAACTAATCTTCGACACTTCGTGTTTTTGATGTATTAAACAATATAGAACCTGTCTCTTCAGATATCTGAAAATGTGCGATAAATATCGCGCATTTTGTTGCTTAAATTTTTACCAATTTGTTCCATGAACCAGCAAGGAGTCCAAAAGGTGCAGACAGAATGGTAAACAGAGTAGACCCTGATCACACTCGAGAGTTCCCTATATCCAAAGTTAAGAATGTGATGTGTTTGTTCTGTTTTTCAGAGTATTTAACCACACTACTCAGCATAAAAATGTAAACTTCTGCATATGGTTGTATATATTATTTGCTCTCTTGGGGACAAGAAATTTTAAACTGTTCATAATTTTAAAGTCTGACTATCAATTTCTTTTGAGTGTTTTATGAAAGAAAAAATTCCCTGGTGACTTTGTTATTTACTGGTTCATTTTGGAATTTTTCAAAACAAATATAATAAAGATGATTAGTTTTCTGTAGAAATGGTTGTGGAAAAAGTCCTTGATATAAACTGCGGGATAAACCTCCCACTGGCCTCGCCCACTTCATCACTTTAAGGGACAAAAAGTTACTTTACAGATAACTCTCTTTACACCGACATTTCATATAACGACAAAACTTGTTACACCGTCAATTTCAACAGAACGAATCCTTAGTTAAAGATGAGAGGGGTTAATGGAGATGTTCAAGGATTTTGAACTTGTTACTAATGTAATTGTGGTGCATTGGTAAAGCATCGGATTTGAGATTGAGAGGTAGCCGGTTCGATCCTCACAAGCGCCACATGTTGTTTCCTTGAGCAAGAAACTTTATCCACATTGCTTAGTACTGGTTCCTACCCAGGAAAAGAATGCCACATGGAAGATTAGTACTGGTACTAAATGTGTTACACTCTATAAATAAGGTTGATTATTATTATTATTATTTATTATTATTATTACTAAAATCAATGGCTTTGGACATTTGTTAGAATCGCCTTGTCATGGCGATTCTAACAAATGTTGAAAGTATTTGTTTCTTGGAGTAGCTCTTTATTATTGAGTTTTTTTTATAGTGGCAAAGTGTTAGGAAAAATATATGTTATAGCGAGGGTCCTCTGTATTTTCCGCATATATTCGGAGAGGTAAGCCTGAGCAAACACTGTAAACCCAGATGTAACACCCCAGAATGCGGCGTCTCATCAAGGTCTACACTTTTTGTTACTCATCCAGCTATTTTTAGACACAACGTTGGGTTAATATTTCGAAACTGAATTATTTAATTTTAGAAATTTGTTTAGCAATGGGCAAAAATCTTTTCTAACAGTGACCAAAGTAATTAGACACTGCATTCTAGGGTTTCCCCATATCCATATATAGATGGATTAACCCATTTTATAAGGGTAATTGCAAGCAGTGCCGCGGACCCATATCAAGCAGTGCAGAACGAAGCGCCTGATCTGGACCCATATATGACAATGGAATCTCCCACCTAATAAGTTTGGAGTGGTCCATTTCCAATTATAGGGGTGCCAGATTTGTCTTATTAGCTGTATGTTTATGCCCCCAACTTTAAAAAAGTTGGGGGGCATATTGCTTCTGGCTTGTCCGTCCGTTCGTCCGTTCGTACGTCACGCTTTCTTGTGCATAGCATATCTTTAGAACCGTGTATGCTAGTGTTTTGAAATTTCATATATGGGTTCCTCATGAAAAAATAGTTGACCCGTATTTTTTTTCTTGTCCAAATTATCTCCCCTTCTTGAATTATTTCCCCTTTAATTAAATAACATAGAATTCTCGTTAGCAAGATATCTCAAAAAGTATTTGAGCTACAGCCTTGATATTTGGTATAGTGATTGGGACTAAGGAGGAGATTACCTGATTAAATTTTCAACCAATTCTATAAAATTTTGTTAGAGTTATGGCCCTTTGTAATTTTTTGCCACTCAATTGTGTTGCTTTCTGGTGCATAGCATATCTTTAGAACCGTGTATGCTAGTGTTTTGAAATTTCATATATGGGTTCCTCATGAAAAAATAGTTGACCCGTATTTTTTTTCTTGTCCAAATTATCTCCCCTTCTTGAATTATTTCCCCTTTAATTAAATAACATAGAATTCTCGTTAGCAAGATATCTCAAAAAGTATTTGAGCTACAGCCTTGATATTTGGTATAGTGATTGGGACTAAGGAGGAGACTACCTGATTAAATTTTCAACCAATTCGATAAAATTTTGTTAGAGTTATGGCCCTTTGTAATTTTTTGCTACTCAATTGTGTTGCTTTCTGGTGCATAGCATATCTTCAGAACCGTGTATGCTAGTGTTTTGAAATTTCATATATGAGTTCCTCATGAAAAAATAGTTGACCTGTATTTTTTTTCTTGTCCAAATTATCTCCCCTTCTTGAATTATTTCCCCTTTAATTAAAAAACATAGAATTCTCGTTAAGAGTTTCATTGATGATACTTGGTACATGCTTGGAACTAGGAGTGAAATTTTTATGCAGGCATCCATGTTTGACCTTGACCTAGATTTCATGGTTTGGTGACTTTGCGCCTCCACAGGCGCGACATAGCCTTCGGGGGAATTCTTGTTGTATGTTTTTGAGTCTTTAACAATATTTGTTGAATATTTTGCCATCTAAGGACAAGCAAAGGTTGGGGGCATTGTGTTTTACAAACACCATTTCTAGTTTACAAAAAAAATGGATGTACTTTCAGCAAACAGTGTAGACCATTTGCGGCGTCTTATCTGGGTCTGCACTGTTTTTCATTGTCCTAGAAAAGGGCTGCTATGCTGATATAACCTAATCTGACACCCCTAAATTTCGAAATGGACTCCTGCTGTATGTTTTAACCTTTAACCTGCTGAATATTCAATTAAGCCACACCCGCATTTCTGACTTTGAACCAATCAGATTACTTGATGCAGTTTATTTCTACATATTCATAAACTGAATGTCAAACAGTGTAGATCCTGATCAGATGGCTTCTTCAGAAGCCATCTGATCTGGATCTACACTGTTTGCAAAAATAGGGTTTGTCGCCTACAGCAGGGTAAAGGTTAAGGGGAAGATTCCATTCAGTACAAAAAGGGTTACTATAAGTTTTGTGAGCTCAGCTGGTTTCTGTAAAACATGAAAAACATTTTTTGATATAAAAATTTATCAACTTTTACTCTTTCTATTTAAGTGTGTTTTTATTTCGTTTGATTCAGATAGCACTTTTAAACTAATCATGTAAATGTCAAGACAAGGCCTCATTTCAAATTGTTATCTAAATTTAAAATGAACAAGAATGCTAAATTTCGCAAAAAATTGTGGGAGAGTGTGTACCATATATACTGTTTGTATTCCGATTTGGACAGAGAGGCTTAAGCAATCAGTGAAGACCCAGATGAGACGCTGCAGAAAGTGGCGTCTCATCTGCGTCCACACTGTTTGCACTCTCATCTAATTTTACACTCTTTACTAATCTACAGGCAGCCCATTGGGGTTTAAAGAAATAGATGGGCTGCATGATGCTTCCACGCAGAGCTGAAACCGGCCGCACATGAGTACTGGTAAACCGCTTAGAGGATCTAAGTCTGCTGAGGCAAAGCGATACGAGTCTGCTATTGGTTTCATTGGGCGACAGGGCTTGGGATGTCATTTCATCGCAATGTCGGGTAAAAGTCCCGCAAAATTGGAAGCAACGTCTCCAAAATGACCTATACAGTGTTGATGGGGACATTAAACCTCAAATCAAACAAACAAACAAACAAAAGTCCCACAAATTTGGAAGCAACATCTCCAAAATGACCTATACAGTGTTGACCGGGACGATAAACCTCAAATCAAACACAAATAAAACAGTCTAATTTATGTATAAATGGATATATCAAAAAATATCCTTATTACTCAACCTTATCTTAGGCTGTTTCATCTATAATTTATAGTTTTAGGTTATTTTCTTATCATCATTAATTGCTTTGTGGTATTTCAAGTTTACTAAGTTTTCTTTTCGGAAATGATATCACAAAATGTATGACTCACATTAATTATCTTTTTCCTGCTGAATAAATTAATCTAGCCACACCCATTGCTGATTATCAACCAATCAAATTACTTGATATAGTGTATTCATTCAATTCACAGACTGCATGACAAACAGTGTAGGTCCAGACCAGAGAGCTTCAGAAGCCATCTGATCTGGATCTACACTGTATGCAAAGGTACGGATTGTCATGAACAGCAGGATTAGGGCTAAACATATGAGTCATAAGCAGTTGATGGGCACCTTCAAAGTATTTACTTTCTTCCCTTCCCACATCTCCCCCGCATATCCGGGCTTGGAGAAATAGATTGGGCTGCATGATGCTTCCACGCAGACCCTAAATTGACCACACATGAGTACCGGTAAACTGCTTAGAAGGACTAAGCCTGCCGAGGCAAAGTGGTGGTAGTCAGACCGTCCAATGCATATAAGCCAGTTGCTTTCATTGGGCAGCAGGGCTTAAGATATCATTTCATTTCGGTGTCTGGTAAAAGTCCCACAAAAATGCAAGCAATATCTCCAAAATGACCTGAATAGTGTTGATGGGGACGTTAAGCCTCAGTTCAACCAACCAACCATTTTCCCTTCCCCTGGTTCAAGAAGTCTGAGGAAAGAATGTACACTGTATTGGTAGACAATTTCTGTATAGGCCTACCCAGATAGTGTGACCAGCTCAAAATGACCTAAATAGTGTTGACTGGGCTGTTTATATCACAAAACAACACAAATTTTCTTTCTTGTTTTCTCTTTCATAGATAATAATATACATATAAACTTTGGCATTTTACACAATTCACTAAAAAATGTGAAGTGTTCTTTAATAAATAATAAAAATGTGCTGTCATTTGCTGTAAAATTTTCCTTGGTACTTTAAACCATATCCTGTTGAATAAACTGTTTTAGCCACACCTATTTTTGCCTGTCCACCAATTGTTCAAGTCACAAACTGCATGACAGTGTAGATCCCTATCAGATTGCTTCTTGAACAGTCATGTTCAACTTCAACAGGATAAGGGATACCGGTTACACTTTTAACCCTTCTCTTGCTGAATATTCAGTTTAGCCACACCCATTTCTGACTTTGAACCAATCAGATTTCTTCATGTAATTTATTCCTTCAAATTCATAAACTGAATGCCAAACAGTGTAGATCCTGATCAGATGGCTTCTTCAGAAGCCATCTGATCTGGATCTACACTGTTTCCAAAGAATGATAGGGGTTGTTGTAAACAGCAGGATAAGAGTTAATTTTCTGCCATTGTTTTAACCTTTTTTGTACCAAATGGAATCTTCCACCTTGTATATAGCATGAGCCGATATCAAAATTTAGGGGTGTCAAGTTTTCCTCAAAAACTATTCAGATAAAAAAGCTGAACTTTTTGCAAATAGTGAAGGCCCTGATCAGAAGCCGCATTCTGCGGCATCTGATCTGGGCCTGCACTGTTTGTCTGTGTACCCATTTTGCGGGTTTCCGGTAAAAAATGGGCTAAAGGGAGACAAGTTGCTTTTGTTTTTGCAAAATTCCAGTAAAGGGAGCCCCCCAAAGAAAGAGGTCTGCTATTAACTTTTAAGTACAATTTCCTTCCCAATGTTGTGTCTAAAAATAGCTGGATGAGTGGCAAATAGTGAAGAACCTGATGAGATGCCCCATTCTGCGGCGCTGCATCTGGGTCTACACTATAATTTTCTCCTGCCTAGCTGTCCAAATACATACCGAAACTAATCAAATAATGCGGATAACATATAGAGCCACTGCTGTGATCTGGGTCCATCTACTAAAGGCTGCTAGTATACTACTCAAAGTTTGATAGGGATCACTTTTTTAATGCAAAATAATTTTTGGATGAATTAATCAGCTGAATCCAAATTTGATACATAATGATAGAAAACGTATCCTTCACAAAACCTAGTGATTAATTTTGTCAACTGGTACTGCATTCAAGCGTGACAACAGCAAACGTCTTGGCACCCCCAAAATTTGCCATAACACGAAGGGATTTGGACAACTGATTTTTCACAAATTTCCAAATTTGTTTAGACAAACGTGCTTAACCCTCTAATGCCCAGTGTATCATATATGATACATGTTTTTCCAAAAGCTAGTACTTGATATTATGTATGCATTTTGACTTACTTTCCTTTGTTTTTATTCATTTACTTTGGAAATATTAATAAAAGGTTCATATTCTTAGCCTAGCTTTACGTTATGTTACATTAATTTTCTTTCCAATATGGCGGCTTCAATGTGTCACTGGGTTCCTGTTATAGGGGTCATAACATCCGGGTGGAATCTGCATGAACTTGTGTGTATAATATGCAAATTACATCTGGTAATTAGAATTAAAGCTTGAAAAGTATAAATAGATGTCTATAAACTCTGAAAATTTATTGGCTAGTGTACTCTGTGCTTGTAAGTTTCCATGGCATTAAATCTACAGTATCATATATGTATCATATATGATACATGAGAATTAAAATTGAGAAAGGCAACTGTGTCTTGTTTATAATACATCTATCAACATCTTTTATTTTATCGAATATTATTCATATGAAATTAAGACACTTCATACATTATATTTCGATATTTGCAGTTAAACATGCGCATGCTGCCGTTCGTTTCGTGTATCATATATGATACATTGGTCATTCATCATGAAAACACACCTAAATAATCTTGAACCTACTAAACCCAACTTTCATGTAGTAAAACTGGGTTTTACTGGCGTATACATCATTTTTATCCCCCAACCAATTAGGTTCGGGGGATATAGCAATCAGCCTGGCACCCATCTGTCCGTATGTCCGTCCGTATGTCCGTCCGTATGTCCGTCCGTCCGTAGACAAAACCTTGTGGTGGCCTTTACTCTAATACCCTTTGAGATATGATGGTACTTGGCACAATTGTGCACAAGTTTGAGAAGGCGTGTGATGAGCAAGAACCACAACTCTCAGTGCCATGGTATTTGAGTTATATCCCATTCCATTATCATAGTATGACGACATTGTGATTGCCATATCTCCAATATTTATTGTACACAAGGTTGAGAAGGTGTGTCATGCGCAAGAACCAGAACTCTTGATGCCATGGTATTTGAGTTATCTCCCCATACAATATAATACCTTGTGATCATCATATCACCAAATACCCTTTGGGGCATATTGATGGTATTCAGTTCAATTGTACACATGAAGTTAAGCAGGCGTGATATGCACAAGTACCACAACTATTGTTGTCCTGGTTTTTTAGTTATCTCCCCTGACAATATAATCTTGTAATGCCCATAACTCAAACATCCTATATTGAGATATATTGATGGTACTTGGTACAATTGTACACAAGGGTGAGGAGGCCTTGACTAGTTTGAGTCTCTGCTGAATGCCTATGGACTTTTGTAGGAAATAATTTGCACCGGCACAATTTATGAAATTCCATGCTCAGTTTTCAGCATTTTAATATTTTTGTTGTTCCCCTGTTACATATAACTGTGTTAAAATTGTTTAAATTAATGTTTGAATTAATTGTACCAATTGTATTTATCCTATACCTTAATTTAGTTAAAGAAAACAACATAAAGTAAATGTATCATATATGATACATGAAAACTTAATGCCCGATGTATCATATATGATAGATACATGCCATAAAATCACATCCGGGACATAAATACCCGAAATGTCTTTGATTTTGTGATTAACTACTTGACAGGAAACACATATTTCAGTTTGAGAATTTTTTCCGCACTAGAAAGGGGTTTGGGCACTAGAGGGTTAATAACGTGTATGGCGTACAAGGGCATCAATTACAGTACGACATCGCTTGCGCATGCTCATAATCCGAGTCTGTATCCGGTTTTGTGAAATCAGCTTTCATTTAGCAACCAATGCATCTTTGAGCTCCTGTAAAGTCCTCGGATGCACAGGTCGGGCTGAAACAGCACTCTGTAGCATGTCCCGCGCATGCTCAATCGGATTTAAGTGCGGTGACCGAGCAGGCCAGTCCATACGAACGATTGTCTCACGTTCCAGGTAGGAATCAGTGACGTTGGCAGGGTTGGGACGGGCATTATCATCCATCAGAATAAAGTCCGGGCTGATAGCATCTGCATATGTCTCACAAACTCATCAAGAATCTCATTACAGTACCTCACTGCCATTAACATTCCGTTTTCAACGACGTACAAGTCAGGTTTACCGTTCACGCTTATCCCAGCCCAAACCATGACTGACCCCTTTCCATAGCGATCTTGCTCTGCCACATTCAAGTCATCGAATCGCTGTTTAGACATTCGCCACACTAATTGACGTTTATAAGTGAAGTCTAGACAGAATCTTGACCCCTCAGTAAACAGTACTGGCGTCAAGTCACGAACCGTCCACCTGACGTGAGTTCTGACAAAGTCTAACCGGTCTAGCACGTGCTGTCTCGTCAACGGGACACGTACAGCAGGCCTCATGGCATTAAGTCCGAACTCGTGGAGTCCGTTTCTGACAGTTTGTGTAGAAATTCGTACTCCAGTTCCGTTCATAAGCTTGTTATGCAAACGCGTAGCGTTCAGGAACCGTTGACGTCGAGACTGAATCAACAAGAAACGGCCCTGACGTTGAGTTGTAGCCCTTTCTCGACACCCCCGCGGCTGTGTGAAGGATTTCCGTGGGTAAGATGCCGACTCCACATTCGTGAAACCACGCTCTGAGACACATTCAGAATCCCAGCAACACAACGTTGAGAGACGCAAGATTCCAACATTCCGACGCAATGATTCATTTCTTCGGGGCTCAGACGGTTTCTTAATTGTCCCCCTACGCATTTTAGTGTTTCACAAATTAAATGAAGTCCTTTTTACGCTTGGTAAAGGAACACTGACAAGTTTGATTGGTCTGTTGGAAAGCAGTGCTACGCAAGATTTTGGGGGTGCATGAATTCATTTGCGAATTGTGAGAAGTGTACACTTTTATGAGTACTGAACTGCACACAAGTTTCTGCTTAAGATATTTATCAATATACCGAGTACAAATTCTGTCAAGAACTTATAAATTTTCTGTGCAAAATTTGGTACATAAAAAGTGATCCCTATCAAACTTTGAGTAGTATATGTTAATCCATATGTTCTTGCCATAAACGTTTTTCCTTCATCATAATAGTTATTACAATATGCAAAATAACTGTCATGATATATATTTAAATGCTGTTTTAAAAGCAGTTGTAGTGCAGTGGAATACATGTATTGAACAAGTAGGCGTTTTTCTACAAAAAATTATGAGTCACAGAGGGTGTGATCACGGTAACTAAGTTTTTGAGATCACTGCCTGAAAAAACCAAAGGTCTACAAAGTTATATGTATTAACCTTACAGGGAAAAGGTACTGTATGGATGTCGGAAAACACTTCACTTTCAAATTGGACAAGACAGTCATGATAATACTTTCATTTTCTAGGGAACATGAGACACATGCATCATAGCATGATGGGTAATATTAAAAGAACGAGGGCAAGTCAGTAACCAGCCTATCCCTTTTCCAATTGACCGAGACAACAAGATTTTCATGCCTTGTTTCAATACATTTTTCGGCATGAGGGCAAAATTGCACCCGTATTGTGTCATTACCTCATAAGATATTGAACGTCAAACATGGCTAGTGATGCAAAATTCCAAGTTGAGTACCTTGCTGTAATTTGGCACTAATGTATTTGATAGGAAAAACAGGTCAGAAAATACATTGCGAGTTGACCAATGTTGCTGGGTCTTCTACACCATCGTATGCGCAAGTAAAATTCTGGGTTGGGGAATTCAAACATGGTAGAACGTCTTTAGAAGACGAAACAACGGTCTGGATGCCAATCAGATGCCACCGATGAAAAAATGTGTAACAAAGTGCAGGATCTGGTGTACTCTGATAGACGAATTAAGGTGGAAGAAATAGGGAATGCATTACACATTTCATATGGTAGCATTTCAACAATTTTACATAATCGCTTGTGTATGCGCAAGCTAACAGCCCGATGGGTCCCAAAATCCCTTAGCGACAAGCAAATGGCAACCAGAGCATGCAGTGCATTGTTGAAGAGGTTTAGATCAAATAAAGATGATCTGAGAAATGCAATCCGTCAAAAATGTTGAGGTAAACACTCCAAATGGATTCTGCCCCAACAGGATAATGCGGGAGTCCACACTTGCAAAATTGCAATGGATGCTGTTGAGTAGAATTGGGTATGCGCTAACACCGCAGGAACTTAACTCCTAGTGACTATTTCCTATTCCAAACTTGAAAAACGATATCAAGCTTGGGCACATTTCTAGTTTTCTGTAAGGTGAATGATATATTGGCTTAGACAAAAACTGAGCACAATTCTGTTATTATTCATTGCAAGAAATTTCATTTATTTTAGGTGTAGTAAATTGATGGAAGAAGTAAAAAAAATCTAAGTAATTGGTAGATAATGCAATTGGTTCCCATGGAAACAGTTACTTAAAGAAGTTTCATATCCTCTGGAACTAATTTGAAGTAATTTTAGGTTTTGTTTCAACTAATGAGAATGAAGTGTTTCATTAAGAAGACATTTTTAGCAACAGATGACTAAAAATATTTTCTTGTGGTATTTCTGATCTTCACACCCTTGTGATTGTCATATTCAGACAGATAGGCCTGAGCAAACAATGGAAACTCAGATGAGACTCCACAGAATGTGCTATTTTTACTGTGAGTGCCACAGTAGTTTTAACCCATTTAGTACCAGAAACCCCAAAACTGGTAGTTGGCAAACAGGGCAGGCCCAGATCAGACGTTTGCAAAAAGTTCAGCCATTTTCCAAATAAATTTTGAAGAAAACACAACCTGACACTCCTAAATTTTGAAATGAACTCCTGCTCTATATATAAGGAGGAAGATTCCATGTGGTACCAAAAAGGTTAATAAGTGCCATTGCAGCTGTCTTGCTGATCAGCTGATGTGTTTTGTCTCCAGTCACTTTCTGCTTGTGTAGAATCTTCTGAACACAGTATTTGCTTTTTTCCATCTTTTCTGATGGCTATTTTTAGAAATGCCTTTTAACCCCACCCCACTGCCTCACCACCAAAACACTACTGTGAGCATACAGAAAAAGCTCAGTTGTGTGTTCATGGATTTACATGAGGGATACACAGTCTGATCTGAACAAAATGTTTTTCGTTCTGATAAAACACTGTGATATATTTCTCCAAACCTGACCCAGCTACGTTTTCCTGTGAAAATTTTTGAATTTTTTTTTATACTCCAAACATCCTAACGTTGTTGGTGTTTGTTAGAACTGCATCATTGAGGTGGTTCTAATGAGTACCCACAACATGTGTTGTGGAATAGAAATAAGCAAATTAAAAAAAAAACAAAAAAAAACAACAGTTTTCTCTAAATAAGTGGGGTTCAGAGGGGTATATATATTCATTTCATGGACTCAGGGATTGCTTTTACAATTGCTTTTCGCTTGTATTATTTTGTTTTGGATAGCCAATTGACCATTTTGTGGGAAAGTAACTGACCTTTTTGGCTTTCTGCTATTGATGTTTCCATTAGGGTCTGTTGTTTCATGTTAGTGTTTCTTTCCCTTTGGTGTCTCTGATGGGAGCTGTGGGTTAATTGTATTGATTCCTGATCATTGCCTTCACTTCTGTTTTGTTAACATTGCAGTGTAACCCACATTATGACAATAAAATCTTCCACTTAATAGCTTGGGACTAATCCATTTCTAATTACAGGGGTGTCAGGTTTGTTTTGCAAAATGCCTGTACTTTTAGCAAACTATGTAGATCCTGATCAGACACCGTTGTTTGCTGATGTCACATTTTTTGGGACGCTAGAATGTTTTAGACCCTTAGCCTTTAACCTGCTGAATATACAATTAAGCCACACTCATTTCTGACTTTGAACCAATCAGATTACTTGATGCAGCTTATTTCTACATATTCATAAACTGAATGTAAAACTGTGTAGATCCTGATCAGATGGCTTCTTCAGAAGCCACCTGATCTGGATCTACACTGTTTGCAAAGATAGGGTAAAGGTTAGGGTAAATCATGCCGGTTTATGTTGTCTGCTGTGTCTTCTAAAACATTTCTGCAGTCAGACAAACAGTGTGGTCCCAGATCAGACTTTCTAGAGGAGCAGTCTAATATGGGTCCATGATGTTTGCATAACAAAGCAGATGACAATCTAATGGGTAAATTTCAAACACTGATTTTGTCTAAAATCTGAGAATTTGATTAGGATTTGTTCTTTGATATCATATATTCAGTTTCTTGCTGCTGTCCAATTTTCCTTCAATTTTCCTTGGTAATTCCATAATCTCTGTCAGTTTGATTGACAGTGATGAAAATGAAATTTTGTTACTTTGTTACTGTCTGGTTGTTGTTCTGCTACTTGGCTGTGCATACAGTTACTGGTGAAAATATGGGCAACAAGATATTTTTTTTCAACCAGCAAATTTAATGAAGATTTTTGTTTGTTGGATTGAGGTTTAACATCCCCATCAACACTGAATAGGTCATTTTGGAGACGTTGCTTCCAATTTTGTGATACTTTTACCCGACATTGAGATGAAATGACATCTCAAGTCCTGTCGCCCAATGAAACCAATAGGGTTAAAGGCATGGACGGTCCAACTCGCGCAGCTTTGGCTGGGCAGGCTTAGATCCTCTAAGTGGTTTACCAATACTCATGTGGGTTAAGTTTCAGCTCTGCGTGGAAGCATCATGCAGCCCATATATTTCTTCAAGCCCCGATGGGCGGGGGCCACACAAATGTAGGATTGAAATGCTTTTAAATACAGTAAAATTCAACCCATCTAACAATGAAGTCTTAGTCTCAAAGACAACTTCTGAACAGTCCCAAAGGTGGCCCGGGTTTAGGATATCATGAAGACCCTATTAACCTACTTAGTACCGGAAACCCCTAAACGGGTAGTTGGCAAACAGTGCAGGCCCAGATCAGACGCCGCATTCTGCGGCGTCTGATCAGGGCCTACCGGCCCCGATAGCTCAGTTGGTAGAGTGTCCGCTCCGGGGAACGGGAGGTCTCGGGTTCGATCCCGGGCCGCGACATACCAAAGTCGTTAAAAATGGTACTAGCTGCTCCTAGCTTGGCACTCAGATTTACGGGGTAGAGCTAGGACTGGTCGATCCAGTGTCAGGATAATGTGACTGGGTGTGGTATCATGTAATGTGTCTGGGACATGATACTTCAGTGAGGCAGCACTATAAAAGTGAGCATTGAGCTCCCTGTCGCAACCAGACACCGTCGTGATATGACTGAAAAATTGTTGAAAGCGACGTTAAACCCGAATTCACACACACACACACACACTGATCAGGGCCTACACTGTTTGCAAAATTTTCAACCAATTGCCAAATAGTTTTTGACGAAAACACAACCTGACACCCCTAAACTTTGGAATGGACTCCTGCTCTACATAAGGTGGAAGATTCCATTTGGTACAAAAGGGGTTAAAATAGCCGAAAATGATGATTTTGATCCAGCCAAGCTCAATATTACCAATCTTGACATTACGCAAATGTCCTTTTCCAACATTTTTCCTTAGTTTTCGTAGAAGGTAAGGCTTGACATTATATGTGAATCAGCTGCTGAACAGATGCACATGCTGGACAGATGATTCACATGAAATGTCAAGCCTTATTTTCTCTCATTACCATAACACATCCGTGTGATATAGTACATTTTTCAAACCTTAAAAAAGGCAATTTTTCTGATGAAAATTTGTGATATTTTTCTTATTAATACTCCAAACATAGGTTTTGGGTGCTGGTTAGAACCGCCTCATTGAGGCAGTTCTAACGAGTACCCACAACCTATGTCTTGGAGCAGAAATAAGGAAAATAATGTTTACCCCCGTAAACCCCAGTTTTCTCTATATAAAGTGGGGTTTAGGGGGGTCTTTATTTCACGGACTTGTTCACATGATGAAAAATCAAAATTTAAAAAAAAAATTGCCTTATACGAGACTATAAAACATTCTGTCATATTTCTGAAATTGCCTCACTAATACCAGCCTATTGAGTACCCCTCCTACAGATGAAGAAAACATCTAAAGCCAGAATAAATTATGTGGCTTATCAGACTGTTGAACATGTAAGATATAATCTTGACAAGGTGGTTACCAGAGAAATTATGGTTCTTCATGCAATCAGAAGCCAATGCAAAGGCATCAATCAGATGTTAACTCTTATCCTGCGGTTCACAACAACCCTTTTCTTTGCCAACAGTGTAGATCCTGATCAGATGACTTCTTCAGAAGCCATCTGATCTGGATCTACACTGTTTGACATTCAATTTATGAATTTGTAGGAATAAATTAATTCAAGTAATCTGATTGGTTCAAAGTCAGAAATGGGTGTGGCTAAACTGAATATTCAGCAAGAGAAGGGTTAATCTTATTTTAAGAATCTGCCAATTTAAAGAGGGTGTGCTGTTTTCACTTTCTGAAGCCTCAGAACTATGGACAAATTTGTTTGAAATTTGGTAGATGTTGTAGAATATGCATGTGGTTTCTTTTGTGTGACTGGTTGTTGGGGGTGGGATCCTAAACCCATATTCTGCCTAAAGCTCAGCGCAATAGACCTTCTGAATTATCAAATTAGAACTTTTTAACTTTGGGGGTTGGATTCAAATTTTGTCTAAACTGGACATGCACTGGCTGCTTGACACTGATAGTTGGGCTAACATTTTTATCTTCTCAGCAAAAAAAAACAAAAAAACTTAATAATATTTTTTTTTTTTTTGCTCCAGTTGTATTTGGTATTTTAACCCATTGCATATGGTAAACCCTAAAGGGGTACCTTGGCAAACATTGCAGGCCTAGATGAGATGCTGCAGAATGCGGCGTCTGACGAGGGCCTCAACTATTTGCTAACAGAATTTTCCGTCCAAAATAGAATAAAAATGAAAAAATAGGCCTGACATATACATGTTACATTACAAATGGACTTGTCCAAGATATAGCAATTGAAGAGTTCACCAGTATACAATGGGTCAACCCTCCAATTGTTATGCATGATAATTTTTTAGCTGAAAAATTATAAAAAAAAAACTGTCATCCTTCTGCACTAGAATTTTGGTCAGTGCTAAAAGAGCTAGAGTTTTAGTTGTCTAGATTTAGATGCATGCAGTGGTGGTAAGGAATGCTGGATCATTTGTAAATGGCTTGTCCAGTCAGTTGTCCATCATAACAGTAATTGACATGGGAACATGAAAGATAACATAATCTTTACCTCAATCAGACACTAGAAAGTCTATGAATCTCAGAGGATGGGTGGCTGTGTTTGAATTAAAGCACTGGTGCCAGTCAATTGTCTCTAAGTGTGTGTGTGTGTGTGGGGGGGGGGGGGGGGGGGAATGTCTCTTGCACACTAGACAAGGAAATCCGTGATTTTACCCTGGGATAGAAATTTATGTTCTGACCCTAGTGTTCCGGCCTCATATCGAAGATATCGCGTGTTTGATAAATGCACTGGTTGATTACGACCTCGTCTGCGCCATCGTTAAGGTTGACCTCACAGGACATGAGGTGATGTCACTAAACATTCCTTCAGTGTCAACACAATATGGCGGACGTTGGTAACCGAAGTGACTGCATCATTAAAAATCCGCGCTAAGAAATGGAAGGTATGCAAGAAAAAGAATCCAATATGGGTGTGAGGGGTGGATAGAAAAATCCGCCCTTCGGGATCACTGTCCGACATCACGGGGCAAGCCTCGTGATACCGGGGCAAGCCTCCTGATGCCGGACAGTGGCCCTCGGGATGGATTTTCCCATCCACCCCTCACACCCATATAAGATTCTTATATTCTGAACTTGGACTTTGACTCTTACCAGTTCTATATTGAAACAGGCTTTTCACTGGTCTTGTTGGCACATTATTCTCATTGCCCTGCTTATTATCCCAGGTGTGTCTGGTGTACCAAAAACAGGACATTTGCGAACAATGAAGACCCCGATCAGATATCAGAGAATGTTGTGTGTGATCAGGTTCTTATATGTTTGCTTAAAGTATGGAAATTGATGTATAAAATAAACCAGACATCACACATATTGTAAAGGGGCTCTTACACTGTCACGATTTTGGCCACGACTTACCACGATTTTTTAAATCGTGGTAAATCGTGAACAACGTCGTAGAGATGTCGGCAGAGATCTTGAGGAATCGTGGTTGATCGTGATAGTTCGGGAGTGACCACGACTGTTTTGGACATGTTCAAAACATTCGTGACAAGTCGGCATCATTTTTCAAATCGTAGAGTGGTCGTAGAGAAATCGTAGCTCAGTTGTGAGCCGTCGTCGTGGTAATCGTGGCCAATCGTGAATAATCGTGACTGAATTCTACCACGATTGTGCTACGACGAGACAAGATCATCTACGACGCCTCTACGATTCCGTTGCGACTGCCGTACGATCTACAACGATATCATGACGACTGCTCACGACAATGCAAGATTCACCAGGAATGCACTACGATTGATGACGACGCTATCACGATTTACACCTGTCCCTCCTGTTCCTCTGCACCTCCAGTTGCTCAGCCATTGCAATGTCATTTTCGATCATGTCTTGTTCGAGCTGAGCTAAATTTTAATGATACAGAAGCCTTTGACCTGGCTGCAAAAACATTTTTGTCAGATGCTCGATTCTACAGAAATGGTTGAAACTGAATGACACTGTGCATTTGATGAACACTTTTATATACCCAGATCGTTATAAATCCTGACGAATCGGGAGAAGTCTTGATTAATCGTGAGTAAATCGTATTGAATCCTCCATGATCGTACTGAGTCTTTGATCATCGTGCCTTGGTCGTAGAGCAGTCTTGCAGGGATCGTGTACGATCGTCTGATATCTTGAAGCAATCGTGGTGCAGTCGTAGAAGAATCCTAGAGGATCGTAAGACATCGTGGTCGATCATGGAGGATCGTTGTAAATCGGCTCCATTATCGTACAGCAATCGTGATTGTTCGTAGAAGTGTCGTAGCAATGTCGTGAGTATTCGTAGCGTAGTTAAATCGGAACCGTGTATGCCCCGATTTGCCACGATTTTAATGGTCCCCATTGGTCGTGGACTGTCGTGGACAATCATGATCAAAGTCGTGACAGTGTAAGAGCCGCTTAACTGGACCGCTCCAAATCTACTTTGCAGAATATTCTATTGGTCAGGATTAACCCTTATCCTGCTGTTCCTGTCAATCCCTACCTTTGCAAACAGTGTAGATCCAGATCAGATGGCTTCTGAAGAAGCCTAATCCTGCTCTTCATGACAATCCCTACCTTTGCAAACAGTGTAGATCCAGATCAGATGGCTTCTTCAGAAGCCATCTGATTCAGAAACCATCTAATCAGGATCTACACTTTTTGTCATGTAGTTTTTGAATTGAATGAATACTGGCTATCAACTGATTTGATTGGTTGATAGTCAGCAATGGGTGTGGCTTAATAAATCTATTCAGCAGAATAAGGGTTAAACAGTACACAAAACATTTAGCCTAATTTGGGCATAGTTGTACAGTCGAACTTCAATGGCTCGAACACCTTTGGGACCTCGAAAATCTGTTCGAGACAGGGGTAGTTCGAGCCGCTGAGGGTTACTGTCAGGAGGCATAACAAGATTCTTTTACACATCTTTTCGGTGTTCGATAATAAATATGTATGCTGTGTGTACTCATTAGAATCACCTCATCGAGGCGATTCTAATGAGTACACACAGCATACATTTGCAAGATAAAAGACTAAAATCTCCTTAATTATCCCCCACTGTTTTTAGCTCACCTGACCGAAGGTCATGGTGAGCTTTTGTGACCGTAAGATGTCCGGCGTCGTCGTGCGTCGTCCGTCGTCCGTCGTCCGTCGTGCGTAAACTTTTTCTTGTGAACAAACTAGAGGCCACAGTTTTGGTCCAATCATCATCAAACTTGCTCAGAATGATCATCATGACAATATCTCGGTCAAGTTCGAATATGGGTCATGTCGGGTGAAAAAGTAGGTCAGTAGGTCAAATCATAGAAAAACCTTGTGAACACTCTAGAGGGCACAGTTTTGGTCCAATCATCATCAAACTTGCTCAGAATAATTATCATGACAATATCTCGGTCAGGTTCGAATATGGATCATGTAGGGTCAAAAAGTAGGTCAGTAGGTCAAACCATAGATAGTCCTTGTGAACACTCTAGAGGGCACAGTTATGGTTCAATTATCATCAAACTTGCTCAGAATGATCATTGTGACAATATCTCGGTCAAGTTTGAATATGGGTCATGTCGGGTCAAAAAGTAGGTCAGTAGGTCAATTCATAGAAAAACCTTGTGAACACTCTAGAGGGCACAGTTATGGTCCAATCATCATCAAACTTGCTCAGAATAATCATCCTGACAATATCTCAGTCAAGTTTGAATATGGGTCATGTTGGGTCAAAAAGTAGGTCAGTAGGTCAAATCATAGAAAAACCTTGTGAACACACTAGAGGGCACAGTTATGGTCCAATCATCATTAAACTTGCTCAGAATGATTGTCATGACAATATCTCGGTCAAATTTGAATATTGGTCATGTCGGGTCAAATGTAGGTCAGTAGGTCAAATCATGGACGAGGTGAGCTTTTGGGATCACTTTTCGTCCGTCGTCCGTCGTCAGTCCGTGCGTCCGTAAACAATTTCTTCAAACGACATCTCCTCCTAAACCACTGATCGGATTTTGACCAAACTTCACAGGAATGATCCTTAGGTGGTCCCCTTTCAAAGTTGTTCAAATGGTTCCGGTCCGTTGCACATCTAGGTCATAGGAGCCAAAAATAGATTTTTTTTTCACCAAAAACTTAAAAAATCTTCTTCTCTGAAACCACAAGGCCCAGGTCTTTGATATTTGGTATGAAGCTTCATCTAGTGGACCCCTACCAAGATTGTTCAAATTATAGTGCTGGGACCAAAAATGCCCCCGCTCCGGGCCCTTTGGTTTTACATGGGCTTATATAGGGAAAATCTTTAAAAATCTTCTTCTCTGAAACCGTAAGGCCCAGGTCTTTGATATTTGGTATGGAGCTTCATCTAGTGGAACTCTACCAAGATTGTCCAAATTATAGTGCTGGGGCCAAAAATGCCCCCGCTCTGGGGCCCTTTGGTTTTACATGGGCTTATATAGGGAAAATCTGTAAAATCTTCTTCTCTGAAACCGCAAAGCCCAGTTCTTTGATATTTGGTATGAAGCTTCATCTAGTGGACCCCGACCAAGATTGTTCAAATTATAGTGCTGGGGCCAAAAATGCCCCTGCTCCAGGGCCCTTTGGTTTTACATGGGCTTGTATAGGGAAGAGCTTTAAAAATCTTCTTCTCTGAAACCGTAATTAGGCCCAGGTCTTTGATATTTGGTATGAAGCCTCATCTAGGGGACCCTTACCAAGATTGTTCAAATTATAGTGCTGGGGCCAAAAAAGCCCCCGCCCCGGGGCCCTTTGGTTTTACATGGGCTTAAATAGGAAAAATCTTTAAAAATCTTCTTCTCTGAAACCGCAAGGCCTAGGTCTTTGATATTTGGTATGAAGCTTCACCTAGTGGACCCCTACCAAGATTGTTCATATTATAGCCCTGGGGCCAAAAATGCCCCTGCTCGGGGGCCCTTTGGTTTTACATGGGCTTATATATGGAAAATCTTGAAAAATCTTCTTCTCTGAAACCGCAAGGCCCAGGTATTTGATATTTGGTATGAGGCTTCATCTTGTGGACCCCTACGAAGATTGTTCAAATTATAGTGCTGAGGCCAAAAATGCCCCCGCCACGGGGCTCTTTGATTTTTCATAGGCTTATATAGGCAAAATCTTTAAAAATTTTCTTCTCTGAAACCGTAAGGGCCATGTTTTTGATATTTGGTATGAAGCTTCATCTAGTGGACCCCTACCAAGATTGTTCAAATTATATTGCTGGGGCCAAAAATGCCCCCGCCCCGGGGCCTTTTGGTTTTACATGGGCATATATAGGGAAAATCTTTAAAAATCTTCTCTGAAACCGCAAGGCCCAGGTCTTTGATATTTGGTATGAAGCTATACCTAGTGGACCCCTACCAAGATTGTTCAAATTATAGTTCTGGGGCCAAAAATGCACACGCCCGAGACCCTTTGGTTTTACATAGGCTTATATAGGGAAATCTTAAAAAATATTCTTCTCTGAAACAACATGTCCCAGGTCTTTGATATTTGGTATGAAGCTTCACCTAGTGGACCCCTATCAAGATTGTTCAAATTATAGCCCACGGGCCAAAAATGCTCCCGCTCCAGGGCCATTTGGTTTTACATAGACTTATATGGGGAAAATCTTGAAAAATTTTTGTCTCTGAATTCACAAGGCCTAGGTCTTTGATATTTGGTATGAAGCTTCATCTAGTGGACCTCTACCAAAATTGTTCAATTATAGCCCTGAGACCAAAAATGCCCCAGCCTTGGGGCCCTTTGGTTTTACATAGACTTATATAGGGAAAATCTTTAAAAATCTTCTTCTCTGAAACCACAAGGCCTAGGTCTTTGACATTTGGTATGAAGCTTAATCTTGTGGACCTCTACCAAGATTGTTCAAATTATAGCCCTGGGGCCAAAAATGCCCCCGCTCCAGGGCCCTTTGTTATTACATAGACTTATATATAGGGAAAATCTTGAAAAAGCTTCTTCTCTGAAACCAGATAGCCCTGGTCTTTGATATTTGGTATGAAGCTTCATCTAGTGGACCTCTACCAATATTGTTCAAATTATAGCCCTGAGACCAAAATCGCCCCTGTCTCGGGGGCCCTTTGGTTTTACATAGACTTATATAGGGAAAATCTTTAAAAATCTTCTTCTGTGAAACCACAAGGCCTAGGTCTTTGATATTTGGTGTGAAATTTCATCTAGTGGACCTCTATCAAGATTATTCAATTTATAGTCCTGGGGCCAAAAATGCCCCCGCCCCAAGACCCTTTGGTTTTGCATAGACTTATATAGGTAAATCTTTAAAAATCTTCTTCTCTGAAACCACAAGGCCCATGTCTTTGATATTTGGTATGGAGCTTCATCTAGTGGACCTCTACCAAGATTGTTCAAATTATAGCCCCTGCCCTGGGGCCCTTTGGTTTTACATAGACTTATATATAGAGATAATCTTTGGAAATCTTCTTCTCTGAAACAGCAAGACCTAGGTCTTTGATATTTGGTGTGAAGCTTCATCTAGTGGACCTCTATCAAGATTGTTTAAATTATAGCTCTGAGGCCAAAAATGTCCCCGCCCCGGGGCCATTTGGTTTTACATAGGCTATGTAGGGAATATCTTTAAAAAATGGTCTCTGAAACCCCAAGGCCCAGGTCTTTGATATTTGTTGTGTAGCTTCATCTAGTGGACCTTTGCCAAGATTGTTCAAATTATAGGCTTTGTTGATATTTGGTATGAAGCTTCACCTTTTTAGACCTCCCTCAACATTATGCACATTGTAGCCCTGGGGTCAATAATGGCCCTCCCAGAGGCCCACTTGTAACTCTATCATATGGGTCAGGTGAGCGATCCAGGGCCATCATGGCCCTCTTGTTTATGTAGAGGATTTCGCTAGGGGCTCAGGAACGGGTACGACTCATCCATGGTAAACGAGCCATTGGTGTTCGAGCCATCCAAGTTCTACTGTATTCATGTGATCAGTAGCAGGGTTGTGTCTGGTGTATTAGCTTTGGGTTGATTGATACACGGTGAACTGCTCAACATTTTCAGCTGCTCATCATGCTGAACCCGAGTATACCATGCCTTGAAAGAGTATAGATCCAGATCAGCTGGCATCAGAAGCCAGCTGATCTTGATCTGTTCAATTTTCTTTCTGAATCCATGGTAAAAATTGAAATTTCGCAGAAAATTTACATATATTGTGAGGGTTAAAGTGCCAATCACAGCAATAGCACACTGCCATGTTATAGGCACCCTAAGTATCAACAGGTTAGGATACCTATTTGGTATAATTAAACCATTATGTACTGGAAACCCCAAAATGGGTAATTGGCAAACAGTGGAGGCCCAGATCAGATGCCGCAAAATAGGGCGTCTGATCAGGGCCTACACTGTTTGCAAGAGTTCAGCCATTTTCCAAATAAATTTGAAGAAAACACAACCTTACACCCCTAAATTTTGAAATGGATTTGTTTTATATATAAAGTGGAAGATTCCATTTGGTACAAAAATGGTTAAATTGATGAAATCTGGTGATAATCACAAGGACAATGACAGGTTAGGTGGGTGAAAAATGATGCTCTTTTCAATTGTGTACCCGGACTGACACTGAAACATTACCTTTCATTGTACACAGCTACCAAACAAGAGTTTTATGCATAAAACAGACTGGTTTTCTCATCTATAAAAATGACTAAAATACAAAAAAGAAAACCATCTGAAATAATATCTTATTTTAAATAAATAGGTGATGTGAATTGGATGTAAAATATTTTGCAGGTACTGGACATGTGTGTTATACCACCTTAAAAATAGGGTTTCGAAACAGAAACCTTATGCTGCTGCATAAATTAATTAAGCAACTTCCATTAATGATTATTAACCAATCAAATTACTTGCTATAATATATTTGTTCAATTCTCAAAATTGCATGACAAACTGAAGATCCTGATCAGATGGCTTCAGTAGCCATTTGATCAGGATCTACACGGTTTGCAAAGGTATGAGTTGTCATGAACAGCAGGGTAAGGGCTCGGTGCAAATTGGTCATGATGTAGACACTTCTGCATTTAACCTAAATTCGTCCCTAAGTTTCTGAACATGACTCTGCTATATTGTGGGCACATCTGCTGTTTAGTCAAAATCATTAACAACTGCATCAGGAAAACAAGCCTATATAATTCTGAATCCCTTGAATCCCACTTTAATATTGTAGAACTTGGGTTTACAGGGCCACGGGGTAAACCTTATTTTTCAATTTTTGCTTTAAAATATAGATTATGGGTACCCATTAGAACCGCCTCATTGAGGCAGTTCTAACATCTACCCACAATCATATAGACTACCCACAATCATATAGATTGTGGGTACCCGTTGGAACCACATCAGTGAGGCGGTTCTAACATGTACTCCAATCAGCAGTAAGAAAAATATCATAATTTTTGTCTTACAATTTTCTCTAGTTTTTACAGTGTATTTGTACAGGCGTGTTTTCATAACGAGATGGCAGAATGTGTCATATGTGTCTACACTGTTTGCATTCAGGTAGTTGTACTTGTCTACAGGGTTCAGAGTTAACCCTTCATAATCCTGCTGAATATCTTAATTTAGCCACACCCATTGCTGATTATCAACCAATGGAATCACTTGATATAATGTATTAATTCAATTGGCTAAACTGCATGACAGTATAGATCCTGATCAGAAGCCATTTGATCTGGATCTGTAGTTTTGCAAAGGTTGCAGCTGGTCAACATCGGGGCAAGAATGATATGATGTTGCCACGTCATCTCGACATTGGCTCGGTATTCTTTGCTGGCTGGGGTAGGGGTTGTTGTGTTCAGCAGGATAAGAGTTAACCCTTGTCCTGCCGAATATTTATATATGCCACACCTAATACCGATTATAAACCAATCAGATTACTTGATGCAAATTATTGCAACAAATTCACAATCTAAATGGCAAACAATGTAGATCCTGATCAGATGGCTTCGACAGAAGCCATCTGATCTGGATCTACATTGTTTCAAAGATAAGGCATATCCGGGATTAGCAGGACAAGGGTTAAAATAAAAGCCTTTGCTGCAGGTCAGGTTACTAAGTCCCTTCTAGGTGATAATGTTGAAGGAGGAGAACAGTTCTGACAGCTTTACCCATTTTGATCTGAGGAGTTCACTGCTTACCAATTAGAAGCCCTCCATATGCTACATGTATTTGCCTCATAAACCAGATCTCAGGCTTCTCCAGACTTTCGATGAGCCTTTAAACCAAGGCCCCATCTCTGTTGACCTTAGCTGTTGGTGGGACGTAGAACTCAAACACACACTGTTTACCAATGTCCTATTTGGGGGTGGGTTGTATTAAACTTACACTGTTAACCTCTCTTAGTGTTAGTTTGGTTATAAATAGTTGTCCTCTCCAGGAGACTGATATCACTTACAAGGAATTTCATTTTAATGTTTCTTTCCAGCTGAAACTTGGTATGAATAAAAGCAATCAATTACCTGAAAATAAACTAAGTACAACAGTAATTGATTTGTAATTCAATCTAAAGGGTAACATTTTGTGACTAAAATGACTGCCAGTTTTAACCCTTCTCTTGCTGAATATTCATTTTAGCCACACCCATCTCTGACTTTGAACCAATCAGATTACTTGATGTAATTTATTCCTACAAATTCATAAATTGAATGTAAAACAGTGTAGATCCTGATCAGATGACTTCTTCAGAAGCCATTTGATCTGGATCTACACTGTTTCCAAAGATATGGGTTGTCGTGAACAGCATGATAAGAGTTAAAAGTGTTTGGATTTTATTTATTTTTTTCAAAATAATGGTGGTGTAAACTGTAGATTGAACTTACTTTATTTTAGTGGACTTTGTTGACCCTTCACATGCTACAGAAATTTCTAGAGGAAATGGTAGGCCTTTTTTTTTTCATTACTTTTTCAGAAAAAAAGAAGTGGCTTGACAATTACATGTTAGTTGTTGGCCCAGCAGAAGATTCACATGTCACAAATCATATTTTCGCTGAAAATGAAGACAATAAAACAGTGAAACTTCGATGGCTCGAACACTGATGGCTCGCTTACCACGGTTGTTTTGAACTCGTTTTTGATCCCCAGGAAAAAATCCATAACTGCAATTTAAATATATTTGGGATAATTGTCTTATTTGATCTTGAAAATGTATGTTGTGTGTACTCATTAGAATCGCCTCGTTGAGGCGATTCTAATGAGTAAACACAACATTCATTGATTTTGAAGACAATTGAAAAGATGTCCATATTATGCCTCCTGTCCTGGCTCTAAGATCAACCCTCGGTGGCTCTCAGACAAAAACAAAAGGATGTTCGAGCCATTAAGGGGCTCTTACACTGTCACGATTTTGGCCACGACTCACCACGATTTTTTAAATCGTGGTAAATCGTGAACAACGTCGTAGAGAAGTCGGCAGAGATCTTGAGGAATCGTGGTTGATCGTGATAGTTCGGGAGTGACCACGACTGTTTTGGACATGTTCAAAACATTCGTGACGAGTCGGTATCATTTTTCAAATCGTAGAGCGGTCGTAGATAAATCGTAGATCAGTCGTGAGCCGTCGTCGTGGTAATCGTGGCCAATCGTGAATAATCGTGACTAAATTCTACCACGATTGAGCTACGATGAGACAAGATCATCTACGACACCTCTACGATTCCGTTGCGACTGCCGTACGATCTACTACGATATTACGACGACTGCTCACGACAATGCAAGATTCACCAGGAATGCACTACGATTGATGACGACACTAGCACGATTTATCGCGACGCTACATCGAACGCACTACTTTCTCCACGTGACTTTGTACATATAATTACCCAAGTAACTATGGTCAACTGTCACTAACTCGTGAAGAGCACATCGATTATGCTCTCTACAGAAATGGTTGAAACTTAATGACACTGTGCATTTGATGAATACTTTTATAAACCCAGATCGTTATAAATCCTGACGAATCGGAAGAAGTCTTGGTTAATCGTGAGTAAATCGTATCGAATCCTCCATGATCGTACTGAGTCTTTGATCATCGTGCCAATTCGGCCTTGGTCGTAGAGCAGTCTTGCAGGGATCGTGAGAAATCGTGTATGATCGTCTGATATCTTGAAGCAATCGTGGTGCAGTCGTAGAAGAATCCTAGAGGATCGTAAGACATCGTGGTCGATCGTGGAGGATCGTTGTAAATCGGCTCCATTATCGTACAGCAATTGTGATTGTTCGTAGAAGTGTCGTAGCAATGTCGTGAGTATTCGTAGGGTAGTGAAATCGGAATCGTGCATGCCCCGATCTGCCACGATTTTCATGGTCCCCAATGGTCGTGGACAGTCGTGGACAATCGTGGTCAAAGTCGTGACAGTGTAAGAGGGGCTTTAAAGACTAAACAACCATTGTTTTGAAAAAAAAAAAGGAAGCAATATTGATGAAAGCAGGGATATATCTGTATCGTTTTGGAAGGAAATGAGATCAGTGTTGATCATTATTAATTCAGTGAGAACAAGAAGCTGACTGGTCAGTTGAGCAATTACACAGTACTCAGATTGTTTCAGCTTGCTTCAGTGACCATGAATATTTATGAATGAAATTGATCAGTAGTTTCTGTGTGGGAATTTATTCAGGCAGAAAACTGTGAAAAAGGTGTGAAATTGTTCAATTCAAGGAGGCTACAGTACAGTAAATGTTCTTGAAAATAACCCAGCAGGCATGCAATTTTAGGCAGTGTTGTATTTACATCAGTGCAACATGAACATTGCTAAAGCTCTGATCATGCTGTATGCATGTCTGTTGATCTGATGTTTCATTATGCACGCAGTAAATGAGTATCGGCCACTTCTTCATGCACACAGTGGAGGAGCACCCATGGCTTTTTCATGCACATAGTGAAGGAGTACCCAAAGCTTCATGCACACAGTGAAGGTGCATCTGAAGTTTCTTCACCATCAGCAGCACACAGTGAGGGTGTACCCAGGTCAAAAATACAAGAAAGGAGTATTTGAAGCTTCCTCATGCACAAAGTGACCCAAAGCTTCTTTATGTACACAGTGAAGGAGACTCAGGATCTTCATGCACACAGTGAACGAGTACCAAAAATCTCCTTCATACACACTGTGAAGGAGTATCCAAAGCTCCTTCATGCACACAGTGAAGGAGTATCCAAAGCTTCTTGTTGCACACATTGAAGGTGTATCCAAAGCTCTTCCATGCACACAGTGAAGGAGTATCCAAAGCTCTTCCATGCACATAGTGAAGGTTAATCCAAAACTACTTCGTGCACACAGTGAAGGAGTTTCCAAAGCTTTTCCATGCACACAGTGAAGGAGTATTCAAAGCTACCTCATGCACACATTGAAGGTGTATCCAAAGCTACTTCATGCACACAGTGAAGGTTAATCCAAAGCTACTTCATGCACACAGTGAAGGAGTATCCAAAGCTACTCCATGCACACAGTGAAGGAGTATCCAAAGCTACCTCATGCACACAGTGAAGGAGTATCCAACGCTTCTTCATGCACACAGTGAAGGAGTATCAAAAGCTCTGTTAGCACACAGTGAAGGAGGACCCAAAGCTCCTTCATGCACACAATGAAGGAGTTTCCAAAGCTCCTTCATGCACACAGTGAAGGAGTATCCAAAGCTCCTTCAGGCATATAGTGAAGGAGTATCCAAAGCTCCTTCATACACACAGTGAAGGAGTGTGTGTATGTGTGAATTCGGGTTTAACGTCGCTTTCAACAATTTTTCAGTCATATCACGACGTTGTCTGGTTGCGACAGGGAGCTCAATGCTCAGTTTTATAGTGCTGCCTCACTGAAGTATCATGTCCCAGACACATTACATGATACCACACCCAGTCACATTATCCTGACACCGGGTCAACCAGTCCTAGCGCTACCTTGTAAATCTGAGTGCCAAGCGAGGAGCAGCTAGTACCATTCTTAACAACTTTGGTATGTCGCGGCCCGGGATCGAACCCGTGACAATGAAGGAGTATCACAAACTTCTTCATACACACAGTGAATGAGTATCCAAAGCTACTTCAAGCACACAGTGAAGGAGTATCCAAAGCTACTTCATGCACATAGTGTAGGAGTATCAAAAGCTACTTCATGCACACAGTGAAGCAGTATCCAAAGCTTCTTCATGCACAAAGTGGAGGAGTATCCAAAGCTGCTGCATGCACACAGTGAAGGAGTATCCAGAGCTACTTCATATATACAGTGAAGGTGTTTCCAAAGCTACTTCATGTACACAGTGAAGGAGTATCCAAAGCTTCTTCATGCACACAGTGGAGTATCCAAAGCTACTTCATGCACACAGTGAAGGAGTATCAGAAGCTTCTTCATGCACACAGTGAAGGAATATCCAAACCTACGTCATGCACACTGTGAAGGAATATCCAACGCTACTTCATGCACACAGTGAAGGAGTATCCAAAGCTTCTTCATGCACACAGTGAAGGAGTATCCAAAGCTTCATGCACACAGTGGAGGAGTATCAAAAGCTACCTCATGTACACAGTGAAGGAGTATCCAAAGCTTCTTCATGCACACAGTGAAGGAATATCCAAAGCTACCTCATGCACACAGTGAAGGAGTATCCAAAGCTACTTCATGCACACAATGAAGGAATATCCAAAGCTTCTTCATGCACGCAGTGAAGGAGTATCCAAAGCTACTTAATGCACAGAGTGAAGGAGTACCCAAGAGTATCCAAAGCTACTTCATGCACACAGTGAAGGAGTATCCAAAGCTACTTCATGCACACAGTGAAGGAGTATCCAAAGTTTATTCATGCACACAGTGAATGAGTATCCAAAGCTACTTCATGCACACAGTGAAGGAGTATCCAAAGCTTCTTCATTCACACAGTGAAGGAGTATCCAAAGCTACTGAAGGAGGACCCAAAGCTTCTTCATGCACACAGTGAAGGAGTATCAGAAGCTTCTTCATGCACAAGTGAAGGAGTACCCAAAGTTCCTTCATGCACATAGTGAAGCAGTATCCAAGCTTCTTCAAGCACACAGTGAAGGAGAATCCAAAGCTACTTCCTGCACATATTGAAGGAGTATCCAAAGCTGCTTCATGCACATATTGAAGGAGTATCCAAAGCTTCTTCATGCACACAGTGAAGGAGTATCCAAAGCTTCTTCATGCACACAGTGAAGGAGTACCCAAAGCTACTTCATGCACACAGTGAATGAGTATCCAAAGCTTCTTCATGCACACAGTGACTGAGTATCCAAAGCTTCTTCATGCACACAGTGAAGGAGTATCGAAAGTTCCTCCATGCACACAGTGAAGGTTAATCCAAAGCTACTTCTTGCACACAGTGAGGGAGTATCCAATGCTTCTTCATTCACACAGTGAAGGAGTATCCAAAGCTACCTCATGCGCACAGTGAAGGAGTATCCAAAGCTTCTTCATTCACACAGTGAAGGAGTATCCAAAGCTTCTTCATTCACACAGTGAAGGAGTATCCAAAGCTACTGAAGGAGTATCCAAAGCTTCTTCATGCACACAGTGAAGGAGTATCAGAAGCTTCTTCATGCACAAGTGAAGGAGTACCCAAAGCGCCTTCATGCACATCATGAAGCAGTAGCCAAGCTTCTTCACGCACACAGTGAAGGAGAATCCAAAGCTACTTCATGCACATATTGAAGGAGTATCCAAAGCTGCTTCATGCACACAGTGAAGGTGTATCAGAAGCTCTTTTAGTACACAGCAAATGAGTATGCACACAGTGAAGGAGGGTCATCAGGCCAAAGACATGTTGTGCTAAATAAAATGGGGGTGACCAGGTGGTGTGTAAATGGACTTTACAGGTGATGAAACCCATTGCTACAACTCCCTCCCTTTGTTATTGAAGAGTGCCCCACCTTGTGTTGCCCCTAATTATAGTGTTTTTAAGCCCTTTCAAATGTTTAAGACCTTTAAAATGTTAAACTTTTAACTCATTTTGCCTGACATAAAAACGTATAAAAAGACATTGGCAAACAATGTAGACTAAGGTCAGGTGATGCTGAATGCAGCCTCTGATCCGGGTCAAAATTATTTGCTCAAAATACAGGAGTTTGGGTAAAATTTACACAATCTAAAATGGATCGGGGGAAATATTCTCTAAAATTGGTTAAAATTTTGAAGTTTGTACACTAAACAATTAAGGGGTTTGGAGATCAATTTTAAATCTTCTTAACCTGACAGAAAATACCAAGGGTATTATTGGGATTTTAATAGAAAGTGTCTCCCACCTTTGATGGCTATCTGTATTTGCTATACAGTGACTCACCAAAAGTCCCACCCCCACCTCTCGAGCTTCTACGCAGAGCTGAAGCCTAAAACCTACCAAGTTTTAGTACTGGTAAGGCCCTTAGGTCTAAACCTGCCCAGGAAAAGTGATGTGAAGGAGCAGTCTGATCAGGATCTCCACTGTTTGCCATTCCATCTGCACTTCTTGGATTGTGAAAAAAACTTGTCAAAATTTCAGGAGAATTACAACACCGAAATTTTAGAAATTTTATGGTACATTGAAAATATCAGTATTAGGACTAGATGTGTTACATTTTGTCTGATTGTTAAAATAGTTTCTTTTTAATTTATGAATCTGTATAGCAGAAAACTTCTGTGCATGATGTGTACATGTAGGTCCAGATGGGAATGGAATTTAAAATGGAACACTAGAGGTAGATATTTTATTGTTCATTATTTCAGTCAACTTTGCTGGATGGCCCAAGTCCATTAGGGCTTGAAGAAATAAATGGACTGCATGATGTTTCCATGCAGAGCTGAAACCGACCACACATGAATACTGGTAAACTGCTTAGAGGATCTAAGCCTGCCCAGGCAAAGCGGTGCATGTCGGACTGTCCATGCTTATATACCAAATTGGTTTCATTTGGCGACAGAGCTTGAAATGTCATTCCATATCAATGTCAGGTAAAAGTCCCACAAAACTGGAAGCAACATCTCCAAAATGACCTTTAAAGTGTTGACGGGGCTGTTAAACCTTAAAATCAAACAATCAAACAACTTTGCTGTTGCATGTAGCCCATGAATTCTCCAATATGTTGATTCTTCTGAATTTGGAATTTAGTTAAAATCGATTTGCAAACAGTGTACACTGATGAGATGGCTTGTCTCATCTGGATCTACACTGTTTGTGTAGGTGTCTGGTTGAAACTTGAAAGGGATAAAGGCAGTTTACCGTAAAAATCCCCAAAATTTGGACGCCTATAGGACTTGATGTAATATTATCCTGAAATTTTAACAAATTTGTTACATGATCCAGCAAGGAGTCCAACAGGTGCAGACTGAATGGCAGACAGTGTAGATCCTGACCAGGGTGCTCTTTCAGGAGCAGTCTGATCTCAGTCTACCCTGTTTGTTCAGGCCTATCTGTCCCTATACTTAGGATCAATATGGTAGTCAATTGGTTCCAAAATCGGGATCAGCAGTTAAAGGAAATACTGCTCATCTTTCCCCTAAGCTTTTTTTGTTTGATTTAAGGTTTACGTCCCTGTCAACACTGTATAGGTGATTTTGGAGATGTTACTTCCAATTTTGTGGGACTTTTACCTGACATTTTGATGAAATGACATCTCCAGCCCTGTCGCCCAATGAAACCAATAGGGTTTATAAGCATGGACGGTCTGACTCACACTACTTTGCCTGGGCAGGCTAAGTTCCCAGTACTCATATGTGGTCGGTTTCAGCTTTGCGTGGAAGCATCATGCAGCCCATCTGTTTCTTCAAGGCCCAATGGGCGGGGGCTGATTCCCCTAAGCTAAGATCCCAGTTGACAGGGGTTGCAAAATTGATAAACTTTGAAAAGAGTTCCCTCCCCAGCAAGGGTCCACAGCTTATTTATAGGGTATGGATACACTTGGCACAGTTTTCTGTCATTTTTCAAAGGGAGACAATTTTCGGGACTTCTTGTTCGCTTTTCTATAAACTCTGATCCATGGAAAAAGGGGTCTACTCTTAAAGGAAAGAATTTGCTCCTCAAGAGCAAATTCTTTTCTTTAAGAGTTGACCCCTATTGACCTGGGAGACAAAAATGCTTTTGCAGGAGTTGCCTCCCCTGAAGGTGTATCCATTCCCCTTTAGGCTTTCAATGACAGTTAGCTGGAAGATTTTATCATATATGTCAAAAATAAAAAGTAATGAGTAAAAGGCAACTGTTTATGATTGTCATATTACCTAAGATTGTGCTTGATAATCCTATTATTTTCTGCAAGATCTTGATAAAAGTATTGTAATCTGATTTTATATGACATTTGAATCGAAAGAATAAATGTTTAGTCTATATTGTACAATTATATATGCCATTTTAGTCCAGAATGACATATTGGTGTCTATTCCATCCATTTCCACTCAGTTTCCTAAAAGTAAATGTCGTATATACATGTATAGTGAAATTCTGCTATTAAGACTATTTAAAATCAAGAATAATTTTGCTTTAAAAAGCTTATTTATTCTTTGTCGGCAACATTCTTTCGTGGAGATTGATTATGAAATCTTTTCCACGGTCATTCTCTCCCTTCTGCTGATTCAAGAAGGGCAGTTGTCAGTTTCTGGCGAAAGATGTGCACTGTACTGGTTAACTGCTTACGTATAAGCCTGCCCAGGTAAAACAGATCGGCTCAATAATGACCTAAAATAGCATTGACTGGGCCGTTAAACTCCAATACAAACAAACAAACAAATAGATCATTTTGGAGACGTTTCTTCCAATTTTGTGGGACTTTTACCCGACATTGAGATGAATGACATCTCATGAGTAGACCTCATTTGCTTGGGGTGGGGTGGTGGGTAGGGATTTTTGGTTTATGTAGGGCACAGAAAGTTGTCTCCCTTTTAAAAATGGTAGATAATTTGCCAGGCATATCCTTTCAGTTTACTACGATTTGCAGACCCTTCAGAGAAAATAAGGCTTGACACTACATGTGAATTGTCTGCAATCGTCTGATTCGTTTGCTTATATTGGAGTTTAACCATTTTTGTACCAAATGGAATCTTCCTCCTTGTATACAGCAAATTTAGGGACGTCAAGTTGTGTTTTCTTCAAAATCTATTTGGAAAATGGCTGAACTTTTTGCAAACAGTATAGTCCCTGATCAGACACCGCATTCTGCGGTGTCTGATCTGGGCCTGCACTGTTTGCCAACTACCCGTCTTGGAGTTTCTGGTACAAAATAGGTTAAAGCCAACTTAAAGGCCCATAGAACACTATTTAGGTCATTTTTGAGCTGGTCAGTTTACCTATCCACACTTTTCCTAGGCAGGCTTATAGGTAAGTGGTTAACCAGTACAGTGCACATTCTTTCGCCAGAAACTGACAACTGCCCTTCTTGAATCAGCGGAAGGGAGAGAATGACCGTAGAAAAGATTGTATGATCAATCACCACGAAACCGGCAGGTATCAAACCCGCGTCCTCCTGATCACCAGTCAGACGCACATCCGACTGAGTTACCGAGGTGTAATGTCGAACTTTTTTTCTCTGAAAAATAAGAAAACAAATACAGCAAAATTCCTATATTAAGACCATCTTAAAGACCACTTTTGAACAGTCCCAAAGGCGGTCTCTTATAAGGAGACACTGGGTATAGAAAACCCCAAAAAGAATAAATAAAACCTTCTCAATAAGCTTTTGAAAGCAGTTTTAGGTCTTAATAGCGGATTTTACTGTAGCTATAGAATGCAGGATTAAGCTGCTATTTTGTATGTTTATGCTGGACAAAGGCGTAGTTCATCTGTACATACATAATTATGACTTCTGTGTTACCTCACAAGCTGAACATGATACAAAAGTAATGTTATATAAGACAGGCCTACAATTAATGTGCAAGTGATAGCTTCTTCAAAAAAGTGGCTTTTTTGCAAAATCTGTCATTGCTGAGCTTAAACAGACAGCTACTGTTTAGGCTCGAGGTTTTTATAATCCTTTTATTGTGACTTGTCTATCATCCCTGGGAAAAGTGCCCAGCTTAAAAAAATACTAAAAAAATAAATGTACTTGTAACAGTATATGGAAAAGGAATCTGAAGAAATCTTTGATGTGGCTTGTTTTGAATTTAGTTTACAAATTTAAACTCATTCATTATCCATTTTGAGCTGAATGGAATTCCCTCTTACTGCTGTAATGATCCTAAATATTGGAACAGATAGACCCAAGCAAACAGTGAAGACCCAGATCAGACTGCTCTGAAGGAGCAGTCTGATCAGGGTCTACACTGTTTGCCATTTGTCTGCATCTTTGGACTCCTTGCCAGATAATGAAACAAATTTATTAAAATTTTAGGAGAATTACAGCAAGTCTTATAGGTGTTCGAATTTTTAGGATTTTCACGTTTTACGCAGGAGTTTGTTTTGAAATTTAGAGTTATTCTTAGAAATTTATTTAGAAAACGTCCAACTTGTTAACAGTCAAGGCCCTGTTCAGAAACCGTGTTTTGTGACATCTTATCTGTCCTGGGCCTGCACTGTTTGGTGTTTCTCATCTAAAATGGGTTAAGTTCAATCAGGTTCATTTAAAGGCAAATAAGTCCCCATTTAGCCCTTTTTGTACCAAATGGAATCTTCCTCCTTATATATAGCAGGAGTTCATTTCAAAATTTAGGGGTGTCTGGCTGTGTTTTCATAAAAATTTATTTGGAAAATCAATGAACTTTTAGCAAACAGTGTAGGCCCTGATCAGGCGCCGCGTTCTGTGGCATCTGATCTGGGCCTGTGCTGTTTGCCATGTTACCCGTTTTGGGGTTTCCGGTACTAAATGGGTTAATTGCAGTAACTGAGATAGTGCACCAAGTTTATGTAATTAGGAGTAGTTGGAATTATTTACAGATGATTTATCATATTTAAATAAAAACATACATTACATTAACAAACCCGGGCGACATAGTGCAATTTTTCACATCTCCAAAATGGCTACTTTTCTGACGAAAATCTGATATTTTCCTTATTTATAAAGCAAACACAGGTTGTGGGTAATTGCTAGAACCGCCTCTCTGAGGCCGTGAGAGGCGGTTCTAAAGAGTACCCACAACCTATGTCTAGGAGCAGAAATAAGGAAAATAATGTAGATACCCGTAAACCCCCGTATTCTCTATAGAAAGTTGGGTGTAAGGGGGTGTTCATTTCAGGGACTTGTTTGCGGGATGGATTGTGGGTACTTGTTAGAATTTCCTCATTGAGTCCCACAACGACCCATTCCTAAAGCGGATGCTGTACCACTGTTGGGGTTTGCTGATTGATCAGTTTTATCTGAATGATTGAAAAAATGTTTAACCCATTTCAGACAGCAATTGCCACAATTAGTACTCAAGCAAACTGTGCAGGCCGAGATCAGAAGCCGCAGAATGTGGCATCTGATCAGGGTCTACACATGTATAAGGGAATGTGTGCAAAACATACATACAATTGAAACAAACCACTGTTAACAGACACCCCTATATTGGGAATGTACCTGTATTATGTGGAAGCATCTACTAATATTGTCACATATGGATAAATTGGGAATGGACCTGTGGTATGTGGAAGCATCTATCTAATATTGTCACATATAGATTAATTAAACTGTTGTAATTGTGATGGTAGGGAAAGACTGGTCATCACTAAGGTAATTATTGTAAAATCAATTCTGAACTAAGTCTACCTCTCTGAGGAAGATCAGTGACATTGAACAAAGCTTCCTAGGGAATTCCTCATGTTCTGTATTACCATACAGGCTAGAATAAACAGTAATACTCAGCAAAGACTTGTTCTTTAGGAGCAGCCTGGTCATAATCCATGGCTAGTATGTTTTCATCTGTTCATCAGATAACTGTCTGTCAATTTTGCAAAGTCTAGGGAAAATTGCAAAAAAAAAGAAGGCCCAACTGTCAAAATGATAGAATTTTTCAAGACAGTTATGATGAATCGAAAGACCAGTGCATGACCAGTACGTAGTGTGTAATTAGGCTTTCTGGTTATAAGTCTGTATTGGACAATGCTTGAAAATGTGGGCAACTTCCACATGCAGGTAGATCAGTTATAAATTAGGGTACATTTTTGTTTTTGTGAGCGTTGTTATAAACCTTAAATTGTCATTTAAGCCTTTGTGCTGTAGTGGATAAGCTACCCACCACGTAAACCAGTGAACGTGGGATCGATTCCGGACTTTTCCAGACGTCTGGTCTTTAAACAGAGATCCCGTCTCCATATGATCATAGTTGTTGGTGGAATATAAAGCTCTAAACACACAGACACTTTTGTATATATTCCATACATATTTGTTTTGATTTAATGTTGTTATTAAGGAAATGGACGTCCAACATATATATATAGAGAGAGAGAGGTAGTGGTGTATAAAATCCAGTACACTGATATTGATGATGAATTTGTTAAGAATGTAAAAGCATACCAACAGATAGGGTTCGTATTTTGTGATAATCGAAGGATAGTTTTTGTCCATTCTCCATAAAAACCTATGTTGTGGGTATTCAATAGAACCGACTCGGTGAGGCGGTTCTAATGAATACCCACAACATAGGTTTATATGGAGAAACAAGGATAACTATCCTTCACTTATCACAAAATACCCAGTTTAAAAGCTACGGATACTTTTTGCAAAAGTTTTGTATATGCTGTATTAATGAATTATAATTTAAACATTTTATTAGCTAAAACTTTTATTGCTTTTGAACAAGTGAACCCATAGAGAATAGTGTCCGCCATCTTGGATGACATCCAGTCAGCCGTCTGGGAATGTCATCACATCATGTCTGAGGATGTTATGAGGAAATGAGGAGGTAGTGAGGAAGTGGTAAAGAGGTAGTGAGGAGCTGATGAGGGTACCCAGGAGGCAGTGATGGTAACCAGCACAAGTCTGTTAAAACAATAGGTACACAGATAGCTGTGGCATCCGCCTATTAGAGGGGCTGGTATGGATCAGAAAACTGGGGGAATTTTGGGAACCGGTCAGAAGCGGTGGGAGTTGGTCAAGGTCAGCGGTAATAATCATGTAGTTTCTGACAGCTATCAATCGATATTAGAATGATGCAATATTGCATGTTGTTTTGAAATCTAAACAAGCTCAAACTCATTTACCTTTGTGCCCAAGAAGCGATAAGGCAATGAGGAGGTATTGAGGAGGCGGTGAGGCTTTAGTGAGAATGAGGAAACAGTGAGGAGGTAGTGAGAGGTAACCGGTAGGCATTAAGGGTAACTAGGGCAAGTGTGTTGCGTGATTGTTGTAGATGTTTTAAGGAGACGATAAGGGCAACGCCAAACTTGATTAAGATAGCGCCCTAGAAGCGATGAGGCTTTGAGGAGGTATTGAAGAGGCGGTGAGGAGGCAGTGAGGGGTAACTGGTAGGCAGTGAGGGTAACCAATACAAGCATGTTGTGTGTTTGTTGTTTTAAGGAGACGATAAGGGCAACCCTGAACATGCCAAAACTCGTTTCCGATAAATCCTTAGAAGTGATGGGGCAATGTGGAGGTAGTGAGGGGATAGTGAGGAGGCGGTGAGGAGGTAGTGAGGGGTAACTGGTAGGCAGTGAGGGTAACCAGCACAAGCATGTTGTGTGTTTGTTGTTTTAAGGAGACGATAAGGGCAACCCTGAACATGCCAAAACTCGTTTCTGATAAAGCCCTAGAAGTGATGGGGCAATGTGGAGGTAGTGAGGGGATAGTGAGGAGGCGGTGAGGAGGTAGTGAGTGGTAACCGGGAGGCAGTAGGGGTAATCAGAGCAAGCGTGTTGATTCAATAATCACAAAGATAGCTATAGCATCCAACAATAACCTGCAGTAAGCTCACGAAAAGAAGGTCGCCACCTCCCCTCCAACCACTATCACACACAGCAGCCTGGAAAGAAATGAGAAGTGATTGAATATGTGCGAAGAAGGCGGAGAGGGGCAACACCGAACAAGCCCAAACACATTTCTGTATCATGCCCTAGAAGCGATGAAGCAATGAGGAGGTAGTGAGAAGGTAGCAGGGAGGCACCTGCGCAAGCATGTTGAAACAGATAGCTATATCAGCAGACAATAATAGGAGTTAATATTACTCTCTTAAGTAAGCTAAAAAAAATGGTGCAGTTCTTTCTTTAAAAGCAATAAACTTGACCGCGATAAAAGTGTGGCCCGTCATGATGTAATCCAACGTGATGACGTTCCAAGATGGCCCACTGGATGTCACTGCATCCAAGATGGTGGACCGGATATGACAAAGGGTAAAAAAACCTCTGGGAGGTAATTTGCCCCCCCTCCCCACTTTCCACCTACTGACATCCTAAGTAGACCCTGGTCTTGATATCTGCTTGCCAGTTTGTTGACATGCAAGTTTGCCAGAAATTTTCTCAAGACCCAGCTAGACTATAACTCCTACACTAATCAATAGAGCCAATCAGTCAAGGAAGATGCTTATTTCACCATTGCCCATTTGTCAGAAGTGTAAGTCAGAGAACTATAAACTTTTCCGGAAGACCAATATCCAGCTACATCAGTTTTTCCTGGACATCTTGTCATGGCATCTTATTGATTTGGGTGAACTTTTGGTGGAAAATATAGCACCCAATTTTGTAAAATCATATCTTCGATATAAAAAGATAGGGTACAACATAATAATAATATTATAAATGTTATATGACAGACTGCATGCATGATATTTAACCCAATCACGGTTGCTCTTTAATTCCACGTCGATAGGTCAGGCCTCAGATTCTATGACGGTTCCAGCGTAAAGGCTTACTGAGAATTAGAGATTGATGTTTCCATTAGGGTCTAGTTGTTTCATGTTTGTGCTTCTTTCCCTTTGGTGTCTCTGATGGGAGCTGTGGTTTAATTGTATCGATTTCTGATCATTGCTTTCACTTCTATTTCTACAGTAAAAATCCTGTATAAAAATGATCTTTCTCTGTGGGGCTGTTCAAATGTGGTCTTTAAGACCCCTTTTGAAAAGTCCCAAAGGTGGTCTCCCACTAGAGCATACTGGAGGTAGAAAACCCAAAGAAAATGAAACCTTCTGAATATGCTTTTGAAACCGAAATTTGTCTTAATTTTAAGTGGTCTTAATAGCAGAATTTCGCTGTAGTTAACATGGAACGTTGTTGCAAAGTTGTTTCAGTACCGAGTGCCTATTATAAATAACTTGTGGATAGACATGCACAGCAGCAATTTAATGAGCTGCCCTGCAAAATTTTGTTACATGTTGGTTGGTGCCTAATGCTCTGTCTCTGGTCGGGCCCATCGGAGTCTAACTGTTGGTTTTCTTTTGCTCCAGCATTTCAGTGGTTTCTTGCTGTCGAGTCCTCACCGTTGTCTCACCTCTGTGGTTCTTTGATGTTTTGTGTTCACGGAGATGTTGCACTGATGAGTTAGGAGGCCTTCATGTGGACTGAACAAATTATATGTCTAAATCGCGGCGGAAGTAAGGGCGAGGATTGTGGCCACGTAAAATCGATTTAAGCCCCCCAGTGGAAATCTTTCCACTGACCGTTCCAAGGCGGTTCTTCTGTGGCGATTTATTTATGTTGTTGTTTGTTACTTACTGTGTGTATCACTTGTGTCTTTTAATTTTGGATGGCCATATGGCCATTTTGTGGGAAAGTATCTGTCCTTATGGCCTTCCTTTGTTTAGGTTTCCATTATGGTCTGGTCGCTTAATGTTTGTATTTCTTTCCCTTTGGTGTCTTTGGTGGGTGGAGTAAGTTAATTGTATCAATTCCTGATCTTTGTTTTACTTCTACCTTGAAGGCTTAGATCTGCCTGCACATCTGTACAGTAGGTTTAGAAGTATGGCTGTCTGCTCAAGACTTTTCTGGATCCATTAGTATACTTGATGTCCATACTAAGACTTATTGGCAACTCTGAAGACATGTTATCCACTGCTGCTGCTCTCTATCTTCATATTGGTGTCAGAAGTGGGATCAATATTTCTGTTGCATGCAGCTGCAGGCCTTCCCCCAGCTTTGTGTGATATATATCTATTGGATAATTGTGCAGAGCTGGCAATATAGTAATTAAATGAGTTTTAACTTTATTGGAATTGCCTGCACTGATTGAGTTAGCATTCCTGCTTTGACATTGGAGTTGGGGATAACAGAGATTCTAGGTAACAGATATTCATATATAGATCTTGTGTTTTTAGCTCACCTGTCACGTAGTGACAAGGTGAGCTTTTGGGATCACTTTTTGTCCGTCGTCCGTCGTGCGTGCGTGCGTGCGTCCGTGCGTGCGTGCGTCCGTAAACTTTTCTTCAAACGACATCTCCTCCTAAACCACTGATCGGATTTTGACCAAACTTCACAGGAATGATCCTTAGGTGGTCCCCTTTCAAAGTTGTTCAAATGGTTCCGGTCCATTGCACATATAGGTCACAGGAGCCAAAAATAGATTTTTTTCACCAAAAACTTAAAAAATCTTCTTCTCTGAAACCGCAAGGCCCAGGTCTTTGATATTTGGTATGAAGCTTCATCTAGTGGACCCCTACCAAGATTGTTCAAATTATAGTGCTGGGGCCAAAAATGCCCCCGTACGGGGGCCTTTTGGTTTTGCATGGGCTTATATGGGGAAAATCTTTAAAAATCTTCTTCTCTAAAACCGCAAGGCCCAGATCTTTGATATTTGGTATGAAGCTTCATCTAGTGGACCCCTACCAAGATTGTTCAAATTATAGTGCTGGAGCTAAAAATGCCCCCGCATGGGGGCCCTTTGGTTTTACATAGGCTTATATAGGGAAAATCTTGAAAAATCTTCTTCTCTGAAACCGCAAGGCCCAGGTCTTTGATATTTGGTATGAAGCTTCATCTAGTGAACCCCTACCAAGATTGTTCAAATTATAGTGCTGGGGCCAAAAATGCCCCCGCACGGGGGCCCTTTGGTTTTACATGGGCTTATATAGGGAAAATCTTTAAAAATCTTCTTCTCTGAAACCGCAAGGCCCAGATCTTTGATATTTGGTATGAAGCTTCATCTAGTGGACCCCTACCAAGATTGTTCAAATTATAGTGCTGGAGCTAAAAATGCCCCCGCACGGGGGCCCTTTGGTTTTACATAGGCTTATATAGGGAAAATCTTGAAAAATCTTCTTCTCTGAAACCGCAAGGCCCAGGTCTTTGATATTTGGTATGAAGCTTCATCTAGTGAACCCCTACCAAGATTGTTCAAATTATAGTGCTGGGGCCAAAAATGCCCCCGCACGGGGGCCCTTTGGTTTTACATGGGCTTATATAGGGAAAATCTTTAAAAATCTTCTTCTCTGAAACCGCAAGGCCCAGATCTTTGATATTTGGTATGAAGCTTCATCTAGTGGACCCCTACCAAGATTGTTCAAATTATAGTGCTGGAGCTAAAAATGCCCCCGCACGGGGGCCCTTTGGTTTTACATGGGCTTATATAGGGAAAATCTTGAAAAATCTTCTTCTCTGAAACCGCAAGGCCCAGGTCTTTGATATTTGGTATGAAGCTTCATCTAGTGGACCCCTACCATGATTGTTCAAATAATAGTGCTTGGGCCAAAAATGCCCCCGCACGGGGGCCCTTTGGTTTTACATAGGCTTATATAGGGAAAATCTTGAAAAATCTTCTTCTCTGAAACCGCAAGGCCCAGGTCTTTGATATTAGGTATGAAGCTTTATCTAGTGAACCCCTACCAAGATTGTTCAATTTATAGTGCTGAAGCTAAAAATGCCCCCGCACGGGGGCCCTTTGGTTTTACATGGGCTTATATAGGGAAAACCTTGAAAAATCTTCTTCTCTAAAACCGCAAGGCCCAGGTCTTTGATATTTGGTATGAAGCTTCATCTAGTGGACCCCTACCAAGATTGTTCAAATTATAGTGCTGGGGCCAAAAATGCCCCCGCACGGGGGCCCTTTGGTTTTGCATGGGCTTATATGGGGAAAATCTTTAAAAATCTTCTTCTCTGAAACCGCAAGGCCCAGATCTTTGATATTTGGTATGAAGCTTCATCTAGTGGACCCCTACCAAGATTGTTCAAATTATAGTGCTGGAGGTAAAAATGCCCCCGCACGGGGGCCCTTTGGTTTTACATGGGCTAATATAGGGAAAATCTTGAAAAATCTTTTTCTCTGAAACCGCAAGGCCCAGGTCTTTGATATTTGGTATGAAGCTTCATCTAGTGGACCCCTACCAAGATTGTTCAAATTATAGTGCTGGAGCTAAAAATGCCCCCGCACGGGGGCCCTTTGGTTTTACATGGGCTTATATAGGGAAAATCTTGAAAAATCTTCTTCTCTGAAACCTCAAGGCCCAGGTCTTTGATATTTGGTATGAAGCTTCATCTAGTGGACCCCTACCAAGATTGTTCAAATTATAGTGCTGGAGCTAAAAATGCCCCCTGCACGGGGGCTCTTTGGTTTTACATGGGCTTATATAGGGAAAATCTTGAAAAATCTTCTTCTCTGAAACCGCAAGGCCCAGGTCTTTGATATTTGGTATGAATCTTCATCTAGTAGACCCCTACCAAGATTGTTCAAATTATAGTGCTGGGGCCAAAAATGCCCCCGCACCAGGGCCCTTTTGTTTTACATAGGCACGGGGGCCCTTTGGTTTTGCATGGGCTTATATGGGGAAAATCTTTAAAAATCTTCTTCTCTGAAACCGCAAGGCCCAGATCTTTGATTTTTGGTATGAAGCTTCATCTAGTGGACCCCTACCAAGATTGTTCAAATTATAGTGCTGGAGGTAAAAATGCCCCCGCACGGGGGCCCTTTGGTTTTACATGGGCTAATATAGGGAAAATCTTGAAAAATCTTTTTCTCTGAAACCGCAAGGCCCAGGTCTTTGATATTTGGTATGAAGCTTCATCTAGTGGACCCCTACCAAGATTGTTCAAATTATAGTGCTGGAGCTAAAAATGCCCCCGCACGGGGGCCCTTTGGTTTTACATGGGCTTATATAGGGAAAATCTTGAAAAATCTTCTTCTCTGAAACCGCAAGGCCCAGGTCTTTGATATTTGGTATGAAGCTTCATCTTGTGGACCTCTACCAAGATTGTTCAAATTATAGCCCTGGGGCCAAAAATGCCCCCGCTCCGGGGCCCTTTGGTTTTACATAGACTTATATAGGGAAAATCTTGAAAAATCTTCTTCTCTGAAACCACAAGGCTTAGGTCTTCGATATTTGTTATGACGCTTCTGCTAGTGGACCTCTATAAAGATTGTTCAAATTATAGGCCTGAGACCAAAAATGCCCCCACCATGTGGCCCTTTGGTTTTACATAGACTTATATAGGGAAAATCTTTAAAAATCATCTTCTCTGAAACACAAGGCTTAGGTCTTTGATATTTGTTATGAAGCTTCAGCTAGTGGACCTCTACCAAGATTGTTCAAATTATAGCCCTGGGGCCAAAAATGCCCCCGCTCCGGGGCACTTTGGTTTTACATAGACTTATATAGGGAAAATCTTGTTTTACATAGACTTCTATATGCTGGGTAAACCATTAAAATCTTCTTTTCTGAAACCAGAAAGCCCAGGTCTTTCATATTCGATATGAAGCTACATCTTGTGGACCTCTACCAAGATTGTTCAAATTTTAGCCCTGGGGCCAAAATTGACCTTGCCCGGGGCCCACTTGTTATGCTTTGGATCAGGTGAGCGAACCAGGGCCCTCTGGGCCCTCTTGTTATCATTCTGTGTATATTATTATTTCTCAGTGACCACATGTATTATTCTACTGCTACTACAGCACTGCATTTGTGGTTTAAAGGACAAACTTAAAACTTGGAGAATTTAATTTTGTTTATCCTTTCACTTTTAAAGGATTAAGTACACCCTAAATACATTAAGGATTTAGTTAATTCACCCTAAACACCTACACTATTAAACTACAATACTGAACTGGACTAATAAATATTTTTATACCTCATATTGGATTAAAATGATCGAATATGATATTCAAATGACACTCAGCAGATATTGACTATTCTATACTTGATTTATAAGGGTGTGGAAGAAGGATGTATATTTTTGGTACAGTGCTCCATCATGGCAAGAGGTGACAATCTGATATCAGGGATTGACTCAGATCATTGTCTTATGATACCAGTTGCTGGATAGTGGTCTGAGATTTTCAGTGTATTCCATCTAGTTGACAGACCATAAAGTTATAGCACTCACCAGGGAAATATTCCAAGAAAGGATTTAGACAGCCTAGTAGATTATTTGCATTTAATAGGTTTCTTTCGGATAGTGTTATTGACAAGACAGTAAGATTGTCAGTGTTATTCTTGGTTCTTCATTCTTGAACAGGCTTCCTGGGATAGTATCTTAACCCTTTTTGTACCAAATGGAATCTTCCTTCATATACATAGCAGGAGTTCATTTCAAAATTCAGGGTTGTATTTTCATCAAAATTTATTTGGAAAATGACTGAACTTTTAGCAAACAGTGGAGGCCCAGATCAGACACCGCGTTCTGTGGTGTCTGATCTGGGCCTGCACTGTTTGCCAGGGTACCCGTTTTGGGGTTTCTGGTACTAAATGGGTAAAAGTATCAAGTGAAACCAGAAGATGACATTTTTTTCTATTATTTTTTTTTCACAATCATATCAGACCTTTCACATGACTGTAAAAGCCTGATTTACTGTGAAAGATCTGGGGCCAGTTGTTCAAAGCATCGTTAGCTTAACGAGCTCGTTAGTGGTCAAATTGTTAACTGTTCTAGCAAGAAAAATATCGAAAATTTTGGTATTTTTGCTGAAAAAATGTGAGCAGCTTTTGCGTCCGCAAAAGCTGCTCACATTTTTACAGCAAAAATATTTGTGTATTTGCCATATTAAATGATCAAAGTTTTAACGATTCGTTAACTAACGACGTCGTTAGTTTTGAACAACTGGCCCCAGAAGCACTGAAAATAACACAATTCAATGAAATGTTCACTGCAGTTAAGCAGATTGAATTGTCACAAATCTTATTTTTGTGTTTCATTTGTGCCATCGAAACCCCACCATTTTTATCAAGTTGAAGTCATCCCCTGTGTATAAGGTGAATTTCAACAGTACAAACCGAATTTCGGGTTGCGCTGGTTTAGTTTTGCTATATGTTCCTTGGTTTTCTCAAAGCAAGGTCATATATGTTTGTTTTTCCTCTGGATATGCAGATTTTGCATACTTCTGATTAACCTAAAGGGGTACCTTGGCAAACAGTGGAGACCCAGATCAGACATCACAGAGTGTGGAATCTATAAGGTGCCTACACTATTTGCTAGTGGAATTTTTAATCAAAAATAGAATAAAAACGAAAAATAGGCCTGCCACCCCATATATGACAAATGGACTTGTCCAGGCTTGAAGAAATAAATGGGCTGCATGAAGCTTCCACTCAGAACTGAAACCGACCGCACAAGAGTACTGGTAAACCGCTTAGAGGATCTAAGCTTTCCCAGGCAAAGTGGTGCGAGTCGGACCGTCCATGCTTATGAACCCTATTGGTTTCATTGGGCGACAGGGCTTGAGATGTCATTTCATCTCAATGTCAGGTAAAAGTCACACAAAAACAATGTCTCCAAAATAACCTATATAGTGTTGACCTGGACGTTAATCATCAAATCAAACAAACTAACAAAAAAAACCAACATATAGCAATGGAAGAGTTCACTAGTATACTTCTGATTAACGACAACAAAGGTCAATATATTAGTTATAAGTTAACATTTATATTTGCTGCAGATGTATGAACTATCACAATTTTTTATAAAAAAGAATTTTTTGACAGCCTTGAAAGAATTGTATACGTGACAGAGGTGTGCTTACTTTGTCTTGATAGGATAATACACCCATGCCCTTAACCCTTGTCCTGCTGAACAAATTAATTTAGTCGTACCCACTGTCGACTATCAATCAACCAAATTTCTCTGTATATTGTATTCATTCAATTCACATATCTTCAGAAGCCATCTGATCTGGATCTACACTGTTTGAGTGTTTGAGTTTTACGTCTCACTAACAGCTAAGGTCATACGGAGACGGAACCTGACGGTTTAAAGGCTCATACGAAAGTCTGGAGAAGCCCGGGATAGATCCTGCGACCCCTGGTTTACAAGGCGAGAAGCATAACCACTACACCACTGAGGCTTCTACTCTACACTGGTTGCTAAGTAGGGGTTGTTGTTAACAGCAGGATACGGGTTAGAATTAAACACCTGTGTAAAATAGCACATTCTTTCAAAGCTCATGAATACAGTGAAAGTATTTGATCCTTTTCTTATCTGCTACAAATATAGATTGTGAGTGCTTGTTAGTACCCACAATCTATGTTTTGAAGCAAAAGTAAGGAAAATATTGTAAACTCAGTAAACCTCACTTTTGCAGATGCTGTTTATAAGGTGTAAAATAGGCAGACCTTGACCCATAAAATGCCAATCAAGACAATTGTCAACTGTTTTGCCGTCTGCCGGTTACTTTGCAAACAGTGTGAACCCAGTCTGATCTGGGCCCAGTCTGATCTGGACCCACACTGTTTGCCTGTATGCAAAAATATTTTTAAAAAGTTTGCAAAAAAAAATGAGCAGACGACATAAGCAGACTACATTTTCAGATGTAGTTTTTCTTGGTGTCGTAAGGGTTAATTAATGTGATGTAGAAACTCCTTTTTGTGCACAGAAGACTTTATTCTGTTTTTTCTATTTCAGGAGAATTTACAGTGACAAGTATTATACTTTTATCTCAGAATCTTCACTCCAGATAATTTGGTAAGCATACAGTCTTTTTTTTTTTGAGGTCCCATGTCAGTCAGGATCGGGTCTGAAGTAGAATCTTGTTTCTACACCAAAACAAACAGGAAGTTACTCAGGGGCCTGCCCATCGGGACTTGAAGAAATAGATGGGCTGCATGATGTTTCCGTGCAGAGCTGAAACTGACCCGCACACGTACTGGTAAACCATTTAGAGGATCTAAGTTTGCCTAGGCAGAGCAGTGCGAGTCGGACCGTCCATGCTGATAAACCCATTTGGTTTCATTGGGCAGCAGGGCTTGAGATGTCATATCATCTCAATGTCGTGTAAGAGTCCCACAAAATTGGAAGCAGCGTCTCAAAAATGACCTTTACAGTGTTGACGGGGATGTTAAACCTCAAATCAAAAAAAAAAAAAAAAAAAAACTAAAGTTGAAAATCAGTGGAAAAATATGGTAACATGATTGCTGAAAATATGTCAGTAGCTTTTGCAGATGCAAAAGCTACTCACATTTTTTTTCAACAAAAATAGAGTATTAGGTATTGTACTTGCTAGATCAGTTAACAGTTTGACCACTAACGAGCTTGTTAAGCTTATAATGCTTTGAACAACAGGGCCCTGGTCTTTCACTACAGCCGGGTTGAGTCTGTTTCTAGCTCACATAAATGAAGGACTCCCTTGTCAGTCAGTTTGCATAGAGCATAGAACTTACTAGACCCCACATGTACACACCCAGAGAGAGAGAGAGAGAGAGAGAGAGAGGAGAGAGAGAGAGAGAGAGAGAGTGAGAGAGACTATGAATTGAGAGGTTGCACATGCCGTCACACACGTAAAGTTATCTTTTTTGCTAGAGACACCCAGGCTAATTTCTGTCAGTACTTTCCTTGTAAATAACTTTCTTGTCCTTTGGAAAGTGATTATTTTATTCTTATGATCTTTAAGAGCAATCACAGACACATATTAACCCCTTCAGTATTTTATCACTATGGGATAATTGGTCAAAAATGAATAAGTTTGTACACAAAAACCTGCCTGGTGTCTCCAATATGGCGGATCAAGGGAGAATAATCTTACAATTATACTGTGCCTACAACCTCGCAATTGTACTGAGTTACTATCAAGGATGAATAATTGTCTAGTATTAAGACCACCTAAAATTAAGACTTAATTTGCTTTAAAAAGCTTATTTTGAAGATTGCAGCTATTCTTTCTTCGTGTTTTCAGCATGGAATGTCCTCTGGTCAGGGACCACCTTTGGGACTGTTCAAAAGTGGTCTTAAAGACCACTTTTGAACAGTCCCAAAGGTGGTCTTAATATAGGAATTTTACTGTATTTTAAATTACTTATACATTCACTTATCTAACCTATTATGTGATCATAGAATATTAGTACAAGATTATTTTGATCCGGAGGTGATTTAATCTAGATATTTTAACTTCAGTAACAATGAGATTAAGGCAATCCTATTAAAGTGTAGGAAGGACTTTGCTTTGTTGATTTTTGACTTGTTTAATATATATATATATTGCATATATTGTGTGTGACCCACCGTTTTGTTGATTTTCGACTTGTTTAATATATACATATTGCATATAATATTGTGTGTGAACCATCAACAACTAAGTTGAGAGTGGTACCTTGTTTTGAATTTTTATCTGTCGATGATCAAATCAGTACCATGAATAGCTTCACCAATACAGGATGGAGGCATTGTCAGAGTATAGTAGCCCAGTCACCAGGTTATGTTGAAATGTCATTGTTACTGGACTGGCTAACTGCATAGTGGAAGAATGGCCACTGAAAATATTTAGTGGTCAGTCAGAATGACACCAAGAAATTTGAGTGGCTGAGTTTGAATTCTGATTTTTTCAGCCTTGTTCTAAAGCCAGTTTTTCTGTTGAGCCAGACACAAAAAATAAGGGTGTACAGTCTATCACATGAAATTAGCACAAATTATATTTTACTCAAAAGTTGTTAAAATGTTTTCCAATCACTTTGTCAAACTATTGATTTTTATGTCCCCCCCCCCACCCCCACCCAGGAAAGTGGGGAGAGGCATATAGTTATGCCATTGTCTGTATGTACATCATTCTGTCTGCATGTGCATCTGTCAGTAAAGTAGAGTAAAACAAAGATCAGGAATCGATACAATTAACTTACACCACCCATCAAAGACACCAAAGGGAAAGAAACACAAACACTAAGGGACCAGACCATAATGGAAACCTAAACAAAGGAAGGCCATAAGGACAGTTACTTTCCCACAAAAAGGCCATATGGCCATCCAAAATAAAAAGACACAAGTGATACACACAGTAAGTAACAAACAACAACATAAATAAACCGCCACAGAAGAACCGCCTTGGAACCGTCAGTGGAAAGATTTCCACTGGGGGGCTTAAATCGATTTTACGTGGCCAGAATCCTCGCCCTTACTTCTGTCGCGATTTAGACAAATAATATGTTCAGTCCGCATGAGGGCCTCCTAACTCATCAGTGCAACATCTCCGTGAACACAAATAATCAAAGAACCACAGAGTAAGGCTGTATGTCTGCATGTCACACTTTGTAGTACTAGTCTTGTATCTGCAATTCCTCCTACATTATTTGATTCAGGGCATTGAAACTTGCAACAGTTCAGACATGCATTGAACATGTGCATGTGCATTGAAACAGGATTCTGATCCAGCAATTATGACCCCTTAAACGACTTTGACAATTTGGCCATATGTGCAGCATAGGAGGTTGAAAAGTACTGTTCCTATCTCCACAGCTCCTCCTACAGTATTTGATGCAGGCCATTGAAACTAACAACACAGTTCAGACATGCATTGAACTTGTGCATTAATAAGGAAACAGGATTCTGATCTAGCCACCTGTTGTAGAATTATGTCCCCTTGAATGATTTAAACATTTTTGCCATATGTGTATAATTTATAGGAAGTTAGATGTTAGATGATACTGTTGGTGTCTCCACAGCTCCTCCAGTAATAGCAACACAGTTCAGTCATGCATTGAACATGTGCATAAACTAAAGGAAACAGGATTCTGTTCCAGCCCCTTGTTGCAGAAATATGTCCCCTTGAATGACTAATCAAAGAAATGACTCATCTAGTGAGGTGTATGGGGGCATTTATCACCTTTAGTAGTTTTCTAGTTTTCTTTTTTTTTTTTTTTTTTAGCTCACCTGACCGAAGGTCATGGTGAGCTTTTGTGACAGTAAGATGTCCGGCGTCGTCGTGCGTCGTCCGTCGTCCGTCGTCCGTCGTGCGTAAACTTTTTCTTGTGAACACACTAGAGGCCACAGTTTTGGTCCAATTATCATCAAACTTGCTCAGAATGATAATCATGACAATATCTCGGTCAAGTTCGAATTTGGGTCATGTCGGGTAAAAAAGTAGGTCAGTAGGTCAAATCATAGAAAAACCTTGTGAACACTCGAGAGGCCACAATTTTGGTCCAATCATCATCAAACTTGCTCAGAATGATCATTGTGACAATATTTTAGTGAAGTTTGAATATGGATCATGTCGGCTTAAAAAGTAGGTCAGCGGGTCAAATCATAGAAAAACCTTGTGAACACCCTAGAGGCCACAATTTTGGTCCAATCATAATCAAACTTGCTCAGAATGATCATCATGACAATATCTTGGTCAAGTTCGAATATGGGTCATGTCCGGTCAAAAAGTAGGTCAGTAGGTCAAATCATAGAAAAACCTTGTGAACACTCTGAAGGCCACTGTTTTGGTCCAATTATCATGAAACTTGCTCAGAATGACCATTGTGACAATATTTCAGTCCAGTTCGAATATGGGTCATATCGGGTTAAAAAGTAGGTCAGCGGGTCAAATCATATAAAAACCTTGTGAACACCCTAGGGGCCACAATTTTGGTCCAATCTTAATCAAACTTGCTCAGAATGATCATCATGACAATATCTCGGTCAAGTTTGAATATGGGTCAAATGGTTCCGGTCCGTTGCACATCTAGGTCACAGGAGCCAAAAACAGATTTTTTTCACCAAAAACTTAAAAAATCTTCTTCTCTGAAACCACAAGGCCCAGGTCTTTGTTATTTGGTATGAAGCTTCATCTAGTGGACCCCTACCAAGATTGTTCAAATTATAGTGCTGGGGCCAAAAATGCCCCCGCACGGGGGCCCTTTGGTTTTACATAGGCTTATATAGGGAAAATCTTTAAAAATCTTCTTCTCTGAAACCACAAGGCCCAGGACTTTGATATTTGGTATGAAGCTTCATCTAGTGGACCCCTACCAAGATTGTTCAAATTTGAGTGCTGGGACGAAAAATGCCCCCGCCACGGGGCCCTTTGGTTTTACATTGGCTTATATAGGGAAAATCTTTAAAAATCTTCTTCTCTGAAACCACAAGGCCCAGGTCTTTGATATTTGGTATGAAGCTTCATCTAGTGGACCCCTACCAAGATTGTTCAAATTATAGTGCTGGGGCCAAAAATGCCCCCGCCCCAGGGCCCTTTGGTTTTACATAGGCTTATATAGGGAAAATCTTCAAAAATCTTCTACTCTGAAACCACAAGGCCCAGGACTTTGATATTTGGTATGAAGCTTCATCTAGTGGACCCCTACCAAGATTGTTCAAATTATAGTGCTGGGACAAAAAATGCCCCCGCCACGGGGCCCTTTGGTTTTACATTGGCTTATATAGGGAAAATCTTTAAAAATCTTCTTCTCTGAAACCACAAGGCCCAGGTCTTTGATATTTGGTATGAAGCTTCATCTAGTTGACCCCTACCAAGATTGTTCAAATTACAGTGCTGGGGCCAAAAATGCCCCCGCCCCGGGGCCCTTTGGTTTTACATAGGCTTATATAGGGAAAATCTTAAAAAATCTTCTTCTCTGAAACCACAAGGCCCAGGTCTTTGATATTTGGTATGAAGCTTCATCTAGTGGACCCCTACCAAGATTGTTCAAATTTTAGTGCTGGGACAAAAAATGCCCCCGCCACGGGGCCCTTTGGTTTTACATGGGCTTATATAGGGAAAATCTTTAAAAATTTTCTTTTCTGAAACCACAAGGCCCAGGACTTTGATATTTGGTATGAAGCTTCATCTAGTGGACCCCTACCAAGATTGTTCAAATTTTAGTGCTGGGACAAAAATGCCCCCGCCACGGGGCCCTTTGCTTTTACATTGGCTTATATAGGGAAAATTTTTAAAAATCTTCTTCTCTGAAACCACAAGGCCCAGGTCTTATATATTTGGTATGAAGCTTCATCTAGTGGACCCCTACCAAGATTGTTCAAATTATAGTGCTGGGGCCAAAAATGCCCCCGCCACGGGGCCCTTTGGTTTTACATAGGCTTATATAGGGAAAATCTTTAAAAATTTTCTTCTCTAAAACCACAAGGCCCAGGACTTTGATATTTGGTATGAAGCTTCATCTAGTGGACCCCTACCAAGATTGTTCCAATTTTAGTGCTGGGGCCAAAAATGCCCCTGCCCCGGGGCCCTTTGGTTTTACATAGGCTTATATAGGGAAAATCTTTAAAAATCTTCTTCTCTGAAACCACAAGGCCCAGGACTTTGATATTTGGTATGAAGCTTCGTCTAGTGGACCCCTACCAAGATTGTTCAAATTATAGTGCTGGGACAAAAAATCCCCCCCTGCCACGGGGCCCTTTGGTTTTACATAGGCTTATATAGGGAAAATCTTTAAAAATCTTCTTCTCTGAAACCACAAGGCCCAGAACTTTGATATTTGGTATGAAGCTTCATCTAGTGGACCCCTACCAAGATTGTTCAAACTATAGTGCTGGGGCAAAAAATGCCCCTGTCCCGGGGCCCTTTGATTTTACATAGGCTTATATAGGCAAAATCTTTAAAAATCTTCTTCTCTGAAACCGCTAGGCCCAGGTCTTTGATATTTGATGTGTAGCTTCATCTAGTGGACCTTTGACAAGATTGTTCAAATTTTAGCCTTTGTTGATGTTTGGTATGAAGCTTCACCTTTAAGACCTCCCTCAACATTATGTACATTAAAGCCCTGGGGCCAATAATGGCCCTCTCTGGGGCCCACTTGTTACACTATGGATCAGGTGAGCGATCCAGGGCCATCATGGCCCTCTTGTTATTTATTTATTTATTTTTAGATACAGACTGGAATATCAGGCATACCGCTATTATAATATAAGTTTATTCATTAAGTTTTTGTACATGGTAATCTGTAGCCTGTGATCAGCAGTTAAGGATGTTCATTTTACTTTGTTCTGATGACCACTATAAGCTTACAAAATGGATAATTTAAACACACACACACACACACACACACACACACACACACACACACACACACACACACACACACACACACACACACACACACAAATTGAGTGGTCTAGAATAGCTACCAAAAGAAGCAGTTCACTATAGTGGTTCATAGCATTTGTCATATTTGTTTGCTTCTAGAAGATGATGCTGTTACTTCAAGCAGTCAGATTTAACTCACCACTCATGATAGTGACCTCTCATCCATAATTGTGAAACAAAGGGTAAAACCCCATAATCACTATCTTTTAATGCCTTACATTTTAATACAATTATAGTTTTTGCTTTTCTTTAAACTATTTTGATGTTTTATTTTAATACAATTTGGTGTCAGAAGTGGGATTTGATTATTGGTTCGAGGTTTAACGTCCCCTTCAACACTGTATACATCATTTTGGAGATGTTGCTTCCAATTTTGTGGCACTTTTACCCAACATTGAGATGAAATGACATCTCAAGCCCTCAAGTTTTTAATAATATGCTGTTAGTTGGTGGAGTTTAAAACCAAATCGATGAACTTTGGTGAATTCTGAATGCAAGTTGTTCATGAGTTTGGCTACCTGTTGTTGTCATTCAGATTGGTTAATAGGTACAGTTACATATCGTGGGTGTCACCTCATAGAAAAACTTTTAATTAGTCTAATAAAAAAGATTAAAGCAAACTAGCACCATTTAGCACATAAAGGTGCATTAGCTCCTAACATTTATTTGTCTTCATCCTGTTATTTAGTTAGTGTTAAGTGGTTTTCACATTTCTTTTACAGATTTTAACTGTTTTACTTATGTTTCATGGTGTAGCAATATTTCAAAAAGATTTATGGCCAAGTTCATGATCTTGTGGCTGAAGTTTTATTTCTTAGGGCAATGATTTTAATACTTAGTTCAAAAGGTAGATAGTTGCACAGCTGAGGAATAAAATAGGTTTTTATTGTTTTAATATGGGCTGTTACTATGATATAAGTGGTGTTGGGTAGAAAAAATTTACAAAATATCTTCTTGAAGGAAAATATAAATCATGATATCCCAGTTATGATAAGGTTTTGTTATAATTTGTTACACAAAATTTCAAAGTATGTTGGTTGGTTTATGAGGATTTGAAATAAGCTAAATTTATGATAACCATAAACATCATGTGCAGAGAATGGTTTGAATATAGTTTGACATCTTCATTACATATTTATAGCAAAATTGTTATTGGTATATAGGGTGTATCAGATTGTATGAATAACCTACCTTTCTGCAGTGTTTATATCAGATTTTCTTCTTTAACTCTTACCTTGCTGTTCACGACAACCCCTGTCTTTAAGCCTTATCTTCTGAAGAAGCCATCTGATCAGGATCTACACTGTTTGGCATTCAGTTTATAAATTTGTAGCAATAAATTACATCAAGTAATGGGTGTGGCTTAAATGAAGGTTAGATTAGATTAGCAAGATAAGGGTTAAGTCTTACTAACTACTGCAAAGATAAACTTGTATTTTTGTCTCTTAGTGGCTACTTACTTGCTACTGGCTAGTGTAGTTGACTGGATATATGTCCTGCATTTGTTAGAATGGACTGAATGACTTTACCATTAGATATTTCTGTTTAAGTTCTCATTTGATTTGATTTTGTTTTTGAAGTCCATTTGAAGGTTCTGGACATGCAATTATTCCATCACCTGCCACAATAAGGATTGTGGGATGCTTCCTAAATTTCCTGTTATATGGAAATTGTGCTGCTTATTGAGATTAAGAATCTCGAGCTGACACTGTTTAATGTGATTCTCTTGTTGATTTCCTGATGTCTTGGGTGCTTTCATACCATTGGTATTTGTATTTTGAAAAGTTGGCCAAAGATTACTCTAAAAATAGTTTACTACCTTAAAATTTTAGCAATCAAATGGAATGACAAACCTTGTAGGCCCTAAGCAGACTGCTCCATTAGCACCTACACTGTTTATTCAGAAACTCACTGTAGAGATATTTTATCTGATGTGCTAGATATTTCCTTAATTGGTAATACTAGACTAGACAATTAAGGAAGATTCATGGGCCTGTATCATGTACAATGTCAGATTAAAGAGCTTGTGCATTAGATTAGCTCTTACAATTTATATGGTGGACAAGAAACAGCTGATGTCTGTAAAACTGATCAGCTTTCTTCTTTTACAACAATGAGAATAATGTGATAGAGGCAGATTTAAATATATTTGGCATAGTTTATTCAGTACAAGTTTATTCAGTACTATTCTTGACTTTGAGGGCTTAAAAGCATGGGCAAGCTAAATTTATTCTTTCAAGTGAGTATTAAAATTATGAACAGAAAAGAACAGAACAAAACTTTCTTTCTGACATAAGAATATACAAACATATTCCATGCATACACAAATAGTTATACTTAGACATTACAAGATACACTTTACAAGTGGTGTAGTAGTTATGCTACTAACCTCATAAACCAGAGTTTGATCCCGGGGTTCTCCAGACTTTCGGATGAGTCTTTAAACCGAGGTTCTGTCTCCATATGACCTGAGCTTTTGGTGGGACGTACAACTCAAACACACACACACTAAAATCAAGTTTTAGTGGAAGATTTCTGTTGTGATGAGACACTGCAGCAATTCTTATGCATTCAGTAGAAGGGAAATTGTGTTTTTGCTGACAGATTTTTTCATGTTATTGGTATTTATTCATGTAAATTTGCTCATAAAAAATCTTAACAAATTTTGCAAGGTTCAAATGAATTGTTTTGGTTGATGCATCTATAATGTTAACGAAAAAGGATATATCTGTGTTCAACATGGTGAGGGTGAAGTGTTCTCAGAAACATGTAATGGATGTTGGGCCCATTGTGATGATACATGATGGACAAAACTGGAGTGCCTGTGGGGAAGTCAATGATTTTGGACAGGCAACCTCATTGTCCTACCGTAATGAGAGTCCAAACCTGGCTATAGTGGTGACAACTGAGGTCCAGTTTTGCTCCTTGTTTGGGCTAGCTACCATAAACATTTTAAAGATTCGGACACCTTGAGGACTGTAATTCTTCTAACATTTAACAGGTTTGTTTTGCTATCTGGCAAGGAGTCTAAAAAGTGGAGATGGAATGGCAAACAGTATAGACTCTGATCAGGCTGCTCCTTCAGGAGCAGTCTGATCTGGGTCTACAGTTTGCTTAGGCATGTTTTCCCCAATACTTAGGACCATTACCACAGTCTGGCCCAGAAGAATCTTGTATACTCGAATGCTGTAGTCCCTGCTACCTAAGGATTACCGTAAAAATTCAGACACCTTTAGGACTTACTGTAATGTACCTAAAACTTTGACCAATTAGTTTCATGATCCAGCAAGGAGTACAGAAGATGCTGACGGTATGACAAACAGTGTAGACCCTGATCAGACTGCTCTGAAGTAGCAATCTGGTTTGGGTCTTCACTGTTTGCTAAGGCCCATCATTCTGTCCAAATACTTACAATCATTAGGGTACTCCTTATTCGGAACATTTAGCAAGGCTTGACTGTGAACCCTCTAGTCTTTAATTTAGGATTGAAAATAACCGTAGTGTATGTAGTGCGGATATTAAATCTAATTCTGTCCTCAAATGAAAGTAGGATTATCAAGGGAGTTGTTAGTTTGCTTGGTATTCAAACAATTTCAACAGCTGTTTGAATGAATTTCCTCTTGCATCCAGCCGCCCACATTACCAGAGCAGGTGCAAATTAGTTTAACACAACCAGAGGACTATGTACATTGGCAATCAGAATGAATTTCATCAGTTTTCCATCAAAATGTATGTTGTACTGTAGGTACTTCTTATAATTGCCTCATTGATGTATGTGATTCTGGTGCGTACCCACAAGATACCTTTTTGAAGAAATAAGGAATACCACAGAATTACCATCAAATTTTCTTTCATCTGTTTTTCTCCATCACTGATTATCCCATTTTGTACTGACTGGAATACACTGCATAATGCAGGGTCTAATCTAGGACTGCTTTCTCCATAAAAAATTAGAAACGCAAGATGCTTATTTTTATCCTTGAAAAGTCTGAAATCCTACGGTACAATAAAAAGTGCATTAATTGCAAAGGGGGTCTTTCATTTGTGCCCATGCATGTTTTTTCTTTAAACTTTGTATATTAATAACTCGGCATATACAACCTATAAAAATGTATTTAATAAATTATATAAATCAAAATAGGACTCAGGAGGCCACTCTAACTGACTCCCTCCATTAGCTGGTGTCTGTCTCTAAATAAGTGCGTCTTAAATCTTACGTTTTATTTAGTTTCAAGATCTGTGTACTGGATTGAATGCAGAACTCCATAGGCATTCCTTTGATACTAAAAAACCTTTTGAATTAATTAAAGTTTTCATTTTCTGATAAAATAATTATCAAAAATCTCATTTTTTAATTAAAATTTAAAAAAAAATATCAAAATTCAATCCCTAAGATAAATATGTTCTAGTCTTTGTCAAGATTTCATTTTGCTAGAAAAACTTGCCATATGTATCTTCTTTAGCTAGGCCATATTTCATGAAAATCCGAAACCGGTAACACTGTAGTTTTACACCTTTAATGGATGTAAGTCGTTTCTGCAAAAATTTACTATTTTATTGAAATCATCCAAGAACCTTACAAAAGGGCAATTCATAACACTTACGTAATAAAAATGAGATAATACAAATCAAAATGAATACATATTGAGCTGATCTAGCTTAGAAACTATTAGAATATCATGAATTTCTGATATTTTCCTTTCATTTATACACTATGATCTATCCAAAATAGTAGATAGTAAAACACTAAATCAAAAGGTATTCTAATTAACAAATTAGGCTTAACAACATATATATTGTTTTTTATTAGCAGCAAAATTATTGTGAACATGTGCAACTTTATTTAATGACTTTGCATAAGTCATGCTACTCAAATAGGTGTAAGGCAAGGAGATCCAATATTTTCATTTCCATACCAAGCCGGTATGCAAGGACGCAATGGTCAGTGGTTTGTTGTTACTAGTAAAAATAGTTCTGTTGGTAAATCCATGGCCAGATTAAGCCTTAGATATACTCTTGTCTTTATGAACGCTGGATTATTACCGGTATCCTAACAAAAAAGTTACAGTAATTATTGGTTAGTATTTCCAAAAATCGAAATGTCACTGATATTGAGTTTCTGTTGCAAAAGATATCATTGATGGATGAGGCACAGACTATTTGGTGTAAACAAAGCTGTTCCATGACCTAGAGAAATTTTGCTATTAGACAGGGAGAGAAACAGTTTCCTTCCTAATAGTACACATGCATAAATATGTCTCTTTTCTGCATTGGTATTGTAATTGTTGACGTTTCTTTAGTGTCTTATTTTTTTCTATTTACTTTTTCAATATAGTGGTTAATTTATCGGAAGCGAGCTTTTAGTATTTTTTTCTGGTTGTAAAACTTTCAACCACTTCTTGAATGTTTCTGCTGAATGCAAGTTCACTGTTTTATTTTATTTTATTTTTTTTTTTAAGCACTGTTCTTGCTTGCTTTTGGTTCATTAATAATTACCAGTACATTTCTGTGTAATGTATCTCTCAGCTTAGAAAGAGCATTGCAGTGTTTGGACAGAAAAAAGCATCACAATGTATTTACTGAAAATAATTTAAAATCCTATGAGTAATGCGATAACTACTCACAGATTGAATAAATATTATCAGCAGTTTAAGTGTTTCTTGATATCTTACATATTGTGATTTGTAATTACTGCAACAACTGCTGAGTAAATGAAGTGAAAGACCTAAACAAATATATAGACAACACAATCATGATCACATAAGTTTTGGAAGACTGACAAATGTACGACCATGTGAATTCTAAAAGCAAATTCAAATGGCTTTGGAATATAGCTTCAGGAAGCCGTTTGATTTCTTTCATAGGGGCTATACAAAAAAGATAGATTGGGTAGTGCCTATGCAGATACAAATTCTGAAAACTTAATTACCAGGAAAAGTAATCTCAAGTGTTATTGATTTTCCCTAGAGTAAACCTTTCTTTTTAAATGGACAGTTAGGGTTAAATAAACAAACAACAGTTTGACTTGAGAGTCATTTATCTCGAGTCGGATAACAAATCGCGCAAAATCTGAAGCAACATCTAAAGTGACTGGTATGTTGTTGATTTGAATGTTAAATCTAAACATCACCTTAGCACCATTACCAAATTAGACAAGAAAGACAGAAAGAAAACTGTACACATGATTACATGGGTGCATTTGATGACATTTGTCATCAAAACCTTTTGCGGTATATAGTTCTGTAGACAAAATAGTTTGTTCCATAAGGGGCAACTTTTCCGAAATGGATGTTTTGAAATAATACTTATAATTATGCTATGAACTACTTACACAAACGATACTATACTATAGCCATCCAAATTGAAAGCAATAGTTAAGTATTATTAAACAGCATGACCAAAACATGATAATCACATAAAGTAGAAGTAAAACAAAGATCAGGAATTGATACAATTAACTTACTCCATCCATAAAAGACACCAAAGGGAAAGAAATACAAACATTAAGCGACCAGACCATAATGGAAACCTAAACAAAGGAAGGCCATATGGACAGTTACTTTCCCACAAAATGGCCATATGGCCATCCAAAATTAAAAGACACAAGTGATACACACAGTAAGTAACAAACAACATAAATAAATCGCCACAGAAGAGCCGCCTTGGAACGGTCAGTGGAAGATTTCCACTGGGGGGCTTAAATCGATTTTACGTGGCCACAATCCTCGCCCTTACTTCCGTCGCGATTTAGACAAAAATTTGTTCAGTCCGCATGAAGGCCTCCTAACTCATCAGTGCAACATCTCAGTCACATTTTGCTGAATCAGGACTATCAGTATGCAGTCTGATAAAACACAATTTTACCGGTCCTCAATTTCCATCAAAATTCATCAACATGTTCCTAAGATATGTGGGTAGTTTTTATGCTAAAATGGTGTCTTGACAAAAATTGGAACATGGTAAAAATGCATATAAAATTTTAATGAATACAAAAATAGGAGCTGAAATAAGGGGACACCATCAAAGAAAACTGAATGCCCAGTCACTATTACTAGACATATGAGGTAATTCATAGTATCAACTAACTCACCAATTATGGCTTAGATTCATAAAACATAGCAGCACTAGATATATGAAACTCTGAATACTGTAGACAAGTTTATATGAGAGTACTCTCTGTTGTGATAGTGACTTCATAAAATATGTAATAAATTTACTACGGAAATAAAATTTAAAAGTGAATGCATCGTAATTATAATGGTTATACCCAAGGCAATTATTGTGCATAATTTCATCAAAATCCAAGCGTGGGCAGAAACCAATGCAAATTTCCTATACCTTGAAAGACCCCCTTTAAACATCTTATTCTTAACCCTTGTACTGCTGAACCCGGATATGCCTTTTCTTTGAAACAATGCATTGTTTGTCATTTAGGTTGTGAATTTGTTGCAATAATTTGCATCAAGTAATCTGATAGGTTGATAATCGGTAGTGGGTGTGGCATAAATGAATATTCAGCAGGACAAGGGTTAACCTTGTATTATTATAGACCATTTGTTTTGAGATTGGACAATCAGAGCTGAAAATTGTACCAGAAACCCCAAAGCGGGATTTTGTTTGTTAGATTTAAGGTTAATCATCCCCATCAACACTATTTAGGTAATTTCAGAAATGTTGCTTCCAATTTTGTGGGACTTTTACCGGATATTGAGATGAAACGACATCTCAAGCCCTGCGGCCCATTGAAACCGACAGAGTTTATATGCATGGAATGGTCCAATTCACACCACTTTGCCTGGGCAGGCTTAGCCCTTTTATTTTCCAGGGTTAGCATTTAACCAAGGCAACAAATGGTGATAAACATGATAAATTAGCCTACTGGGTAATTAATGGACATAACATCTTTCCCCTTGACAATCACTCCAGATAAGACTTATTTATAGAACAATTAGCCACACAATTCTTATTGCTGTGATGTCAGAATGTTGCATAAGAGGGTTATCTACAGAACCTGGACTGGAATTATGTGTGGGTTTAGCAAACAGCACAGACACAGGTCAGATGCTGATCAGGGTTTACACTATTTGCTTACAGGAATTTAAGGATTAAAAGAAACAGTCTAAGTCCCAGCTCAGGACTGTTTTTGAGACAATTGGCCCACCAGTGCTGTCAGTGCTTTGATTTTTGGCAAAAAATGGTGCTTATTGCTGAAGAATTGTATTAGTCAAATTTGAATAATACCCTTCACCCTCTCTAGTCTATTCAAGGTCAGTACAAGAATTCTTAACCTTAGTTTATCCCCCTCCAAACCACTAAGGGAAAGTGGCAGGGGTTGGCGTATTGTTTTTGTGTTGGCTACATCTTATGAAGGAATGGATGCATTCTTAAGGTCACAGGCTTTAGAAAACTGTCAAATTCTCCCTAGTACTGTCAAGTTTGGATCAATAATTGCTTTTCTGCACCGCAAACATGCCTGTATAGTTTTGACCCCCTTGAACCCCACTTTTATATAGTAAAACTTGGATTAATAGGGGTAAACCTTATTTTTCTTATTATAGCCCCGCTTTGAAAAAGTGGGGCTATATTGGATTTGCCATGTCCTTCTGTCATTCCGTGATTCCGTTAATTTGTGTTGGCTCCATAACTTTGTATCTTCTTAACATATTTTCATGAAACTTCACACAAATGTTAAACACCATAAGACAATGTGCAGAGTGAAGGAATTATAACTGTGGATTGCCTACTTTTGGAGTTATTGCCCTTTGAACATTTTCCGTAATTCCGTAATTCCGTGATTCCGTTAATTTGTGTTGGCTCCATAACTTTGTATCTGCTTAACATATTTTCATGAAACTTCACACAAATGTTAAACACCATAAGACAATGTGCAGAGCGAAGGAATTATAACTGTGGATTGCCTACTTTTGGAGTTATTGCCCTTTGAACATTGAAAAATGGCAATTTTAATTGTGTCCGCTTCATAACTCGAAAACCGTTTGAGATATTTTTAGGAAACTTCACACAAATGTTAGGCACTATGAGACGATGTGCAGAGCGCAGGAACCATAACTCTGCATTGCTTATTTTTGGAGTTATTGCCCTTTGAACATTGAAAAATGGCAATTTTAACAGTGTCCGCTTCATAACTCGAAAACCGTTTGAGATAATTTCATGAAACTTCACACAAATGTTAAGCACTATGAGACAATGTGCAGAGCGCAAGAACCATAACTCTGGTTTTCGTATTTTCTGTGTGTCTGTCTGTGTGTCTGTCTGTGTCTGTTAACAATTTTCGTGTCCGCTCCATAACTTTAAAACCCATTCACATATTTTAATGAAACTTCACACAAACATTAAACACCATGAGATGGTGTGCAGAGTGCAGGAACCATAACTCTGGATTGCCTAATTTTTGAGTTATTTCCCTTTGAATATTGAAAAATATCAATTTTAGCCGTCTTTGCTCGATAACTCAAAAACCGTTTGAGATAATTTTATGAAACTTCACAAAAATGTAAAGCACCATATTACGTGTGCAGAGCGCAGGAACCCAAACTCTGGATTGTCTACTTTTTCAGTTATAGGCTTTTGAATATTAAAAAATGGCAATTTTAACTATGTCCGCTCCATAACCGTTTCTGATATTTTCATGAAACTTCAAATAAATGAAAAGCACCTTGAGATGATGTGCAGAGTGCAGGAACCATAACTCTGGTTTGCCTACTTTGAGTTATTGCCCTTTGAACATTTAAAAAGGCAATTTTGACTGTGTCGGCTCCATAACTCACAAACCATTTGAGATATTTTCATGACACTTCACACAAGTGTAAAGCACCATGAGACAATGTGCAGAGCGCAGGAACCCTGACTCTGATTTGCCTACTTTAGGAGTTATTACCCTTTGAACATTGAAAAATGGAAGATGAAATTTAGTATAAACATGGACATTCTGGTAATGTATCATGCTCATTGAAATGAGGGACAAGGGCTCACAACTCTTAGAGTTTTTCCAGATAATGTAAAATTTTCAACAGTTATTTCTTGTTCATAACTGTTTTCTCTGCAGCTTAAATAACTTTCTTCTCTGACAGCGCTGAAGCGGGGCTATAGTCAGATCCTCTGACAGCTCTAGTTTCTTTTGAGCAGAAATAAGAAAAAATATCACAATTTTTATCTTAATTTTTCATTTTTAGGGCCGTAAAACTTATAGTGTATTTGTATAGGCATATTTTCATAATGTATTTCTTGAATGAGTTGATGAATTGTGGCCATATCATTGAAGTTTACCAAAGATTTTATCTTTGCAACCTTCCAAAGATATCTTTGCAACCTTCCAAAGATTTTATTAGATTTTGCTGACCTTGACTTCAAGGTCACAGCTGAAAAAAGAACAACTCAATTTTAAGCCAAAAATTAGTTTTTCTGCACCCTGTCTCATGAACAAATTTTATGACTTGTGGTCAGGCTTGGTACCTGCCAAGCTGACCTTGTCTTCATTTACAAGGTCACAGACACACTAGAACTGCCAAAATATTGTCTGCACCCTATCTCCTAAATATATTATTGAATTAAGGTCAAACTTGATTACCGGCAGATTTTGGTGATGTCACGTTGACCTAATTTTCAAGGTCATACAAGTGTGAAGATTGTTAAATTTTGCACTTTCTCCATTATATCTCCTGAATCATGGCAATTGATGAATTCCTGCCAAATTTGGTGCAAGATATTTCATCAACAAACAAAAGATTGGATTGGACTTTGTTGACTTTGACCTAGTTTTAATGGTCACATGGATCCAAAGATTGTTTCAGTTATTGCTCGCCTGTACAGCATCTCTTGAACTAACATAACAACAATTTGATTCTACTTTGGTGGCCTTGACCTCATTTTCAAGTTCAAAGTGTTGTTTGGATATATTTATGGTGAGGGACATAGTTTTCTTCTGGAAATGTTTCTAGTTTTGTGTATTACTTGAATAAGTTGCAGGCGGGGGAATTATACATGACTGTATGATTGTTGAAGAACTAGGGATAGTTTAACATTGTAGTATTACAGTCACTTTCTCTCCACAGTCATGTTGCTTATTAACCAATTTGTACCAAATGGAATCTTCTCCGAGTTCATTGCCAAATTTAGGGTTGACAGGCTGGCTTTTCTTCAAAATTTATTTGGAAAATGGCTGAACTATTTGCAAACAGTGTAGACCCTTATCCTATGCCAGGTTCTGTGGCATCTGATCTGGGCCTGCACTGTTTGCCAGTTAGACATTTTCGGGTTTCCGGTAAAAAATGGGTTAATTCACATGCTCACTGGATGAAACACAAAAACATTGTGTTTTGATGCTAACCCATATTAAGCCGATGAAGCTCTTTAACCCATTTGGACCGGAAACTCCAAAACAGGTACCAAGGCAAACAGTGCAGTCCCAGATCAGATGCCGCAGAATGATCAGGGCCTACGCTGTTTGCAAAAAGTTCAGCCAATTTCCAAGTAAATTTTGAAGAAAACACAGTCTGACGTCCCTAAATTTAGAAATGAACTCCAGCTAAAAGGGTTAACAGAAGCAGGTTCTTCGGTTGATGAGTTTGGGCATGTCTTCTGATGCATATAGTCTCGACATGGGTCTACACTGTTTGCCAGTGTCCCAAAAATGGGACAGTAGGCATTATGTTGGTGACATTTTTTTTTAATTTTTCACAGAAAATCAGGTTTGATAATTTATGTGAATCCTTTGCTTGGCTGACAGTTCCCGTGCTGATCAAACATGTTTTTTCCCCTAAAAAAAATAATGAAAAAATATTTGAAACTGTTGTTTGTTCTCTTTGGCTTAGTGCTTTGAGGATTAAAACATAGGAATGCTGAGGTGCCTAAGTGTCTTCTGTTGCAAATTTTTTCGCAGCATCAGGTAGAAAGAAAACATGTGTTTTAATGTATTCGACAATAAAATACTAACACCTCTCTTAATTTAATCCAGTCCTCTTGTGAAATACTGTGGGCAGATTTCTACCAGGCTGACTAATGCACCTACACAGCACTGCAACAGTGAAAACAGTGCAAGAATTCCTGTTATTTGCCAATTTTCAAGCTCAAGTTTGTATTTTATGTGAAACGCCTTGTTGCTATGACAATAATGTCCTTTTTTGACTGGTTCTTGGCACTGCAGCAGAAGTCCCATCACTGTGGAGTAAAAACAGTTGCACAGTCTGTTGCTGTCTGCTGCTCTGTCACTGGATTAATCAGAAACACAAACCAATTGCTTTTCCATTCAGGAAAGAAGCAAAACAAAAAACAGAAAATAAAAGTGCAGGTTCGGATACATTTCTGGGACAAGGTAGGGTACTGTTATTTTCTGATATATTAGTTTTGTTCTCGGGTTTTGTTAAAGGCAGAAAAAGTAATGAATTGATAATACCATATTTCCCACATGTATTCAGTCAGACAGGCCTGAGCAAACAGTGTAGACCCAGATGAGATGCTGCAAAATGCAACATCTCATCAGGATCTACACTGTTTGCCACTCATCTAGATATTTTTAGACCAACATTGGGCAGTAAATTGAATGTGTTAAAACTTCAGAGCAAGTAATGTAAGGAGTTGAAGTGGTAATACTTAGAGTAGCATGTCATGCGGGTTTCACGCAAGGTGCAATATAGGAATCAGTTTTCTGTCTGTCTGTCTGTCTGTCTGTCTGTCTGTTTGTCAAGCCATTAACATCAGTGCCACAACTCTAACTTTCACCCTAATGTAACAGTCCATTTCTCAAGAACTATAAAAGTTTCATTAATGATACTAATGGTACAAACTTGCATCTAGAGATGGCAACTTTATTGCAAGCACCCATATTTGACCTTGTCCTGTATTTCATGGTTCACTGACTTGTTAAACTATTCCAACAACAGTAGCCTTTACCCGTGATCCAGTCCATTCCTCAGAGCTTTATTATTGATACTTGGTACAGACTTGAATCTAGGGGCTGGCAACTTGATTACAAGTGTCCATATTTGACCTCGACCTACATTTTCTGGTTCACTGACTTGGTGAACTTAAATGCCACAACCCTTTTACCCTAATGTTCAATTTTAAGTCCATTTCCTAAGACCTAATGATACTTAGTACAAATATGCCTCTAGGGATGAAAACTTAAATGCAAGCATCCATATTTGACCTTGACCTACATTACATGGTTCACTGACTTGGGGCCCCCATAGTCTTTAGCGGACTTCTTGTTTCAGTACACTCATCCATGTATTGAACACCCCTGTAAGCCCATTTTTAGCTCACCGTCACGTAGTGACGAGGTGAGCTTTTGGGATCACTTTTTGTCCGTCGTCCGTCGTGCGTCCATCCGTGCGTCCGTGCGTGCGTAAACAATTTCTTTAAATGACATCTCCTCCTAAACCACTGATCGGATTTTGACCAAACTTCACAGGAATGATCCTTAGGTGGTCCCCTTTCAAAGTTGTTCAAATGGTTCCGGTCCGTTGCACATCTAGGTCACAGGAGCCAAAAACAGATTTTTTTCACCAAAAACTTAAAAAATCTTCTTCTCTGAAACCACAAGGCCCAGGTCTTTGATATTTGGTATGAAGCTTCATCTAGTGGACCCTTACCAAGATTGTTCAAATTATAGTGCTGGGGCCAAAAATGCCCCCGCCCTGGGGCCCTTTGGTTTTACATAGGCTTATATAGGGAAAATGTTTAAAAATCTTCTTCTCTGAAACCACAAGGCCCAGGTCTTTGATATTTGGTATGAAGCTTCATCTAGTGGACCCCTACCAAGATGTTCAAATTATAGTGCTGGGGCCAAAAATGCCCCTGCCCCGGGGCCCTTTGGTTTTACATAGGCTTATATAGGGAAAATCTTTAAGAATCTTCTTCTCTGAAACCACAAGGCCCAGGACTTTGATATTTGGTATGAAGCTTCATCTAGTGGACCCCTACCAAGATTGTTCAAATTTTAGTGCTGGGACAAAAAATGCCCCCGCCACGGGGCCCTTTGGTTTTACATTGGCTTATATAGGGAAAATCTTTAAAAATCTTCTTCTCTGAAACCACAAGGCCCAGGTCTTTGATATTTGGTATGAAGCTTCATCTAGTGGACCCCTACCAAGATTGTTCAAATTATAGTGCTGGGACCAAAAATGCCCCCGCCCGGGGCCCTTTGGTTTTACATAGACTTATATAGGGAAAATCTTTAAAAATCTTCTTCTCTGAAACCACAAGGCCCAGGACTTTGATATTTGGTATGAAGCTTCATCTAGTGGACCCCTACCAAGATTGTTCAAATTTTAGTGCTGGGACAAAAAATGCCCCCGCCACGGGGCCCTTTGGTTTTACATTGGCTTATTTAGGGAAAATCTTTAAAAATCTTCTTCTCTGAAACCACAAGGCCCATGTCTTTGATATTTGGTATGAAGCTTCATCTAGTGGACCCCTACCAAGATTGTTTAAATTATAGTGCTGGGGCCAAAAATGCCTCTTCCCCGGGGCCCTTTGGTTTGACATAGGCTTATATAGGGAAAACCTTTAAAAATCTTCTTCTCTGAAACCACAAGGCCCAGGACTTTGATATTAGGTATGAAGCTTCATCTAGTGGACCCCTACCAAGATTGTTCAAATTATAGTGCTGGGGCCAAAAATGCCCCCGCCCCGGGGCCCTTTGGTTTTACATAGGCTTATATAGGGAAAATCTTTAAAAATTTTCTTCTCTGAAACCACATGGCCCAGGACTTTGATATTTGGTATGAAGCTTCATCTAGTGGACCCCTACCAAGATTGTTCAAATTTTAGTGCTGGGACAAAAAATGCCCCCGCCACGGGGCCCTTTGGTTTTACATTGGCTTATATAGGGAAAATCTTTAAAAATCTTCTTCTCTGAAACCACAAGGCTCAGGTCTTTGATATTTGGTATGAAGCTTCATCTAGTGGACCCTTACCAAGATTGTTCAAATGATAGTGCTGGGGCCAAAAATGCCCCCGCCCCGGGGCCCTTTGGTTTTACATATGCTTATATAAGGAAAATCTTTAAAAATCTTCTTCTCTGAAACCACAAGGCCCAGGACTTTGATATTTGGTATGAAGCTTCATCTAGTGGACCCATACCAAGATTGTTCAAATTATAGTGCTGGGACAAAAAATGCCCCCGCCACGGGGCCATTGGTTTTACATTGGCTTATATAGGGAAAATCTTAAAAATCTTCTCTGAAACCACAAGGCCCAGGTCTTTGATATTTGGTATGAAGATTCATCTAGTGGACCCCTACCAAGATTGTTCAAATTATAGTGCTGGGGCCAAAAATGCCCCCGCCCTGGAGCCCTTTGGTTTTACATAGGCTTATATAGGGAAAATCTTTAAAAATCTTCTTCTGTGAAACCACAAGGCCCAGGACTTTGATATTTGGTATGAAGCTTCATCTAGTGGACCCCTACCAAGATTGATCAAATTATAGTGCTGGGGCAAAAAATGCCCCCGTCCCGGGGCCCTTTGGTTTTACATAGGCTTATATAGGCAAAATCTTTCAAAAATCTTCTTCTCTGAAACCGCTAGGCCCAGGTCTTTGATATTTGATGTGTAGCTTCATCTTGTGGACCTTTGCCAAGATTGTTCAAATTATAGCCTTTGTTGATGTTTGGTATGAAGCTTCACCTTTAAGACCTCCCTCAACATTATGCACATTAAAGCCCTGGGGCCAATAATGGCCCTCTCTGGGGCCCACTTGTTACACTATGGATCAGGTGAGCGATCCAGGGCCATCATGGCCCTCTTGTTAAAGAGAAAATTGGGGTTTACAGGAATAGACATTATTTTCTTTATTCACCATCCTGGGTACTCCTTAGACTTATAATTTAATTATAAGAAAAATTAAAAAATATATTTTGTCTGAAAAATTGTAGTTTTTTTTTTTTTTTCTTTTTCATTTCTGAGAGATTGCTCAGTAGCTAGAAATTCGGTCTTCATGATTCAAAACTGAATGAGCTTTTGAAAAAGTTGTCCAATTCGTGAAATCTGACTGAAATAAAGTTTCAATAAAAGCTACCATCAACTTTTCTGCTGCAGCAGCTGCAGCCCAACTCAGCTGTTAGCCCATTAACCCTTTTTGTACCAAATGGAATCTTCCACCTTGAATATAGCAGGAGTGTGTTTCAAAATTTATGGGTGTCAGGTTGTTTTACCTTCAAAATTGATTTGGAAAATGGCTTAACTTTTCGCAAACAGTGTAGTCCCTGATCAGACGCCGCATTCTGCGGCGTCAGAACGCGGCGTCTGATCTGGGCCTGCACTGTTTACAAGGGTACCCGTTTTGGGGTTTCTGGTACTAAATGGGTTAAGGCAATTTTTAGTCTTTTTGTACCAGAAACCCTAAAATGGGTTTTTGGCAAACAGTGCAGGCCTACACTATTTGCAGAAAGTCCAATCATTTTCCAAACAAATTTTGAAGAAAACACAACCTGACATCCCCAAATTTTGAAATAGACTACTGCTATATATAAGGAGGAAGATTCCATTTGGTACAAAAAGGGTTAATAAATAAGCCTGTCTAGAAAAAGTGCAAGTTGGTACACTGACTGGCTCAACATGACCTTAATAGTGTTGTCTGGGCTGTACAATGAAAAAAACCTAAAATAAATGTCTGAATCAGAATATTTTTGACTACAGGGACTTCTGTATTTGTTCTGGAAAGACATGCTTTACATGTTGTTGGTGGCTTTTTATGTTCTGTGAGGAATTTTATGAGATTAGAGACTGTAAGTGCCATAAGAAACCTAGTTAAACCTGGCAGTCAGACAGGATTAGTTCTCAGCAGCTTGACAGCTTCTCTGTAAATAAAATGAGCCAAATCCCTTGAAAACTTACTCAGGATTAGCCCTTTCAATCCCCCACTCCCCACCCCTCCCCTGATACAAGAAGGGCAGTTCTCAGGTTTGGACGAAAGAGTGTGCAATATGATTATGTACTGGCTAACCATTTAAGTTTATTATAATACCTCACATGGCTTTCCCATACAAAACTCCCAAAGGCCTGAGGGTGATCATTTTTTGGAGCGTAGCTGTTGCAGCGTAGCTCCAGTGAAATGAGAAGTGATTTCGGCACTACTTTTAGCGTTACTGCAAATGACCTAAGAAAATAGAGCCCCGTGTTAACATAGTAGATTATTACGCCATGCGGTATCTTCTTATAGACTGCTTCACAGACCACCTATTTCAAACGGAATAGATGAATATTTTTATTAGATGAACTGTGTAGCAGTCTAATCTTTTTATAGTTCAGTTCATATAACGCAGTTTACAGCCCATTTTGTACCGTGAAATCCAAAACCTGGCAACCTGCAAACAGGACAAACCCAGATCAGATACCACAGAACGCGGAGTCTCATTTTGACCTACACTACAAAAGGTTCAGCCATTTTTGCCAAATATTTCGTGGAAGCCACAACCTGACATCCCTGATTTTAAAATGAACTCATTCCATACTGATTTAAGGTTTGAGGATTCCATTCGTTTAAAATGGGTAAAAGTCGATAATGTAATTGTTTCAGACAGCTGGAATCATCCAGTCATTGAGTTTGGACAGGTGCACGTCAAATTTTAAGGAGCAAGGCTTAAATTTTGCAGTTTAGACACAGATGAGACGCCACTTGTTGTAGCGTCTGATCTGGGTCTGCTATGTTTGTCCCCTTAAAAGGCTGCTAGACATATACTCAGAGCATGGGTTAATGGAGGTGGTGGGGTCGGGGAACAATGTTACTTTGTTTAAAGCGACTTGTCTGCGTCCTAGGCATGTGACCATAAAGAAAGCAAATTATCAGCTCAGACGCAAGTTCGATACCTGCCGGGTTCGGCAACATTCTTTCCAGGAGATTGATCGTGAAATCTGTTCAACGGCGATTCTATCCATTTCGCTGATTCAAGAAGGGCAATTGTTGGTTTCCGGTAAAAGACTGTGCACTGTCTTAATGCCAGATCATTTCATAAATGGCCTCGTCGAGGCAATTTATTTTTATATAATGATAACGGAGTATAATGTATAAACCTCTTCAAATATTCCTATGGATTGATATTGACAATAACTAACCCAAGAAACTGTCGTATGCAAGATCACTTCATAAATGGCCTCACCGATGCAATATATATTTAGAAAAATTTTAACAGAGTATAATATTCAAACCTCTCTGAATATGCCGATCATTTTTGGCATTCGGATTGATATTGACAATATCTAACCCATGAGGCTGTTTTCAGTATGCGCGATTACTTTATGAATGGCTTCGCCGAGGCAAAATAATATAAAAAATGAATACGGAGTATAACATCTAAACCCGACTTTGATCATTTTCGGCATACAGGTTGGTATTGACAATACATAACCCGCAAAATTGCCATATGCCAAATTACTTTACAAACGGCCTCGCCTAGGCAAACTGTCAGAAAAATTATTTCGAAGTGTAACTTCTAATCTACTTGGAATATTTTGACAACTGTTAGCATGCAGATAGATAATGTACAGTTCTAACCAACGAGATTCTTGAATGCCCAATTTCTTTATTTTAGCCTCGGCAAGGTAAAAAATTCAACCACTGACACGGTCGTATAACTTTCAAACCGACGGGTATATTTTTATAATGTTTTGCATGCAGATGTAAATTGACAAGATCAAGCTAATGATATTGTCTAATGCCAGATAGCTTTATAAACAGCCTCGCCGGGGCAATTTTTAAAGACTGGTTACGGATGTATAACTTATAAACTGCTGGGAAAAATATGATAATTTTTCACATGAAGATAAACGACATCAAGACGTAACCAAGGAGAATGTCTAATGCAAGATAAATAACCTCCCCAAGGTAATTTTTCAAAAACTGATTATATAAAATAACTTTTAAGCCGCCAAACAATTGCGCAAACCGCAGTTATTGCACGAACTTTAGCTCAGCAGAAATCTTCAAGTAAACTGTAGAACTGCATGGTTGCTATATTTCTAAAACAAACATTGGTTGTGGGTGCTTGATAAAACTGCCTCGTCAAGGCGGTTCAATCAAGTCCCCGCAATCAATGTTTTGAGCAGAGATAAGAAAATATCACAATTTTGTATCTTAAAATTTCCATTTTTTTTTTTTATTTTTTTTTGCCGAAAAATTGACAATGTATTTGTACTGGCGTTTTTTGTGATGGTTGTTGCGGGGTCTACACCTTAGCGCGAGTTAATTTCAATATAGGTCTTGTTGCTTTAACACGACTTCTGGCCCAGAATAGCTTTAAACAGCTATGTTCATTGGATCCATATGAGCCTGATTTAAAATACCAATCAGACGCTTAATTTGCCTAACGCAAATTATCAAAGCTACGCTCCATCAGCACTCTCAGTGCTTTGATACTATCACCCTGCGATAATTTGGACTGTCACATGTGTGGAATTGGGTGCGCATATGGTTCAGTTCTCCAGGAAAACTGGAGAAAAAGAGTCTAAACCAAAAATTGTAATTAAGTCAAGAAATTTTGAGACCAAAATGTTTCTTTTAATTGATTTAATTAAGAAAAGGCATACCAACACTTTAGGGTTTTATTCTAGACATTTTAACCCTTCTCTTGCTGAATATTCATTTAAGGCACTCCCATTTCTGTTTATCAACCAATCAAATTACTTGATGTAATTTATTGCTACAAATTCATAAACTGAATGCCAAACAGTGTAGATCCTGATCAGATGGCTTCTTCAGAAGCCATCTGATCTGGATCTACACTGTTTGCAAAGATAGGGGTTGTCATGAACAGCAAGATAAGGGTTAACTTCTGAATTTCTGTTCCACAAGCTGATGTCGCTTAGGTAGAAAGCAGGCGTCATGATCCGATGATGTGGAACGTCATGACATCAAAAGTCGCGTGTTTTTAAGCATACTGTCAGTTGCAACTGTATGTTCTGGTGACATAACATATATTAAACACAATAAACCTCAGTTGTATGTCTCTATCACAAAATTGTTTAATGCACAATTGATATGTTAGTATGGCATTTTAGCACTTTTTCAACTTCAAAAGATGGCAAAATCATGCCTTCTTATAACCCTTATCCTGTTGAATAAATTAATTTCTTAACATCCTCGACGTCAATAGAAAGCCCTATATTGCTTGTGGGGACAAGCCACGCCCAACTCTGATATTCACCAATCAAATTAATTCATATAATGTATTTGTTCAATTCACAAACTGCAAGACAAACAGTGTAGGTCCTGATTCGATGGCTTCTTAAGATGAGCCATCTAATTTGGGTTAAGAAGCCATTTAATCTGGGTCTTCACTGTTTGCAATAGAAGCCTCCGTGGTGTAGTGGTTACGCTACTCGCTTTGTAAACAAGGGATCGCAGGATCGATCCCGGGCTTTTCCAGACTTTCGGATGAGACTTTAAACCGAGGTCCCGTCTCCGTATGACCTTAGCTGTTGGTGGGACGTAAAACTCCAAGCTCACTCACTGTTTGCAAAGAGTGGGGTTGTCGTATTCAGTGGGATAAAGGATTAGTAGGATCTTTTAGCACTGTTTCGACTTCACTGCAAAATCTTGAACTGTTAAATTGCCTTGGTTTGTGTGTTTATTAGACCATATTCTATATTTAGGGTGACGATGGAATATTTGAATAAACTACATTTATTCCTGCCCTGGCTCCAGCCCAGCAAAAACTGCCAAGTTAGGAAACTATTGACTGACATTGAATGGCAGCGTTTCTCTGTAGGGAAAATTGATGTCTGTAAATCACTGATTGATTTCACTAAAGTACATGTAATAGACAGTGCTAAAATTGCTGTGCCTATTCCCTGTTTGGTCATTCCCATGTTTCTTCTTTTATCCTACAGTACATTACATGTCTCTGCCAGTTGCACCTACCTAACTTAAAGTGAAAAGTTGGTTTTACTGGTTTGGAGTTCAACAGCGAGTCAGAACTACAGTGGATCGAACTTTAGTGGCTTGAACACCTTAAACTTTTATCCTGCTGTTCACGACAACCATTTTCTGTGCAAACAGTGTAGATCCAGATCAGATGGCTTCTGAAGAAGCCATCTGATCAGGATCTACACTGTTTGACAATCAATTTATGAATTTGTAGGAATAAATTACATCAAGAAATCTGATTGGTTCATAGTCAGAAATGGATATGGCTAAACTGAATATTCAGCAAGAGAAGGGCTAAAACTGTCTTGACAGGGGTAGTTCAAACCACTGAGGGCTACTTCCTGGAGGCATATCAGGAATAATTTTTGGACTTCTTTTCAGGTTTCTAGTACATAAATGCATGCTGTGTGTACTCATTAGAAACATCTCATTGAGGGGATTCTAATGAGTATAAACAGCATACATGTGCAAGATAAAAGACGAAAATATCCTAAATTTTCACTCACCATTTCTTTTGTAGAGAAATGGATGGTAAACGAGCCTTCGGTGTTGGAACCATCGAAGTTCAACTAAATTAAGTTCTACTGAGCCATTAACTTCTCCTTGGCAATCTTAAAGTAGTGCTGTTTATAAGCGCAGTTCCTTCAAAGCCTTCTTGACCCTTCTCTTGCTGAATATTCAGTTTAGCCACACCCATTTCTGACTTTGTACCAACAAGGTTACCTGATAGAATTCATTCCTACAAATTCTTAAACTGAAGGTCAAACAGTGTAGATCCTGATCAGATGGCTTCTTCAGAAGCCATCTTATCTGGATCTACACTGTTTGCAAAGAAAAGGGTTGTTGTGAACAGCAAGATAAGCTTTAATTGGGACAACTGAATTGCTGGTGGAAAAATCAAAGCACTGAGAGCACTGTGGGGGGTGTAGTCTTGAAAAATGGTCCTGAACTAGAATGTAGGTCCTGATCTGATACAACATTTTGCAGCATCTGATCTCGGTCTGCACTCTTTGCCAATTTCCCAGAACATCAGCCCAGTCCAGATTTTTCTTTTTACACAGTGCTCTGACATCACTAAGAGAAGACTAGTGCTGGTATAAATAACTGATACCTGGATTTTGCACATTGTTAACAATAGTCACATGGACAGTAGCAGGTGGGAAGCTTCTGTAGTGAGCAATTTTGCAATCCCAATAAAAATGAACAAAGAGTTCTGCCAGTACAGTGATGTCTCAAGCTCTTTAAAAGTGAAGGTCATTTTGGCAGTACTAATTGATTTACCATTCATCAGTAAGATTAGAACAGCTGACAGAAAATATATTATGGCCAATTTCCAGTTTGAGTTGTCATTCAAGCTGAACTGAAAATGAGAGAAAAACATATTGGTTGAATTCTGAGAATAGGATCAGATTAATGTATGGAAAATAATTCTTTGGGTATGTTTATATTGAGGGCATGTAAATAGAGCATACATGTATACTGTTAGCATTCATAGTTCATCTCATTTACCGGGTACACCAATTTGGATAAGAGTACAAGACTTCTTCTCTTCAAACTTGGTATACACTTCTTAAAAAAACTGTACCAATGTTTGACCTTGACATCATTTTGTGAAAAGGTGCCATTTATATCAAACTGACCTACGGAAATCAATGATGTTGGAAACCGGGCATTATTTCATTTAAAATTTGAAAGAAAATTTTATTTAATGTTACCTCCATTTTCAAGAAACTGACTTATTTAAAATTCACGTTAAAAGGCAAATACACCAAAACCGATTGATAGATTCAGTAACTGATATTATCAAGGACAGTAAAAGCTTTACTTCTGAAATGTTTAATCTTGATTGGATGTCAAGGTCATTGTTATGTGAAGGTCACAAGATGTACCTGTTGACCTGTTGACAGTTATGTTTTGATAACATCCAAATTAGGTAATTTTTCCTTTCAGCAAGATCTTAAGTTTGATCTGGAGTTGGGGAAAATGGCTGACTGTAAAGAAAATGATAAATGAGTTAGGTCAGGGTCATTTTTAAGAGTTTTAGACATGCTAACATTTGGTTTTATGATCAAAGGATCTTGTTTGAAACATGCAATGTCCCAGGATTTTAGGAATTGAAGGTACTTTTTAGCATTTAGTTGATATGTATTTTTTATGACATTCTTCAATGTAGATAGCCCCTGCCCATTGGGGCTTGAAGAAATAGATGGGCTGCATGATGCTTCCACGCAGAACTGAAACTGACCGCACACGAGTACTGATAAACCGCTTAGAGGATCTAAGCCGGCCCAGGCAAAGTGGTGCAAGTCGAACCTCCCGTGCTTATAAACACTATTGGCTTCATTGAACCACAGGACTTGAGATGTCATTCCATCTCAATATCTAGTAAAAGTCCCACAAAATTGGAGGCAATGTTTACAAAATGGCCTATACAGTGTTAACGGGGACTTTAAACCTCAAATCAAATCAAACAAAATTTTCAAAGTAAAGCCCTGTGCAGGTAAACCCTCTTGCATCGCAAAAAACTGTAGAGCAAATAACAGTCTAATCCACTCTTCTAATGCCCCAGCCATCCGTCCGTGTGAGCGTCCAAAACTTTTTCATTTCTGAATAGATTTTGAAATTATTTTGCAGAAATGTTAACCATAATAAGACGATGTGTCACACTCAAAACCTCCATACCTCCGGCAAGGTCATACGTAGAGGTCAAGTGTCAAAGAAAGTCAAAAACTTTAACACTGTCAATAACTTTCTATGAATTAATAGGAGCAGCCACATATTTTCAGGCGGGGGCATCCGTGTCCTATGGATGCATTTCTAGTTTCTTATATTTCACAGAAAAAGCACTGCTCAGCAGACAATTCACATTTTCTCTGAATTATTAGGTAAAAAACGTTTGAAAATGCCATCTGCCAATTGCGATTAGCACTTGAAGAGTTAAGCTGAGGGTGGTGGTGGTGGTGGTGGTGGTGGGGGGGGGTGTTAGGTCATTTCATTGAGTATCCTTTGAGACTGAAGGAAAGGGGATGCAGTATATTCATTAAAGACTAAATATGTCTGCCATTTTCTGTATACAGCAGCTGCTTGATTATGATCAAGCATATTAGAATAAAATGTTTAGACACATTTTCAGAATTAATAAAGCTGTATCATAAATTATGTAACACACCTGTTTCTAGTAGCAGGATTAGAATGTTCTAAACATTTATCTCAAGGTAATATCATCCAGTCAGATAGTGTTGTGCTTAGTTCTTGGTGGGTGGGTGTTTCAGGCACCTTAGTGTGAAATTCAAGCCATGAGGCATGTCAGCAGCCATGGTATGAGATTCTAACCATGAGGGATGTCAGCACTGTGACATTCAAACTATTTAGGATATGTCAGCACCCATGAGTATGAAATTCAAACTTTGTAGGATGTCAGCAGCCATGAGTGTAAAATTCAAACAGTGTAGGGCATCAGCATCTATAGGTGTGAAATGCAAAATCATGTAGGACATCAGCAGCCATGGTTGTGACATGCAAACAATGTAGGGTGTCAGCAGCTATGGGTGTGAAATTCAAACCTTGTTAGGCATCAGTAGCCATGTATGTGAAATGCAAACCATGTAGGGCATCAGCAGCCATGAGTGTGACATGCAAACCATGTAGGATTTCAGTAGCCATGAATGTGAAATTCAAACCATGTAGGGCATGAGCAGCCATTGGGTGTGAAATTCAAACCATGTAGGGCAACAACATCCATGGGTGTGAAATGCAAACCATGCAGGGCATCAGGGGCCACGAGTGTGACATGCAAACCATGTAAGGTGTCAGCATCCATGGGTGTGAAATGCAAACCATGTAGGATGTCAGCATTCATGGCTGTGAAATGCAAACCATGTAGGGCAACAACATCCATGGGAGTGAATGCAAACCATGTATGGCATCAGCAGCCATGAGTGTGACATGCAAAACGTGTAGGGTGTCAGCATTCATGGGTGTGAAATGCAAACCATTTAGGGTGACAGCATTCATGGGTGTGAAATGCAAACCATGTAGGGCATCAGCAGCTTTGAGTGTGACATGCAAACCATGTTCTGTGTCAGAAGCCATGGATGTGAAATGCAAACCATGTAGAGTGTCAGCAGCCATGGTATTGAAATGCAAACGAGGTGTTTCTGCATTTGAAATTCAAGGGATATCAGCAGCCATGTCTTTGAAATTCAAACAATGAGGGTTTTAAGTATCCATGAGAAAGAAATTCAAACCATTAATTAGGTCAGCAGCCATGTAAAAATATGGACCATTAATTTCAGAAGCCATCTGATCTGTATCTAAACTGTTTGCAAAAGGTATATATACCGTAATTCCCTGTGTATACCACGCACTTTTTTCACCCAGAAAACGGTAAAAAAAATCCCCTGCGTGTAATACAATGGCATAGAAAAATGACATTGTTTTTCTCGAAAAGTCGGCAGGTCACGAAAACCCATTACAAATACAATGTGACACTTTGAGATCCTCATAAAGTTCGTTTGACATATTAATTCATTGAATCATTCATACCATTAAAAATGCAATCAATATTCCTATCTCAGACATCAACCTTTCATTCCCTTTTTGGGACATCGGCAAACAGTGCAGTCCCAGATCAGACACCTCAGAAAGACGCCGCAGACATCTGATTTGGATTTACTCTGTTTGATGATTTACAACAGTTCAATCATGACACTATTGTTAATCCCTGTCATATAATTGCCACCCTGCGGTGCATGTCGATAAGGTGTGAAAATATGGTCAAGTTATGTCTCTAATTTGCGTTTATTCCCCGATCATAAAATTTAATCCGCAATCAATGTGAAAATTATTTAATTGCTCCTAAGACGAGTTGCTACGACTATTCTACTATCTCGTGAATGATGTTTTGCTATCGAGAATTTTTTTACCGTTTCCAAACAATTTTTTATGAAAGAGATATGCCCCATTAAGATAAAACAATAGACACGTGTGGGGTTGCTGGGGGTCCGATGACGACATTTACCGATTGCGTGCCGATTCGCCCCAGTCAATTTCGGATGCGCTGAAGTTCTATGTGCCGGATTCAAGTCTGCGGGTTTTCAAAGATCTATTTCAGCGAATCGGCCGATTCGCCCCCGTCAATATCGGACGCTCGAAAAAAATCGGCCGGTTCGCCCCAGTAAATTTCGGATGCACGGGTCCTCTACTATGTGACGGATTCAAGTCTGCAGCTTGTCCCAAATCTATTTCAGCGAATCGGCAGATTCGCCCCCGTCAATTTCGGACACTCGAAAAAAAATCGGCCGGTTCGCCCCAGTCAATTTCGGACGCACGGAATCTCGCCCAAAGGAAAAAAATCGTACGTGATTTTTATTTTCTTTGCGTGATTCACGTAAGATTTTGCGTGAGTGGGAACTCTGATTAAATATGATAGTTAATGCATGTCAACAAAGTTTCAAATTGCACAGGAAATCGGGTTCCTTGAAGTCAGGCATGAATCACCGTTTTATTAACAGTAAATGCAAAATGGGCTTCTTTAATTGAGTGATATGTTTGACTCACGCTGAGAAGGTGTTAATTATGGGATTAGCATAGAGAACGTGTGAATAACCAGAGGTGTCAAAATACTCAATCTACCTGTAGAAATTTCTGTCAATAACGCTATGGAGCACCTGCCTTGGAGGCATGTTGTCACAATTTTACCTTTGGAAAGAAACCTGTTTCTATCTTTCCTTGTGAAAGAAAACTGGGAAAACGCATTGTCATCTTTCATACCAAATGAATAACCGCACCCTTAAAATGTCACCTTGTCACACACCACCGTTATGGGTAAACGGAGAACTGCCTATGCTGCAAGAGAGAAACCAACCACTATTCTATTCTATAACTACTAGGAAATATACCTATAACCAGTCAGGCTATTTTGATAGTAGCCAATCAAAATTCGTGTACTTTCATTTTCAATCAAAATGGCGTCTGAGAAAAGCATTCTGTGATACTGGGGAAAAGCATGTGCGTGTTTTAGACTGGAATATTTTTTTTTCACATATCTTGGACTCAGAATTGAGGTGCGTGTTATAGATGAGTGCGTGGTATACACAGGGAATTACGGTAGCATGCTCTGGTAGCAGGGAAATAGTGTCACCTATAAAATCAAAACATTGTAGGTTTTGTTTGATTTGAGCTTTAGCGTCCCCGTCAACACTATTTAGATGATTTTGGAGATGTTGCTTCCAGTTTTTTGTGGGACTTTTACCGAACATTGAGATGAAATGACATCTCAAGCCCTGCTGCCCAATGAAACCAATAGGGTTAATATGCATGGACCGTCCGACTCACATCACTTTGTCTGGGCAGCTCATAATTATGCAGTCAGTAACTGCTTGGCGTGGAAGCCTCATTTCTCCACTTCCTGATGGGCAGGGGGAGAAAACATTGTAGTTCGCAAATACAGATGTTTTAGATCATAAAGTACAGAATAGGTAATCTGAATTGATACTTGTTTAAGACTCATTATGCTTGTAGTTATTGCGATGGTATGGTGCCAAGTTATAAAAGAGCATTTCATCTTACAGTCTCAGTAGTGTTGGCTAGAGTTGCTCAGGTTAATTACAGGTGATATTACTGGTGTTGATCTTCCATTATTCTGTAACCTGCTTTTATAACACAGGTGAAAGAGGCCAAAGCACTAACAGTATTGCTGTGTGTGATTGTCTCTGAGTGAAAGCTTGGACAATGGTCCTAAACTTGGACTAAGAGCTGCTAGACATGTAATACCCTTTGATTAGGCTCTATCACATAAAGGGTTTTATTGTCCATTTATATTGTGGGGTTGAGGTTGAGGTTAAAAGGTGATACCTGAGTCATCCTGGAATTCCAGTTCTGTAGTAATATAGGTAAATAAGTGTCTTTTTATTATCTTTCTTATGCTGCTTGCTGGAAACCTAAGCATTTTATTTGGCTAGGGCATATGGTTTATTGTTATTATAAGTGTTTGATAAATGTAGTTATTGCACTGTATGCAAAGCTGTTGTCTAGCTTCATTTATTGTTGAGCTGTTTACTTACTGGAAACTTTTTTATGCCCCCACCCCCAACACACACACACCCTTCCTCAACTGCCATTCCAAGAAAGAAGGAGTCTCTGTCATTCCAAGAAAGGAGGAAAGGGTATATAATGTTGCCTTTGTCCATCCATCTGTCTCTGTCCATATCTGTGTCCGCTTCTGAGATGGTGTTAGCAGTTTGGGTTAAAGTTTTCTTAATTATGCTACAAGGCAGGGGCATCCGTGTTCTTTTGACACATTTCTAGTTTCACTTTAAAAATGCTTTCAGCTAACTGCATGACAGTGTAGATTCTGGCAGTTGGCAGAGGCCATCTGTTCTGGATCTAGACTGTTTGCAAAGGTAGTTGTTGTGTTCAGCAGGATCAGTGATAAAGTGTGTCCAATTGTTTCTGTCACGAAAATTAGAAACTTATCCAGATTTTTTTAAACAAAAATCATAGAATATGCATTACCATTGTACTATACTGACTAAACTGTGAGATTCAAAGACTTGCAAACCTGCTGATTCCTGTTGAGAAAGCTGCACAATGAATGTGCATTACAGCTCTGTTCTTATCTCCAGAAAAAGAAGCTAACAAGGAGTTGATCAATGGATAATTTTTCTTATTTCTCCATAAAAACACATGTTATTGGTACTTGTTAGAATTGCCTCGATGAGGCGATTCTAACAAGTACCAATAACATGTTTTCTAACAAGAACCAAGGAAAATTATCTCTTAATTATCCTTGTTCTGCTTCCTGTCTGGAGCTATGCCTGCTCGTTCTCACACCTGAGAAAAGTATTTGTAAATGATATATCAATATAAAGTACTGTTTAGACACGTACATGTTATTTTTGATGTTGTTTTTCTCTCATTATAGATCATAATATCTCATTACTGTTTTACCAGTTTGTACCAAGGTACAATGAAGTGAGAAATTCTCTTCAATTAAAGAGCAACCATATGCAAACTGAAAATTATTTTTTCACACTTGTATAAACAAATGCTTAACATGCTCTTTTATTTAGAAAGTACTCAAGTAGGTTAAAATCATTTACAGATTTTTCCAGAGTTGCAAAAATATTTAACATGCACATTTATTTAAAAAATACTCATATATCAAGTTGGTTGAATTTTTTTTACAGATTTTTCTGATGTTGCATGAAAATGTATGCTATGCATTCTTGGTATCTGAGTGATTTTTAGGGTGGCACACAAGCCTTGGCTTTAGGCGTTACCCTGAAGGTGTTACCCCTGGCTGTTCTGCAGGTGTTACCCATGAGATGCAATGTTTCCACATTTCAAATTCTTTTCAGATGTTTTTCATTGCTGCTGTTAACTTGCGGTAAGCACTGGTCGGTGGATTGTCTCTGGGTATAGGCTGGGATAATGGTCCTGAATGGGGGCTTGAACAGTTTTGCTTAAATTCATGCAGAATGCGGTGTCTGGTCATGGCCTGCACTATTTGCTAACAGAATTTTCTGCCAAAAATAGAATAAAAAAAAATAAGCCTGACACCCCTTCTATGACAAATGGACTTGTCCAACATATAGCAATGGAAGAATCCACTAGTATACAATGGGTTACACAACTATCAATAAAGAATAGTGTGGCTATAAATAACCATTACCTGGATTTTGTACAAATCAGTGATAGTCATAATTGAGCCCCACCAAGCGAATTTGTGTCTTCGAGCATTCCGTCATGACAAATTTTAACTGCGCATTCCCAGCCATTGGGACCAGGGATATGGCTTTCTGTCTGAAGGTTCCTCTTGATTCACTGCTTGTATGAGCGAGCAGCAAAGGTTCTAGCGATTTGCGCGGATGCTCAGGCTCACCTGAACCTTCGCTGCTCGCATAGGCGTTAAGTACCGAAATCGCTTGACGGGGCCCACTTATATTTTTTTTTTTTTTCTGGTTCTATATTGTTTAATACATCAAAAACACGAAGTGTCAAAGATTAATTAATTCTGTGAAAAGGAAATGAGTTTCATTATATGAGCCCCGTCAAGCGATTTTGGGGCGTCACAGCTGGGTTTACACTGTTTGCTCAGGCTTATCTGTCCCATCATTTGCAGTAAATACAGAGGACCCTCGTTATAACACCACTATTTTTTCCTAACACTTTGCCACTATAAAAAAAAACTCAATAAGAAGATAAGGAGCCTTTTCCCTTCAATTACTCCAAGAAACAAATACTTTGGACATTTGTTAGAATTGCGATGACAAGGCGATTCTAACAAATGTCCAAAGCCATTGATTTTAGTACTAACAAATTCAAAATTCTTGAATATCTCCACTAATCCCTCTCATCTTTACATTACGCAAACACGCCTATACAGAACAGAACAGAACATAACTTTATTGAAGATAAACTCAGGCCACACACAGGTGGCGTAAGAGCATATTATACAAACAGGTGACATGTAATAAAAAGACATATATAAACAAGCAAATGCAACAACAAAAAGGAAAATGTAACAACAACAAGATGTGTTTGTGAAACACGAACATGTCCCCGGGCATGGTCATTTTTTATTCAAAGTTGCTCACAGTTCAAGATTTGTGTTTGTGTGGGAAGCCCTTGACACAAGAAACTTACATGTCAAATATGAAAGCTCTATCTTAAACGGTTCAAAAGTTATGAACAATAATATTTTTTTCTTTAAAGTAGGTCAAGGTCACAGGTAAAAAAAAAATGCATGAATGTAAAGCTCTTGTCACAAGGAACCTACATGCCAAATATTAAGGCTCTATCTTAAACGGTTCAAAAGTTATGGACAATTTTATTTTTTCTTTTAAGTAGGTCAAAGGTCAAGGTCATGGTCCAAACATTTTGCATGAATGAAAAGCTCTAATCACAGGGAACCTACATGCCAAATATGAAAGCTCTATCCCAAACGTTTCGAAAGTTATGACAAAAAATGTTTATTTTTTTAAGTAGGTCAAGGTCACAGGTCAAAATTTTTGCATGACTGTAAAGTGTCTGTCACAAGGAATCTACATGCAAAATATAAAGGCTTTATCTCAAACGGTTCAAAATTTATGACCAATGTTAACTTTTTCTTTTATGTAGGTCAAAGGTCAAGGTCACAGGTAAAAAATTTTTGTGTGAATGTACAGCTCTTGTCACAAGGAACCTACATGCAAAATATGAAGGCTCTGTATACATCAGCAAGATAAAACTACTGCGTATGTTGATTGACAACAAAAACAACTTAACAATTTACATCTTTTGTGATGGCCCCTGCCCATCTGGCTTGAAGAAATAGATGGACTGCATGATGATTCCAGGCAAAGCTGAAACCGACCCGTACACGAGTACTGGTAAACCACTTAGAGGATCTAAGCCTGCCCAGGCAAAGCAGTGCGAGTGTCGGACCATCCATGCTCATAAACCCTATTGGTTTCATTGGGCGGCAGGGCTTGAGATGTCATTTCATTTCATAAAAGTCCCACAAAATTGGGAGCAACTTCTCCAAAATGACCTTTACAGTGTTGATGGGGATGTTAAACCTCAATCAAACAAAAACAAAACATCTCTTGGGCTGCTGAATGAATTAAGCCACACCCATTCCTGACTATCCACCAATCATATTACTTGATTCACAAACAACATGACAGTGTAGATCCTGCCATCTTATTTGGATTCTCACTGTATGTGCAGTGTTTGGCATTAATCCTGTAGATCTGCAAACCTTTTATCCTTATGAAAACCTAGATACCAGTAGATGTTCAAGCTGGTCCTGTGTTTGATCCTTAGAAAAACCCTTTTTAATGACAGATTCAATCTGTCGTTTCTAGCTATCCTGCGTGTTGTAAAGTAGTTCCGGCTTTCTTACGACTTTCTTCCGGCTTTCACCGCCAAAGAAACATGAGTCCGCACAAAAATGTAGTCCGGTTTGGCGCAGTTATCAAAATTGTACATCCTATAATCGCAATACAAACTTTTGAAGCAGACGACTTGACGATTTTATCATACCTTTCAGAGAATAGATTCAGCATTTCATATGAATCAGCTGCATCATGCGAGACTGTATACCCAGATCAATGCGGCGTCTGCTCAGACGTCTGCTCAGGTTTTACACTGTTTTCTAACAGTGCTGTCAATATTTAATCCTTAAAGACCAGCCGGTCAGCTGCAGACCAGAATATTAATGGGTTTTCCGATAATCGAGGTCAAGTCTAGGTCAGTTACAACTAGGTGTATATCAGACTTTGCGAGAAAGGTTGTCCCTTTCAACCCTGGAATATGGTACAGATAACTATGCAAACAGTGTAGGTCCTGTGATATAATTCTAGGTGCCATATTTAGCAGAATGGACGAGCCCAACTTCAGTGATGGAAGAGTACACTCAAGAAACTCAAGGCAGTGAATAAATCGAAGCACTGACAACACTCATGCTGATTGTCTCTAAATGCAGGCTGGTCATGAACGAGGACTTGGACTGATCCGTTTAAACTTAAGATGTTAGTAACTGATGCAAAAAATGTAGAACAAGATCAGCACCGTGTTCTGTGGCGTTTGATCTTAGTCTACATTGTTTGCCAGATCGAACATTTAATTCAAGTGCAGATTTTACAGATAACACTTACATGTACCCAAGACTGACAAACGACCCGGCTATGTTTGGGTTGATTGTTTGGCATTCGACCCGAAGTTTCTAATAAAAAATGCGAATCAGAGCTAACGTCTACATGACTATCACTGACTTCTCAGAACAACCTTTTTCTTGCAGAAAATAGCCGCAGTGAGATCAGGGTATTCCATAAGACTGAAAAGGGTCTTCCTTAAATCATAGGGTGAGCTTGGCAAACAGTGTAGACCAAGTTCGAACGCTGAAAAAAATGCACTTCTTATCAAAACCTTCACTATTCGTTTGGAATTTCAGAGTTAAATCAAACAGTTTAATCTCAGCCCAGGACTTTTACCCCAACCTACATCACACTAACACTTTCGGTGCTTTGATTCTGAAACCAAACGATTGCATGATTACAACACGCTGTCGCTTAGGCACCATGCCCTTAAGCTAAAAAGGTTAAATCAATCAACCGTGACGTATGGTTACCAGTCCGGCCACGATCATGTGTTTTGTTTTGTTTGATTTGAGGTTTAAGGTCCCCGTCAACACTGTATAGGTCATTTTGGAGACGTTGCTTCCGATTTTGTGGGACTTTTACCCGACACTGAGATGAAATGACATCTCAAGCCCTGCCGCCCAATGAAACCAATATGGTTTTTATGCATGGACGGTCCGACTAGCACCGCTTTGCCTGGGCAGGCTTAGATCATCTAAGCAGATTACCAGTACTCGTGTGCGGGTCGGTTTCAGCTCTGCGTAGAAGCATCATGCAGCCCATCTATTTCTTTAACCCCCGATGGGCGGGGGCCAACGATCCTGTGTACCACCTTCACACCAGCACTGATAGAAACCACATTTTCAGGATCAAACTTTTGATGTGTGATGTAAGGTCGTGCCTAGAAAAGAAGAAAGTGTATTTTTTCTCAAAAAGCATCAAGTGAGAACGTATTGCAACATTTTTCATTAAACCCTGGACAGATAGAGTGAGTGAGTGAGTGTTTGAGTTTTACGTCTCACCAACAGCTAAGGTCATACGGAGACGATACCTCGGTTTAAAGACTCATCCTAAAGTCTGGCTAAGTCCGGGATCTATCCTGCGATCCCTGGTTTACAAGGCGAGTAGCATAACCACTACACCACGGAGGCTTGTAATGGACAGTTAGAAGCTGGTCGGAAAGCGGATGGCGTTGACTCTGATTTTGGGTGCCACATGTGTGTGATATATTTGTATGTTGGAGCGACATCTTACTATCAACAGAAGACGCTAGTGGACGTCGACGTAGCGGAAGATCGACGTCAGTACGTCAAGATCGATTCATCCAACAGACGCATGTGCGAAGCAGATTTCCGCCGGCATCTGCTACACTGTACCTGTAGATAAACAAAGGGTTTCAACTACCGACTAATAAGCACTGACACGGTTCGTCGCTCTTATGCGATGCACTTTTGAGAGCTAGACGTCCCTTTCGTGACCAAAATTAAGACGTCGACACAGTACGGAACACTTACGCTGGTGCATGAAATACATACATGTAAATTGGCGTCTAAGCGACTCGCGTGATATGCGTTTCAGTGACACATTGCACTTCAGCGTGAATCATGCCGATTGTCGTTTCGGGGTGTTTCAACATATAGGTGTAAGGTATGCCGAGGCAACGCGTGCATAATGGAGCATTACATAACGGATGGAATAAGCGAAATGGTATGTCGAGCCATTGCATGTAGCTAGCGACATTAAGAAAATTCAAGATCATGGTTGAGACGTTTACTAAACAGCGAGACGTTACATCAATCAAGTGCGTCGGCCTCACGTGGTTCCATTTATTTGTTTACGCTCAGAATCCGGGATATCTAATCCAGCAGGATTACGCGTGGGTTTATGGTGCTGTTCTTACTACAAAATGTCTTCAAGCCAATGGAATTCATGTACTGGACTGACCAGCCTTTCTCCTCCGATCTCTTTGTGAAAAATAGAGTATCTTTTGTGGGGAGGTATCCACAACCGACCAGACAAAAATGTTACTAATTGACAGTAGCATTGTTAAAACTTGAATTTTAATGTTTGGTTTTGAAAACGTAAATAGTTTCTTTCCAAAATTTGAAACATCGAATGGCATTTCATGATATCACCGGTGTATAGACATCTGCAAACATAACATACAATGGAATTTGCAGGACTACTTTTCTAAATTTTAAGATCTTTTTAGAAAGGTTGTCTGTAAGTTTTCACAGTGTTTTGATTTTTTCATAGAATCTGTCATTTCAGTGCCTTTGGCGCTTTGATGATATGGTTGTTCTGAAGCTTTCCTGGTGTCTGGAGAAGAACAGAGAACAGGTGTTCCATAAAAATGTTGGATAAGGATAATCAGATTCTAATTAGAGCAGTTTTGAAGTATCCTGTCCCACCCTGTTCAATATCTAATGTGTTTCTGAAATATTTATTATTTTATTGGCAGGTTATTTAATTCTAGGAATGGTAATGACTTTTGTTGAGATGAAATCTCCATACTTTATTAAAACAGGAGAATTTTTTCATTATTTGTTAAAAAAAGAGAGAATTTTCTCATTATTCAGATGAAAGATTTTATTGTTCGCTAACATTTGTTTTCGGTAGTTAAAGAAGGGAGTTCCTTTTAGTGGCAGGTATGAAATATACCTATAAGACACCAAGAAAAACTGCATCTGAATATGTTCTCTCTGATATCTGCTGCTTCTTCCTGCAAACTTTTCAAACATATTTTTGTATGCAGGCAAACAGATTGGACCCTGATCAGACTGCTCCTAGTGGAGCAGTCTGATGTGGGTCCACACTGTTTGTAACAATGACTTTCAAAGCAAAATAATGGCCCCCACCCATCGGGGCTTGAAGAAATATATGGGCTGCATGATGCTTCCAGGCAGAGCCGAAACCGACCCGCACACAAGTACTGGTAAACCCCTTAGATAATCTAAGCCTGCCCAGGCAAAGCTGTGCGCACGAGTTGGACCGTCCATGCTTATAAACCCTATTGGTTTCATTGGGCGGCAGGGCTTGAGATGTCATTTCATCTCAATGTCGGGTAATAAAAGTCCCACAAAATTGGAAGGTCTCCAGAATGACCTTTTCAGTGTTGACGGGGATGTTAAACCTCAAATTAAACAAAACAAAACAAGCAAACAGTGTGGACCCTGATCAGACTGCTCCTAGAGGAGCAGTCTGATCTGGGTCCCCACTGTTTGTAACAATCACCTTCAAAGCAACCAAGGCTGAAACAATAAAGCAGAAGACAACATTGTTGTGATTGTCATCTAAGGATGAATCTGCAACCTCAGCCTCCTTGACAATCCCAATAAACAGATTTTTCTCAGATATAGCACATACCTTTCATTTGATGGGGTATTTATAAGTCTCTAAAGACCTGGAACCAGCTGGAAGAACAATTACATGAAAGTTCCTGTGTTATTTGTAGAACCACTTTGCCAAGAAAACTTATCTAATTTGACAAGATATGTACCACCATTACTTCATTTTATGTGTTGCTCCAACAATGTACCTTATTCATTGTTTCCTAGACTTTTATATTGGTGTATGTCTTTGATCTTGTACCAGTGTTCTGACAATGCAGGGGGTGGAGTTAGGACTCTCTTTCAGTGTGCATTTATGTAGGAAAGATGTTATCAGTAAATTGTTCATGCCATGTTCTAATACTTTTGTAAAAGATGTAATCAGTAATTGTTCTCTGTAAGCTACACTTTCTAATACTGTGCGGAAATTGCCTCATTGAGGTGATCATATCAGAAGGATGTTTTATTATTGAAAAGACAACTGGTGTATGAATGTCAATTGAAGTGTCACGAGTAACAATTCTGATTCTGCAAATTTAATGATTATCAGATTGTATGCTTATATGATAGAGGTAACATTAGATAATGGTGGCTCTGATTCAATCCCAAGTACGGTAATTAAACTTAACCCTTGTCCTGCTAAGCCCGGATATTCTTTATTTTCCAAACAATGAAGATCCAGATCAGATGGCTTCTGACGAAGTCATCTGATCAGGATCTACATTGTTTGCCATTCAGATTGTGAATTTGTTGCAATAATTTGCATCAAATAATCTGATTGGTTGAAAATCAGTAATGGGTGTGGCATATATGAATATTCAGCAGGACAAGGATTAATACATCACAGAAATGTTTAGAGCAGATCACGTTCAATTTCTTTATGTAAATTATCAGAGGAAATTATGCTTGACATTTTATGTGAGTTGTGTGACCAGTAGATTATTCATATGTAATGTCATTACGATAACATATCCGTGTGATATAGTGCATTTTTAAAACGTCAAAAAAGGAAATTTTTTCTGATGAAAATTTGTGATATTTTTCTTATTTGTACTCAAAACATAGGTTTTGGGTGCTCGTTAGAACCGCCTCATTGAGCTTGAAATGTCATTTCATTTCAACGTCGGGTAAAAGTCCCACAATATTGGGAGCAACTTCTCCAAAATGACCTTTACAGTGTTTACGGGGACGTTAAACCTCAAATCAAACAAAAACAAAACATCTCTTGGGCTGCTGAATGAATTAAGCCACACCCATTCCTGACTATCCACCAATCATATTACTTGATTCACAAACAACATGACAGTGTAGATCCTGCCATCTGATCTGGATTCTCAATGTATGTGCAGTGTTTGGCATGAATCATGTAGATCAGCAAACCTTTTATCCTTATGAAAACCTAGATACCAGTAGATGTTCATGCTGGTCCTGTGTTTGATCCTTAGAAAAACCCTTTTGATATGGTTGTTCTGAAGCTTTCCTGGTGTCTGGAGAGAACAGAGGACAGGTGTTCCATAAAAAATGTTGGATAAGGATAATCAGATTCTAATTAGAGCAGTTTTGAAGTATCCTGTCCCACCCTGTTTAATATCTGTTTCTGAAATATTTATTATTTTATTGGCAAGTTATTTAATTCTAGGAATGGTAATGACTTTTGTTGAGATGAAATCTCCATACTTTATTAAAAGAGGAGAATTTTTTCATTATTCTTTAGAAAAAAAGAGAGAATTTTCGCATTATTCAGACGAAAGATTTTATTGTTTGCTAACATTTGTTTTCCCTAGTTAAAGAAGGGAGTTCCTTTTAGTGGCAGGTATGAAATATACCTATAAGACACCAAGAAAGACTGCTTCTGAATATGTTCTCTGTGATATCTGCTGCGTCTTCCTGCAAACTATTCAAACATATTTTGTATGCAGGCAAACAGTGTGGACCCTGATCAGACTGCTCCTAGTGGAGCAGTCTGATGTGGCTTCACACTGTTTGTAACAATGACTTTCAAAGCAAAACAATGGCCCCCGCCCATCGGGGCTTGAAGAAATATATGGGCTGCATGATGCTTCCAGACAGAGCCGAAACCGACCCGCACACAAGTACTGGTAAATCCCTTAGATAATCTAAGCCTGCCCAGGCAAAGTGGTGCGCACGAGTTGGACCGTCCATGCTTATAAACCCTATTGGTTTCATTGGGCTGCAGGGCTTGAGATGTCATTTCATCTCAATGTCGGGTAAAAGTCCCACAAAATTGGAAGGTCTCCAGAATGACCTTTTCAGTGTTGACGGGGACTTTAAACCTCAAATTAAACAAAACAAAACAAGCAAACAGTGTGGACCCTGATCAGACTGCTCCTAGAGGATCAGTCTGATCTGGGTCCACACTGTTTGTAACAATCACCTTCAAAGCAACCAAGGCTGAGACAACAAAGCAGAAGACAATATTGTTGTGATTGTCATCTAAGGGTGAATCTGCAACCTCAGCCTCCTTGACAATCCCAATGAACATATTTTCTCAGATATAGCACATATCTTTCATTTGATGGGGTATTTATAGGTCTCTAAAGACCTGGAACCAGCTGGAAGAACAATTACATGAAAGTTCCTGTGTTATTTGTAGAATCACTTTGCCAAGAAAACTTATCTAATTTGACAGATATGTACCCCATTACTTCATTTTATGTGTTGCTCCAACAATGTACCTTATTCATCATTTCCAAGACTTTTATATTGGTGTATGTCTTTGATCTTCTACAAGTGTTCTGACAATGCAGGGGGTGGAGTTAGGACTCTCTTTCAGTGTGCATTTATGTAGGAAAGATGTTATCAGTAAATTGTTCATGCCATGTTCTAATACTTTTGTAAAAGATGTAATCAGTAATTGTTCTCTGTAAGCTACACTTTCTAATACTGTGCGGAAATTGCCTCATTGAGGTGATCATATCAGAAGGATGTTTTATTATTGAAAAGACAACTGGTGTATGAATGTCAATTGAAGTGTCACGAGTAACAATTCTGATTCTGCAAATTTAATGATTATCAGATTGTATGCTTATATGATAGAGGTAACATTAGATAATGGTGGCTCTGATTCAATCCCAAGTACGGTAATTAAACTTAACCCTTGTCCTGCTAAGCCCGGATATTCTTTATTTTCCAAACAATGAAGATCCAGATCAGATGGCTTCTGACGAAGTCATCTGATCAGGATCTACATTGTTTGCCATTCAGATTGTGAATTTGTTGCAATAATTTGCATCAAATAATCTGATTGGTTGAAAATCAGTAATGGGTGTGGCATATATGAATATTCAGCAGGACAAGGATTAATACATCACAGAAATGTTTAGAGCAGATCACGTTCAATTTCTTTATGTAAATTATCAGAGGAAATTATGCTTGACATTTTATGTGAGTTGTGTGACCAGTAGATTATTCATATGTAATGTCATTACGATAACATATCCGTGTGATATAGTGCATTTTTAAAACGTCAAAAAAGGAAATTTTTTCTGATGAAAATTTGTGATATTTTTCTTATTTGTACTCAAAACATAGGTTTTGGGTGCTCGTTAGAACCGCCTCATTGAGCTTGAAATGTCATTTCATTTCAACGTCGGGTAAAAGTCCCACAATATTGGGAGCAACTTCTCCAAAATGACCTTTACAGTGTTTACGGGGACGTTAAACCTCAAATCAAACAAAAACAAAACATCTCTTGGGCTGCTGAATGAATTAAGCCACACCCATTCCTGACTATCCACCAATCATATTACTTGATTCACAAACAACATGACAGTGTAGATCCTGCCATCTGATCTGGATTCTCAATGTATGTGCAGTGTTTGGCATGAATCATGTAGATCAGCAAACCTTTTATCCTTATGAAAACCTAGATACCAGTAGATGTTCATGCTGGTCCTGTGTTTGATCCTTAGAAAAACCCTTTTGATATGGTTGTTCTGAAGCTTTCCTGGTGTCTGGAGAGAACAGAGGACAGGTGTTCCATAAAAAATGTTGGATAAGGATAATCAGATTCTAATTAGAGCAGTTTTGAAGTATCCTGTCCCACCCTGTTTAATATCTGTTTCTGAAATATTTATTATTTTATTGGCAAGTTATTTAATTCTAGGAATGGTAATGACTTTTGTTGAGATGAAATCTCCATACTTTATTAAAAGAGGAGAATTTTTTCATTATTCTTTAGAAAAAAAGAGAGAATTTTCGCATTATTCAGACGAAAGATTTTATTGTTTGCTAACATTTGTTTTCCCTAGTTAAAGAAGGGAGTTCCTTTTAGTGGCAGGTATGAAATATACCTATAAGACACCAAGAAAGACTGCTTCTGAATATGTTCTCTGTGATATCTGCTGCGTCTTCCTGCAAACTATTCAAACATATTTTGTATGCAGGCAAACAGTGTGGACCCTGATCAGACTGCTCCTAGTGGAGCAGTCTGATGTGGCTTCACACTGTTTGTAACAATGACTTTCAAAGCAAAACAATGGCCCCCGCCCATCGGGGCTTGAAGAAATATATGGGCTGCATGATGCTTCCAGACAGAGCCGAAACCGACCCGCACACAAGTACTGGTAAATCCCTTAGATAATCTAAGCCTGCCCAGGCAAAGTGGTGCGCACGAGTTGGACCGTCCATGCTTATAAACCCTATTGGTTTCATTGGGCTGCAGGGCTTGAGATGTCATTTCATCTCAATGTCGGGTAAAAGTCCCACAAAATTGGAAGGTCTCCAGAATGACCTTTTCAGTGTTGACGGGGACTTTAAACCTCAAATTAAACAAAACAAAACAAGCAAACAGTGTGGACCCTGATCAGACTGCTCCTAGAGGATCAGTCTGATCTGGGTCCACACTGTTTGTAACAATCACCTTCAAAGCAACCAAGGCTGAGACAACAAAGCAGAAGACAATATTGTTGTGATTGTCATCTAAGGGTGAATCTGCAACCTCAGCCTCCTTGACAATCCCAATGAACATATTTTCTCAGATATAGCACATATCTTTCATTTGATGGGGTATTTATAGGTCTCTAAAGACCTGGAACCAGCTGGAAGAACAATTACATGAAAGTTCCTGTGTTATTTGTAGAATCACTTTGCCAAGAAAACTTATCTAATTTGACAGATATGTACCCCATTACTTCATTTTATGTGTTGCTCCAACAATGTACCTTATTCATTGTTTCCAAGACTTTTATATTGGTGTATGTCTTTGATCTTGTACCAGTGTTCTGACAATGCAGGGGGTGGAGTTAGGACTCTCTTTCAGTGTGCATTTATGTAGGAAAGATGTTATCAGTAAATTGTTCATGCCATGTTCTAATACTTTTGTAAAAGATGTAATCAGTAATTGTTCTCTGTAAGCTACACTTTCTAATACTGTGCGGAAATTGCCTCATTGAGGTGATCATATCAGAAGGATGTTTTATTATTGAAAAGACAACTGGTGTATGAATGTCAATTGAAGTGTCACGAGTAACAATTCTGATTCTGCAAATTTAATGATTATCAGATTGTATGCTTATATGATAGAGGTAACATTAGATAATGGTGGCTCTGATTCAATCCCAAGTACGGTAATTAAACTTAACCCTTGTCCTGCTAAGCCCGGATATTCTTTATTTTCCAAACAATGAAGATCCAGATCAGATGGCTTCTGACGAAGTCATCTGATCAGGATCTACATTGTTTGCCATTCAGATTGTGAATTTGTTGCAATAATTTGCATCAAATAATCTGATTGGTTGAAAATCAGTAATGGGTGTGGCATATATGAATATTCAGCAGGACAAGGATTAATACATCACAGAAATGTTTAGAGCAGATCACGTTCAATTTCTTTATGTAAATTATCAGAGGAAATTATGCTTGACATTTTATGTGAGTTGTGTGACCAGTAGATTATTCATATGTAATGTCATTACGATAACATATCCGTGTGATATAGTGCATTTTTAAAACGTCAAAAAAGGAAATTTTTTCTGATGAAAATTTGTGATATTTTTCTTATTTGTACTCAAAACATAGGTTTTGGGTGCTCGTTAGAACCGCCTCATTGAGGCGGTTCTAACGAGTACCCACAACCTATGTCTTGGAGCAAAAATAAGGAAAATAATGTTTAACCCCCCGAAACCCCAGTTTTCTCTATATAAAGTGGGGTTTAGAGGGGTCTTTATTTCACGGACTTGTTCATGTGATGTTAAGTCTTATTTTCCAAGTTGGAACTTGTTGTTCCTGTAGGCTAGAGTTGGATTGTCTTTGAACACATAACTTGACATGTATCAGGATTGTTTCAGAAAAGCTCGTTTGTGAGGTAAAGAGATGTTTGTGAGGTAAAGAGATGTTTTGTGAGGTAAAGAGATGTTTGAAAGAAGGAGAAAAATGACAATGAGTCCTTCTGTCTGGTTTGATAAAAACATGAAAGTTTCATAGCAGCATTCTCTTTTAATCTGTGATGGATAGTTAACTGCAAGGTTACACTAAGTCTTTTAAATATAAGTTACAATGGGACATGGAATCATGCCATGGAGAGCTCCAGAACTCGAGGCACAATGAGGATAGTTTCTGGAGACTTTTTCTTATTCTCCATAAAAAAACATATTGTGGTTAGTTGATGACATCTTTTTCTTGTTAGATTTTCAAGCTTCTGGAATAATTCTGAAGGCCCTGCCTCTCAGAACATTGACAAACCACAAGCTCTAAAAAGCTCTTGCAAACCAATATATAGTTCTTTTAGGGAAAAAAATATTCAGATCCACATTGCAACTGTGCAAGATACTTAACTAATGTAATGAAGACAGCAATTAATTTTATCATGAAAGAGATAGGGGGAAGACATTAACCTAGACACAACAAAGTATTAAGCAGGTCAGTCTGGCACCAAGTTAATTCTTTAGCGTGAAAAATAACTTCAAAACAAAAGAAGCAAATCAACATGAAATTTAAAACTGAGACTATATTATATTGGTTTAACCCATTGCATGCAGGGGTACCTTGGCAAACAGTGCAGGCCCAAATCATACGTCGCAAAATGCGGCGTCTGATCAGGGCCTGCACTATTTACTAACAGAATCTTCTGTCAAAAATAGAATAAAAAGAAAAAAATTGGCCAGACACGCCGTATATGACAAATGGACTTGTCCAAATTATAGCACTGGAAGAGTCCAATTTAATATGATAAATTCTAGCAATCTGACTTGTTTTGCATGCGATTATGGTGTATAGATTTTGAACTGGGGTATTGTTAAATCCTCTGACAGTCTTGGTTTTCAATGATTTTGTCTTTACTTTTCAGACTGTGTCCACTCAGATTGACTTTGTAGAATAAGAGGTCTACTACCCCACTGTTGTACTGATTACCAGCACCATACAGAAGACTAGCAAAATGCTCACTTGACAAATTAAATCTGAATCAGAATAAGCGTTGAATACTTGGACAAGGATTCCATGTGGACCTAGAAGAAGATTTCAGTATTTGATTGTATCACAATGGTTTCGTTATCTGTGTTGTGCCCTTGGCACAGAATGCTTGCCAAAAGTATGGTAGGAACATCGTGCAAAACATTCCAGAAAAATGTGCTATTAGTTCTTATTTTCGTTAATTTATTGCAACTCACGTGGACACAGGATTTAAGATTCAAATCTGTGGAAGCTTTAAAACATTCTCTGGACACAAAACAGACCGACAGTGAACCATTAACACTACTATGGGGAATACCGGACACAACAGCATATATGGGGAAACTATTTATCTTCACTCTTCCTAATGATGCCTTCCAAGGGAATGTGGTACACTATGATGTAAGTATGAAAATGAACATCATTCTAAGGCAAATAACAGGTGAAGAGGTTAACCTTTAGCATGCTGAATTAATTTTTTTATCGATACTCCGTCCCACTGAATTGTTTTTATCAAATACTACCATTTTCAGCAACTTTTAACACGCAAAAACCCGTATTTTTCTTGATTTCTCCACCATTCAAAGCATATGGAAAACGAAAGTAGCCTACTGTCACTCAGCTGACCGAGTCAAAAAATCGTTTAAAACACCCTTTCAGAGCGTATTTTGGGCTCGATTAGATCAAGTTCGTCAAAAAGTAGCGATTTCCTCAAAAAAATTGCATCCTTACCCAGAAAACCCGAAGAAAATCCATCCAAAAACATCGAAACGGCAAGTTTTTTTTTTCATCGATGCCCGGATGTTATTTGATACCGTAATGCCAAACCGCACCGAAAAACGAGAGTTCCTCCTTTAACTATGAGTCGCACTAAGCACACCAGTCAATTTCGGCGCACGATTGCGCCTACAGCGTGGCGCCATTACATTTTCACGGGCGTACGAATGCGCCCACAGCATGCTAAAGGTTAAGCTACTTGCCTCGTATGCCAGGGGTCCTCAGTTTGAATCCATGTTTCTACAGACTCTTATGGAATGACTCAGTCACACCAACCTGGGGGTCTCCTTGTGCTGGGACCATGCCCCCCCCCCCCCCCCCCCCCCCCATTTTACTTCATAAATGCCATATATCATAGAAGCCATTCAAATCCTGACCCCATAATATTCCTTGGGATTCTGATCCCATATGATAAGACACATTCAGTCACACCAACTTTTGGGTTCTACAGGGGCTGTTCCTCTCCCCTCCATTTCATAAAAGGGCCTCATATCTCAGAAACCATTCAGATCCCCATCTCTAAACCAGATATATTCTTGGTTCTTATGATGAGACACATTCAGTCACAACAATCTTGGGCTTTCCTGGTGTCTGCCCCAACCCCTCCACTGCCGAAAAGGCCTTATATCTCAGGAACCGTACAGATCCCCAACCCTAAACCATTTTTATTCTTGTTCCTTATAATATGGCACATTCAATGATAACAACCAGGGCTCTGTTGGGTCAATGCCCCTCCCCATCCACTTCATAAAATGCCTAATATTTCAGATAGAGTCCACATGGGTGCTCATTAGGGATTGGAGATTCGTTTGGGAGACACCATAATCAGTAGATTTAATTCATATTATGTACCAGTGTGCCATGCCCACCTGAACTAGGGTGAGCATAATGGCCCACGGGCCTCTTGTTCTAGGATCTCCCGCTTATATATGTGTTATATCCTGAACTATGTTTTGATGTTTGAGGTTTAACTTCCCGTCAACACTGTATAGGTCATTTTGGAGACATTGTTTCCAATTTTGTGGGACTTTTACCTGACATTGAGATAAAATGACATCTCAAGCCCTGTCGCCCAATGAATAAGCATGGAGGGTACGACTTACATCGCTTTGCCTGGGCAGGCTTAGATCCTCTAAGCGGTTTACCAGTACTTGTATGCTGGCAGGTTCAGCTCTGTGTGGACTTAGCATCATGCAGCCCATTTATTTCTTCAAGCCCCGATGGGCACGGGCCAAAATGAAGAATAACATGTAGTCTTATTTTTTGCTTGACTTGATAGTGGAATTTCAGTTTTATTCACACACATACTTTTTTATCATTTCACTTTACTGCAAAAAAGTTTCTCCATTTTTATTTTCATTCTGATTTAGATTAAAAAAACACAAATTACTTTTGAAAAGGCATTTCTAGTCACGTGCATGTCAGAAAAAACAGAAGTGGCATTGAAGGAGACCAAGTTATCATTTCAAAAATCAGTTTTATCATTTTGAAAGATTAATTTAATAAAAAATGCTTTTGAAAAACGATAAATATTTAGTGGATAGGAGTATAAATGACTTTTCCCAGTGAGAAAAATGACAGATATGTCTGAGTGTTCCTGCACCTGAGAAAAAATAGTTCCTCAGAAGAATTGTTCTAATTTAGAACACAAAGGAGCCAAAATCAGGTTAAAACAGAAGCTAGATGTCTCTTTGCCAATTTCAGACAGGAAACCCCGAAAAGGGACTCATTCTGTGGCATCTGGTTAGAGCCTTCGATGATAGCCGAAAGCATTATGATAACACATCTGTGCAACATAAATGATCATTCTTGGTTACTTTTCTGATGAGAATTTGCAATATTTTTCTTATTTTTATTCAAAACTTAGGTTATGGGTGCTTGTTAGACCCGCCTTATTGAGGCGGTTCTAACGAGTACCCACAACCTCTGTCTTGGAGTAGAAATATGAAACGTTACGCAAACACGCCTATCCAAATACATTGCCACCTTTATCGCCGAAAAAATGAAAATTTTATGATGAAAAATTGTGATATTTTTCTTATTTCTGCTCAAAATATAGATTGTGGGCACTCATTAGAACCCCCTCATCGAGGCGGTTCTAACGAGTACCCACAATCTATATTTTAGAGCAGAAAAAAGAAAAATAAGGTTTACCACCGGAAACCCCAGTTTTACTAAATAAAAGTGGGGTTCAATGGGGTCAAAATTATATAGGCGTGTTTTCGTGATGTTGATATTTTTCTTATGTTCCCCAGACAACAGGACTTGACATCTCATGTAAATAGATAGTTTGCATGAAATGTCAGAAAAATAAGAGAAATACGTTAACATGTTGTCTGCTGAAAGTTTTACCCCGAGTGCTAAGCACAATTGTGCTTGAAAATTAACTACCGCTATCAGAATAATGCTTGTTTGTATGATAATAATAAGGATAATGTCAGGCAGATTTGTGTGAAAGTATCATTCCCCATTCACTGCTAAGGAGCTCTCAGCAGGAAATAAATTCCAAACATAATGATAGAAATGAAGGTCTCTAGCAAACCTGTTAGTACCATTTGACAGTAATAATCTGACTTGTTGAAAGTCAGAAATGGGTATGGGTAGTGGGTGGCTAAATTAAGTTATGCAACAGGACAAGAGTTAAGAGAATTTATACAAGATACATATTTCCCCCCTCCCCGCCCAGCAGTTTTTCACTGTCTGCAGTATCAAAGCAGCTAATTTGGTCTCAGACACAGAAAAAAATTCTGGAATCTGATTTGAGACTTGATGCCGCTTACCAGCTTGCACTTTTTCTCTTTTCCCAAGTCTTTTTACAAAAACAAACAGACAGAAAAGTTGCAAGACATAGAAAAAATAAAGAGAACTTTGTTTTTGATTTAGGTTCTACACTAATTTGCTGTGTATGTCTTTCTTCAAAAGTTTTCAAAGCAAAGTACTGGATTTGATTTTAACCCATCAAAAGTAGACAGAATTTTCAAAGCATCTTTTCCTCATATTTTTCAGAGAAATAAGGTGATAAAAGGCTTGTCATTTCATGTGAATCATCTGCCAAGCAGATGATTCACATGAAATGACAAGCCTTTTATCGCTGAAAGACAATAATATAAGAAAATTATATTATCATCTCGCCTTAAACTTCATCAAAATATAAAGATAAAGGCTCTTGTAGGCATCAACAGGGCTGTCTTATGAAAAAGAACCTACTAGTCATAGGAAAGCTCATCGTATTACTTTTAAGTCTGACACCATGTTGATTCAGTAATGTTCTATTTCCTCAGAAAACTGTAGCTCATTTGCTGACCATGAGACTGCTTGTTGGAGCTGTCAAGTTTTCCAGCTTTCTAGACTGGTATCTCACTGGCTGCTGTCAGACTGGTTCAGGTTTAAGTTATCTTAATGGTCTGTGCCATAATGCCAAGAAACATAATGGTCATACTATCTGGATATTGTTGCATCAATGATAATGGAAACAACCGTTCTGTTTTGAGAATCATTTGGGTTTGTTTCTTTCTCTTGCCACTGTTACTTAATTGTTTAGATGGGCTGTTTCTTATTGCTCAGTAACAACATGAAGTCTTCAGCTGAACACCCACTAGTGATTTATTCTGTGCACCTTACATCTCATGTTGTTTGAAACCTATGTTCCTTATCCCAAGAGCTCATCACACTTGTACATTGCTTAGTCCTGGTTTCTTTACTCAGGAAAAAGAGGGCCATACGGAAGATTAGTATTAGTTTACTAAATGTGTTACACTTTATAAACACAGTTGACCATCGTACAGTATCTGAAATCGGAAGCTGCTGATACTGTACGCTCAAAAATCGTTAGCTGCTTTACACGATATTTAGAAAAAACGCAAAAAATCAATAAAATTCGGTATTAACACCCGGAAAGGACACATGCATGTGAAGGTAAGAGTCCCCCCTTTTCAAATTTGCTTCGATTTGGAATAATAATGTACCCTGTTCTGCACAGTAAAATGATTCTGGTGCTGCATCAGTGATTTTTTTCATTCTCGCTCGCAGCACCCATAACTTTTTCACATATTGTCTGTCTTATGGCCAGTTTACACTTATTCTAAATAAGCGTAGACATAAAACAATCATTTACCAGCACATCTCAGTACCCATTTCCTTGTTCTGTCTGCCTCCCTTCAAAAAAAGTACTGCTTTATCCAGGGCCTATCATTCTAGCGACTATACGATTAGCTGCAACTGTACGTAATCATTAGCTGCACAAGTCGAAAAAAAATCTGTACGCTTAGCTGCAGCATTTAACAAGTGAACGTGTGAATGGTACTGACTTTATGCTATATAAACGTTGTGGTCCATTGCTATGCCCGAGAAATTTGGACCATCATCAAAGGAAATTGGTATAAAAAGAGGTTCTGATAGATTCAACGTTTCTGTGATGATTAAAATAGTTCTAAACTCACCTGTCTATTTTAAAAGCTGTATAGGCAACATGAACACACGCCTATATAATTCTGCTCCCTTTGGATCCCACTTTTATATAGTAAAACAGGGGTTTACTTTGGGTGGGGTGGGGGGGGGGGGTCAAACCTTATTTTCATTATTTCTTCACTAAAATATACGGTACGTCCTACTAAACACATCTGGGACTGACAAGGACTGACAATGATGAACAAGGACACTTGTTTTAGTATTTTAACGAAACTTTTTGTTTGATTTGAGGTTTAACGTCCCCGTCAACACTGTAAAGATCATTTTGGAGACGTTGCTTCCAATTTTGTGGGACTTTTATCCGACATTGAGATGAAAGTGTGCGGGCCGGATTCAGCTCTGCGTGGAAGCATCATGCAGCCCATATATTTCTTCAAGCCCCTATGGGCGGTGGCTATTTAACGAAACTATCTCGAAAGATATTTTCACTGGGTGAGATATAAGCAACATACGCCACGTGCGGAACAATGACTCAAGAGATAAAATGACACGACGAGCTGGTTGTGATGTTTTGAGCAGTAGTATGTGTGTGTGTGTGTGTGTGTGTGTGAATTCGGGTTTAACGTCGCTTTCAACAATTTTTCAGTCATATCACGACGGTGTCTGGTTGCGACAGGGAGCTCAATGCTCACGTTTATAGTGCTTCCTCACTGAAGTATCATGTCCCAGACACATTACATGATACCACACCCAGTCACATTATCCTGACACTGGATCGACCAGTCCTAGCTCTACCCCGTAAACCTGAGTGCCAAACGAGGAGCAGCTAGTACCATTTTTAACGACTTTGGTATGTCGCGGCCCGGGATCGAACCCGAGACCTCCCGTTCCCCGGAGCGGATACTCTACCAACTGAGCTATCGGGGCCGGTTTTGAGCAGTAGTTTAATGTTAATATTATAAACATCATTTATTTTCTTCATCTGCATTTGGGTACGCATGGATGTTATTACATCAGCGTGTTGGCGCTTGAAGAAATAGATATGGCTGCTTTATTTTTCTATGCAGAACTTAGGCTACTGGTAAACTGCTAAGACGTTCTACGCCTGCCCAGGAAAGTGGTGTGAAGTGAGACGGTTCTAAAGAGAACCAACAGTCTGTGTTATTTTACCCCCAAATTTACATTGTGGGTGCATTTTAAAACAGCTTCATCAAGGTGGTTCTAATGAGTACCCTCAATCTAACAGGGGTCTGACATAGATTGCAGGTGCTCTTTAGAACAGTCTCCTTGAGTATTTTTGAACAGAAATAAATAAAAATCAAAAATGAGTTCCTTTAAGAGCAATGAAAACATTCATAAGAAAGAAGATGGGTCATACTACGTAGTTTCGGCTTATAAAGCCTCATCAGTGACCCTGTAATGATCCGGCAAAGAAAGCCAGAGGAAACATACTGCAATTTTGCGAATTTCGAATAGGCAGTCGAACGGACCTCCGTGGCCTAGTGGATAAGAGCGCTGACTCTTAGTCATTAGGTCTCTCACCGCCGTAGGTTCGAGCCTCGCTCGGGCCACGTGTGAGACGCCAAGCTCTGCAACGGAAGGTCAGGTGGTTTTTCTCCGGGTACTCCGGTTTTCGCCCACCTCTGATTAACGATCGGCTCGATATGAGTGAAATAATCTTGAAAGGGCCGTTAAACCCAAACCAAAAAAAAAAAAAAAATAGGCAGTCGATTCAAAGACTTGATATAAATCAAAATGGGTCCAAATAATCAAAAAGCTGTCTAGAATATGAGTCTAAACCAATAACTAATTTCCGATTTCTCAGAATATTCACGCTGATCTCAAAGGACCAAAAGTAAAATATAAACTGCACTATGGTTGATGTACGGGGAGACGTTTTACGGCCGCCACACGGCACAACACCAGCTGCAGTGAAGGCAAATAAAAAAAAAAAATAAGCCCAAAAATGAATGCCTAGTAAACCCTAATTTTCCGGATATAATGTGGGGTCTAGAGCGATGCTCATTCCACGGACTTATTATCCAGATGGAACGATTTTAACCCATTAAGAATACTGTTCTTAAGTTGAAGAATTTGTTGCCGTTGGAAGCAAATTCTTGCCTCATTAAATACTAAAGGAAAATGCCACAAACGACCAATCGTTCTTGAGAATTTGTAAATGATTCTTAAAGTAATTTTCCAAGGTGTTCGCATCTTTTCTTTCATTTTTGGCCCCAGGGTAATAATTTGAACAATCTTGGTAGATGTCCACAAGAGGAAGCTTCAAACCAAAAATACATGTATAGAAGACCTGGGCCATCTGGTTTCAACCAGGAGGATTTTTAAAGAGAGAAGACCACCCAAGATAATTTCTGCCAAGTTTGGTCAGTGGTTTAAGAGATGTCTTTTAAAGGAATTGTGAACGGGCGGACAGAAGTTTGGACGACGACGGACGGTGGGTGATCATAATAGCTCCCCCGGAGCCTTCGGCTTAAGTAAGCCGAAAAAGAGTGACCCAACATATTTGTTACATATTTGCGGTCATGGGGCATCTTAGTTGAGAAACAAGGGCCCCGTTACTTTGCAAATAAGTTAGTTTATACTAATTTAATTTATTTCGATTGCGATGAAAGCTTCAAGCTTATTTAATCGCTGTCGAACACTCGTTCTGGGTGTTTTCATGCGCGCACGAGAGAGAGGTTTGTTTGTTTGATTTAAGGTTTAACGTCCCCGTCAACACTGTAAAGGTCATTTTGGAGACGTTGCTTCCAATTTTGTGGGACTTTTATCCGACATCGAGATGAAATGACATCTCAAGCCCTGTCGCCCAATGAAACCAATAGGGTTTATTAGCATGGACGGTCCGCCTCGCACTGCGGTTCCTGGACAGGCTTAGATTCTCTAAGCGGTTTACCAGTACTAGTGTGCGGGCCGGATTTAGCTCTGCATGGAAGCATCATGCAGCCCATATACTTCTTTAAGCCCCCATGGGCGGGGGCACACGAGAGAGAGGTAGTGGCTTTGTTTCCAAATAGCACAATTCTACATATGGCTGCTATATGTGCATTTACTGTCTTTAAGTTTGATCCGCTAAACTATTCTCGAGACAAACCAACCCAATAAGTGACAATAATGTCAAAAATGACACAAATATTGATACTTGCATAATAAACCCTAATTTAAATGTCTCTATGCTGCCCTTGTCAGTCCTTGTGCAGTCATTGTTATAGTCTCAGCAGTGTTTAGTAGGACCCAAAATATATATTGTTGGTAATCGATAGACTAGTGACCGCCTCGACGTGTACTTTCAATCTGTATTTTGAGCAGAAATATACGGAACCCGGGAAAAGACATGATTTTTTTTATGTGCGCACAAGATATAAGCTTGTGCGGACAACATATTATCTTGTCTGCACAACATATTATCTTGTGCGCACAAGATATTATCTTGTGCGGACAACATATTATCTTGAACAGACAAGACATTATCTTGTCCGCACAAGATATTAAGTTGTGTGAACAAGATATTATCTTGTCCGCACAAAATATTAAGTTGTGCGAACAAGATATTATCTTGTCCGCACAAGATAATTTCTTGTCTGCACAACATGGATCTTGTGCGGACAAGATATTATCTTATTCGCACAACTTAATATCTTGTGCGCACAAGATATTATCTTGTCTGCACAAGATAATATCTTATGCGCACAAGATAATACGTTGTGCTAACAAGATAATATCTTGTCCGCACAAGATAATATCTTGTTCGCACAACTTCCGAAGATCTATGTAGTGCAAACAAGATATGTTGTGCGAACAAGACAGACAAGTGCAGACAAGATATTAAGTTGTACGCACAAGATAAATTATGTTGTCCGCACAAGATAATATCTTGTGCGGACAACATATTACACCTCAGCCCCGTTATAGCACGGTTGGTTACAACACGAATTCGGATATAACACGGTTGTTGTTTGGACCCCAAATTTTCTCCAACCTTCCTTTTTTGCTTCGGCAAAAAAAGAAATCCTAGTGAGTTAACACGGTAGTTAGAAGAAATCCAGGCGTGTTAACACGATAGTTAGTGTTAAATCTTAATGTCGACTTAATCACTTGTCAATTATCCAATTTAACACCGTTATTGTATATCAGTAAACATGCAATAAACAACTTCTTCACATGGTCTGTAAATTTTACTAATGACGTGTGAAAACACCTGTGAAAACTCGTGGCTAATATCCAGCTGAAAGATCAAAGGGTAAACACTTCTGCTAGCTGGAGGCTGCTCATCAAAAATTGGTCATTTGCTCATGCACATTGATAATTTAAGTAAACAAAACCCTGCAAACATTTCAAATAATTTTTTTGCATACATGTGGCGAACATGGTGGGCCCAGATCAGGCAGGTAGTCTGATATGGATCCGCACTGTGCAACAATGATTTTTAAATTAACCAGCAGACGACAAGAGCAGACAACAATTGGTGTGATTGGCACTTTAAGGGTTAACACTTCAATAGGCACAACGCTATGCTCATGCTTGGTAAAGTACAAGAAGGATGAAAAATTGCGCATTAGATCACATCTATACCCTGTCTAACCAAACGGGCACTTACTGTGTATGCAATGCCATATTAAGGTTGATGAAACATGGTGATTTTCATCGACGTTGATGCGACATTGCAAAGGAAAGAACTGATAAAGCAATCACTACAATTTGCACCCCAATGTGCCCGCTAGAGGGGTCTACTATCATAGGAAGAACATTGCATCCCTGGGCGAGGTGTATACACACAACGTCAAATCAACGCTGATGCTACGATTTGACATTGCATGGACGTTGGTACGACCTTGCTGAGACATCATGTGCCCTCCATGCGCTAGGGGATTTCTTATTTGAGAAAGAATTTGCTCCCGTGAAAAGAAATTGTGTTGGAAAAGAATCTGCACCAACGCAGCAAACCTCAGTGCAAAACCTTTCCCGTTTGAATAGTCTATCTGCAGAAGAAAAAAAAGAGAGAAAAAAAAAAAACATAGATTATTGACCCATGAAAGGAAAGAATTTGCTCCCGTATGCAACATCGTTTTAACACCGATGTAACGCATTAACGTTGGAAAAGAATCTGCCCCGACGCAGCAAAGCGCCGATGCAGCAAACCTCAGCGCAAAACCTTTCCCGTTTGCATAGTCTACCGTATCTGCAGAAGAAAAAAAAAAAAAAAAAAAAAAAACCGACATAGATAGGAAAGAATTTGCTCCCGTATGCAACGTCGTTTTAACATCGATGTTTACAACGAATTAACGTTGCACCGACTTTTGTGCGGCCTTGCTCAGGCGTCTCATGCTATCCTTGCACTGGGAAGATATTCTGGCATCACTTGCCTGGGAAGGGTTAGACCTAAGCAGTATACCAGTACTCATTTGCGGACCGTTCCCAATCTATTTCTCCAAGGCCCGATAGGCGGGGATGCCCGTTTACTTATTCAATTGCAGTAAGAAAGTTAACTGTGGAAGGAAAAAAATATAGTCAGATAGAGTTTTTTCCCTTGTTTTTTCCCTTGTGCATTGCAATAGCTTATGCAAATGGGAACCAGTCACCGGGAACCACGGCCCATCTAAAAATACACACCGGGATTACACATGGACATATTGGAATAGAAATCAAACACAAAAGTATGAATCGCTGTTTTTCACAAATTTATTTTTAATTAAACAATCATGCAACGAATTTAAAGCAATAAATGCAACATCTAAAAGCAAAACAAACAAAAGAACAAACAATAAAATAGCCTGAAAAACATTGCAACAACACAAAACAAAGGTAAACAAACTGTGGCAGACGAACTTTTTCCGGGTCATTGACCAGGTCAATGACGATCGTTATAGCACGGTTCGGTTAACTAACACGGTCTTCTGATTGGACCCCGAGAACCGTGCTATAACGGGGTTGAGGTGTATCTTGTCCACACATGATATTATCTTGTTCGCACAACATATTAAAAAAAATTCATGTCCCCTCCCGGGTTCCGTAGAAATAAGAAAAATATCGATTTTTTTCTTCAACAGAAAATTGTCGTCTTTTGATAGTAAAATTTTCAATTTATTAAAATCGCCGTGTATTCGTAATGTATAGTCAGGTCATTACGGAAACATACGCAACCCGGGAAGGGACATAATTTTTTTATTATGTTGGGCGAACAAGATATTAAGTTGTGCGAACAAGATATTATCTTGTTCGCACAACTTAATATGTTGTGCGGACAAGATAATATCTTGTCTGCACAAGATAATATGTTGTCCGCACAAGATAATATCTTGTGCACTCAAGACAATATATTGTCCGAACAATATAACATCTTCTCCGCACAAGATAATATCTTGTCCGCACAAGATATTATCTTGTACGCACAACTAATAAAATTAAAAAATAATAATGTCCCTTCCCGGGTTCCGTAGTGAAACCCGACCATACAATTTAAATGAATTGAAAATTTTACAACCCGAAATTGAAAAACAAAATCCGATAAACATTTCTGAAATTTTGAATATTTTCTGCACAAAACAAAGAATATGGGTACTCGGTTCTAACGAGTTACTCAAACAGAAATGAGAAAAACAATGTATACCTTGTTAAAACCTCTGTTTTACTTTATAAAAGTGTGGTTGAAGGGGTAAAAATTACACAGGCGTGTTGTTCAGTTTATGGCACGGAGGCTTGGTCTGACAGTATTTCGTCGTATACACATTGGTCTAATATCATGACATGGTATCTGTATGGCCTGACAGTTTCAGTTTAGCATGGAGACATTACATGATATCTGGTATGACCTCGAACTGGGGCGTTTTTGGCTACAAATTGAAACTACGCCAACTTATGAAGAAGATGGGTCTGGTGGCTTCCCCAAGCTGGGTTAATAGGGCGGAGCCCAATTTTGAGGGAATGGGAGTGAAGCCAGACGGCTGAAGATGTGTTTCCAAAGGGGCATAACTTTAATTGCCCCACATGGCTGACAGCCGTGCGTGATTTGTTGATTGTTTTAGGGTTCAACGACACATCAACACTCGTGAGTCATTTTGTGTCTTCTCCCAGAGAAAGTCTGAATAGATATAGAAGAGATAGTAGAGGAGAAGAATGAGAAGGAGAGAGGAGAAAGAGGAAAATGAATGGAAGTGTAAAAACTAGGAGTGACAATACCCTCCCCCCCCCCCCCCCCCCCCCACTCCACCCTTACCTGTTGTAAGGACAACAGGCATCGCACAACTGTAAACCAATATCAGTTGGAGGTACACATCACCTTTGCCTCGCCCAACCACCAAGAAGAAATGTTCACAAAATTAAAGCCTGAAAACGCAAGTACCTGCTAAGATATCGTGCGACTGAATTAATGAATAATGACGTCACCTTCGAAACACGATTTCTTAAAACGACGTCATCCACCCAACTTGTCCCTTTTCGCGTGAAGGGTCACAATTATCGATTTCGACATGAGGGGAAAAAAAATTCCAGCAAAATTAGTTAGTATACAAATAAGGTGAATGAGGACTATTAGCTATTAACTACGGCTATATTATAAAGACGCAGAAACCAGCCACTGTCTTCTGGCAAACAGACCCGTGTGAGATGCTGCAAACTGCAGTCTGATCAAGGTCCACATTATTTGCTTAAATTCTTGAATAAACGAAAGAGTATAAATATTAGTATAAGTCTCGTGAGCAGCAGGATGCGGGCTCGAAACCTGTCGCGGTCGGCAACATTCTTTCATGACACTGACCATACAATATTCCGGCCTCGCCCATCGGGGCTTGAAGAAATGGACTAGGCTGCATAATGCTTCCACGCAGAGTTGAAACCGATTGCACACTAGTACTTGTTAACCGCTTTGATGTATAAGCCTGTCCAGGAAAAGGGGTGCGAGTCGGATCGTCCATGCATATAAAGCCTATTGGTTTCATTGAGCGGCAGGGCTTGAGAAGTCATTTCATCTCAATATCGGGTAAAAGTCTCACAAAATTGAAAGAAGCTTCTCCAGAGTTACCTATACAGTGTTGACGGGGTCGTTAAACCTCAATTCAAATAAACAAATCCGACGGTCATTCTGTCCCTTCCGCTGTTTCAAGAAGGGCAGTTGGCAGCTTCAGGTGAAAGTATGTACACTGTACTGGCTAATCGCTTACGTAGAAGCCTGTCAAAATTGCGTTGCATCGGCCATTGAACTCGAATACCAACAAAGAAACAAAATCAAAACTATCTACTGTCAACAAGGATAGGTGCTGTCAATTTGACTCTCTTAAGATGTCAAGAAAAAATACTTCACCTGAAAATGTCTACGGTTTAGGTGGTCTGCTTCCCATTATTGCCAACTTTAAACATATTTTATATGTTTAGGCAAACACTGTGGATCCTGATCAAACTGTCCTTTGAGGAGCTGTCTGATCTGGGTCCACATTGTTTGCAACAAAGACTTTAACAGTACCCAACAGACAACAAAGCAGACGACCATTGTTGCTGGCATCTTTGGTATCGTTTACGGGATACAGACGGAATAAACCGCGGCCCCCGCCCATCGGGGCATGAAGAAATAGATGGGCTGCATGATGCTTCCACGCAGAGCTGAAACCGACCCGCACATGAGTACTGGTAAACCGTTTAGAGGATCTAAGCCTGCCTGTGCAAACCGGTGCGCGTCGGACCGTCCTTGCTTATAAACCCTATTGGTTTCATTGGGCGACAGGGCTTGAGATGTCATTCCATCTCAATGGCGGGTAAAAGTCCCACAAAATTGGAAGTAACGTCTCCAAAAAGAGCTTTACAGTGTTGAAGGGGATGTAAAACCTCAAATCAAACAAAGAAAAAAAAAAAAAAACCGTAGCCCGTTGACGGGCTTTTCCGGCTATCGAACATAACGCGTAAGCTACATATAGACTGGAACACAAAAAGACAAAACTTGTATTGAATAATAATGCGTTTCAACGATTACCCACAATCTATATACGCTCTGGAGCATAGCTACCAACCGCTTGCTATCAGTCTGTCGGATAACCAGTACAATGCACCTTCTTTCAGACAGTATGCTACAGACAGTATGCTACAGTATGCTAATACTGTATAACAAAGTGCAAGCAATCAAACAGATGACCTTGTTCCCCAAGCTAGAAGGTGTAGAAATCACCATTCAATGGTTTTCAAGAAAATCAATTCTTCCCTCTGGCCATTAGAGAGTGGAATGCTCTTCCCGATCCGAAAATGTCAACGGCTCAAGGTGGTGGGAATAGCGAGCTCAGTTTACCTCTGTCTTGAAATGCCTGTATCAGGGGTCCTATATATAGTGTATGAAGATCCATTGGTCTTAGTATCACCATTATGATTCTGTTAGCAATATTTACCGTTTCTCTGTATATACATGTTCAGTCAAGTTATCAAAATAGGATCTATCAAGGCTAAAACTACGTCTCCAATCAAAGCAGCAGGAAACATGCAGGCAGTGATAATCGCAGCTGATCGTACAAAGAAAAAAACGAAGCTAGCAGCTAATCGTACAGTCGCCAACAGGATAGGCCCTGAACAAAGAGGTTATTATTTTGATGGTAGGACTATAGAACTATCAAACGGGTATTGAGATATGCTTGTTTATAACCGTCGTTGACTTTCGCTACTTTATTACATGTGTAAACTGACAACATGTCAGACAAAATGTAAAAAAGTAACGATCGCTGCAAGCGAGAATGAGATAAATCACTGATGCAGCATTAGAATCGTGTTCTTGTGAAGAACAGGGCGCATTATGATTGCAAATCGAAGCAAATTTGAAAAGAAACACCTCTTACCTTCCAAAACATGTGTTCGATTAAAGTGTCATTAATGAATTTTATTGATTTTTTGTGTTTTTTATAAATATAGTGTAAAGCAGCTAACGATTTTTGAGCGTACAGTATCAGCAGCTTCCGATTTCAGATACTGTACGATGGTCAACTGTGATAAATAAGTAGTAGTAGTACCGAACACATTAAATTGACAATCAGTGTAAGCCCAGTTCAGAAGCCACACTGGAGCATCGTTACAATGGCGTCTAATCAGGGCCTTCACTGTTTTTAATCAAAGCACTGTGGTTTATAGCTCTGATCGTAAGCTGGGAAAATGGTCCTTAATGGGAACTAGACTGTTTTGTTCAACCCTAAAAGCCTGTTCTATAAGCAAACAGTGTAAATCCTGACCAGATGCCGCATTTTGTGGCATCTGATCAGGGTCTACACTGTTTGCCAAACCCAAGGTGATTCCAGTCCAGATTCTATAGATAACCCTCTTATGCAACACTGTGACCTCACAGTGACAAGAACAACCCGACTATTCTCTATAAATTAGTGATCAACACTGAAAAGCTTCTGTGGTTAGTAACTTTGGGTCTATTGATAAACAGTCCTCCCAAAATGTAAGCCATTTTCTGAATAACTTTCTGCAATATATATTTCAACCTGACACTGCTAAATTTTGAAATGTACTTAATTCTAAATGTCATGCTGTTCATGACAACACCTAGTAATCTGATTGGTTCAAAGTCAGTGTGTGTGTGAATTCGGGTTTAATGTCGCTTTCAACAATTTTTCAGTCATATCACGATGGTGTCTGGTTGCGACAGGGAGCTCAATGCTCACTTTAATAGTGCTGCCCCACTGAAGTATCATGTCCCAGACACATTACATGATACCACACCCAGTCACATTATCCTGACACTCGGTCGACCAGTCCTAGCTCTACCCCGTAAATCTGAGTGCCAAGCGAGGAGCAGCTAGTACCATTTTTAACAACTTTGGTATGTCGCGGCTCGGGATCGAACCTGTGACCTCCCGTTCCCCGGAGCAGACACTCTCCCAGCTGAGCTATCGGGGCCGGTGGTTCAAAGTCAGAAATGGTTTTTTTCTAAACTGAATATTCAGCAAGAGAAGAGTTAACCTGTTGCCATTAGGTGGGAGATTCTCAGGTGAAATATGGTTCATCTCTACCATGTGTACCTATAGCAACAGCTGATGGTGCATCTAACATAAGGCTTTGGTAATCAATCATCCTGCAAGGCAAGAATTAAGATCTCAAGGTTGCTGAATAACAAGGCAGGCATGGGAAATGCATTATCATTACACCCAGAAATGCTGAAATCATGCTGAGATAAACAACCATAACATTCCACTGTTTGGCTTCTGCCAAATTGCAAAACTGCTAATTATACTTCAATGTTTTTAACTGCAGTTGGAGTATTAATCTGTGAAATGTAAAATCGCGAATCTACTTTGTTTCTAACTTTGTTTATTGTTTAATTTAAGAGCTGAAAATAAGCTTCAAGTAGCTCTAAATCCACCTCTAACGCCCACCACCCCATCCCACAGTAGCATGGGCAAAAGAACTTCTGGAAAAGACATTTTTTCTGGAAATCACTCAACATTCAAGCAGTTAATGCACATTTCATCACAGCATTCAAACAGAGGTAAAGGGATGCATGCTGGCAAGATCATTCACACAAAAACTGAAACATATCTATCTTCACCTAACTGCGCATTTTGGTAAATCTTCACAGAAAAATTTCAACCATGATTACGATTTTAACCCTTGTCCTGCTGAATATTTATATATGCCACACCCACTACCGATTATCAACCAATCCGATTACTTGATGCAAATTATTGCAACAAATTCACAATCTGAATGACAAACAATGTAGATCCTGATCAGATGGCTTCTTCAGAAGCCATCTGATCTGGATCTACATTGTTTCAAAGATAAGGCATATCCGGGATTAGCAGGACAAGGGTTAAAGTTTTCGTGTTGGTTACCTGAGTAACAAGATATAATTTTCTTAGATTGGTTGCAAACAAAGCAAAGCAAAACAACAAAAACAAAACAAGACGGTATACAGGGCCCAAAATGGGATACTGGCAAACAATGCAGACCTCGATCAGATGCCACAGAATATGGCAGATTCTGAACAGGGCCTACACTAATTACAAAATGTTCAGCCATTTTACAAACTAGTTTTTAATATAAGAAAACCTGACATACCTCAATTTATAATGGACTCTGGCTATATACAAGGTGGAAGATTCCAGTACAAAATGGGTTAAAGTAAGTTTTTCAATGACTGTATGGCATGAAAAGTTGTACTAAGTACAGAAATGATTATAGCCCCCCTTTTGAAAAAGTGGGGCTATACTGGATTTACCATGTTCTGCCATGATTCTGTCATTCCTTCAGTGCAAAATTAGAATGCATTTTGCTTAATTAATAACTGTTTATGTTTGTGGTCCTATAGTTCACTGAAACTTATACTGCACTTTATGCTGAAGGTGTAGTCGCAGAAAAGTGGCCAGTAACTCCTGGAGTTATATCTCTTGGTAGGCTTTCAAAATTTAAAGATGCATTTTGTTAACTAACTTTCATGTTTGTGGTCCTATTTCAATGAACGTTATACCAGTTACGGAAGGTGTAGTAGCAGAATATTCGCCAACAGCCCATAGCTCTTTGAGTTATGTACTTTGGTAGGTTTCAAAGTTTGCTATTCTTGATTTCTCAAGAACTTTGAAAGCTAGAAAGCTGTATGTTTGTATAAACATAGACAATGACTGGATGTATCTTGTATTCCAGAATAGGGGTCTGGGGTCCATAACTCTATGGTTTATGTCCCTTGATTGCCATTCTTGATCTTGAAAATTTTCGTAACAGATTTCTCGGGAACTATGAAAGCTAGAAAGCTGAAAGTTTATATAAACATGGACAATGAGTGTTCAATGAAATTTGTACTACACTTGGTCTCTAAGGTAAGGTGTAGCTGCAGAAAAGTAGTCAAGAGCCCAAAACCGTTATGGCCTTGGTAGGTTTTCAGAATTTAAAGATGAATTTTACTAAATAACTTTTAAAACTATTTTACAACTCGGCAGTTCCTGGACTAAGTGCTAGTAAATAGGTCCTGAGGACCTGTAACAAAACTAAGGAACCCTTGCGGGATGGGTCTTTCTCCTCAAGTAGTGCTTCAGTGGGGCTATAGTCAGATCCTCTGACAGCTATAGTTTGTTTTACCAGAGGTGCTCAATTGTAATGGCAAACAATGACAAAAATGGAAGTGGGACATTCCATCTCATTGTCAGAAATTATGCCTACCCAACAGACCCTACTTTTCTCTTTAACCCATTTTGTACCAGAAATTCTAAAACAGGTACCCTGGCAAACAGTGCAGGCCCAGATTAGATGCCGCAGAATGCGGCATCTGATCAGGGCCTCCACTGTTTGCTAAAAGTTGAGCCATTTTCCAAGTCAATTTTGAAGACATCCCTCAATTTTGAAATGGACACCTGCTATATATAAGGAAGAAGATTCCATTGGGTACAAAAAAGGGTTAAACAGTAGGTTTTCAGGGATGTTCATTAGTGTTATTAACAATAAATATGACTATCACAAAAAGGATGTTGAGTCCAAGATTATAATATCTGCACAATCCAGTTGGGTGAGTGACCTGTCATTGTACCAGAGAAAATTAGCTGAACTGTCACTTGAGGACAACTGGCAAGTAACTAGATGATCAAAGCCAAAAACACAACAGAACATATCCTGGTGTCATTGTAAACAACAGAACCATCTGAAACAATCAACATTGTATCAAAACAAAATGAGCCGGCGCATGACAAAACCTACATGAAGACCCATGCTATGGTCGAAGACCCAGTTCTGCCGGCTGGTCGGAGCATTCTCTTGTTGACCTATGAATAACCCAGAGGCTATAGAAGGCTCATGCAAACAGCAAAGACTGATCAGACAGCACGGATGTGCAGGCTGATCTGAGTCTTAGCTGGTCGCCCAGGCCTTATTGTAGATTTTGTCGTACGCTGGCTCAAACATAATAAAATGCGCTGTAAATGTCATATGATAAATAGAATCTTGCATTCGTGCTCATGTATTATTGAATTTATTAAACTCGTTGAGGAAAAGGGATAAAATGCTCGGCAAAGCCTCGCATTTTATTCCTTTTCCTCAACTCGTTTAATAAATTCAATAATACATGAACACTCATGTAAGATCCTCTATATTCATGCAGACATACAATAACAAAAATAAACCACGACAGAAGCACCACATAGGAATGGCCATTAACCCTTGTCCTGCTGAATATTCATATATGCCACACCCACTACTGATTATCAACCAATCAGATTACTTGATGCAAATCATTGCAACAAATTCATAAAATGAATGACAAACAATGAAGATCCTGATCAGATGGCTTCTTCAGAAGCCATCTGATCTGGATCTGCATTGTTTGAAAGATCAGACATATCCGGGCTCAGCAGGACAAGGGTTAAAATTTGTAAAACATGTAATTTGTTCAATCTGCATGAAAGGTTTCGGGTTTCTAACACATCAGTGCAACATCTCCAAGAACATACACAAATCAAATTCAGTTTGCCTGGAAGACTGGGTGCATTCTACATTTCTGGACTCATTTCTTTTAGGTTAATTCCACAGTATAAGTAATGTAAGCCATGCCCACACAATCATTCTTGTTGAATTTGACTAAATTGATCATGGGGATGACAGCAAATTTTTGTTGAATTTATTGGTGCAAAAGTTAAATTAGACAGCTGGATATTTTGTTGACACCTTTTATTGAATATGACAAATTGAACAGACAAAGCTGTATCAGCTGATGCAACCCTGTGAAGACAGACATGCACATGGAGGTGGGGTTATTTCTAAGGAAAGTACATGTACAATAATTCTCTTTGAAATATAATAATAATAATAATAATAATAAAGTCTTTATTTTCAGTGGGTAACACAATTAGCTACAAGCTACTCTTCCTTGAGGCCCACTTAAACAAAACCATGCATGATAATATACAGTAAACATGCTATACAAGAATATAAACAATCAAAAACACTATAGCTTGTAATATATAACAATGTGTCTGAGGCAAACCATAAACTGACCATGTAGATAACTCTCTCTTTCCCTCAACTCTATATGTTTTGGCCAGTTAAGGCCAGTTAATACTTCAGGGCTCATCTGGTCCTTCATATGCTGATCATTTGCCCAAGTTATTCTCTGGAGAGACCAGTTCCGATTTGTATTCTTACTTCAACTTCCAGCAATAAATCTTTATGGGTTATTAATTTGATATAATTGTCACATTGATATCTTGGACTTTAGACTTGGCAAAATTGGCATGACCAGGAGGGGATACCTACATTTGGTCTTGTATCTTATACAGTATATTAACCCTAGTAGTATACAGATTAGGGGTTGGGATTAAGGTGAGAACACACTCCACCTAGAGGCCCTATTTGGCAAACCTCGGCTACCAGGCCTTGTTTAGCTCCATGCCGCAGATCACACCCTCCACCAGTATACAAATAGGGACTGCAATTAAGGTGAGAACACCCTCCCCCTATGCATACAGGATGACGGGCAGGGCAAGAGGGTAGTAACAGCACATGGGGGCAGGTGGAAACACCAATTAAAGAGTGGGAACAATGAGAACATCCATGGGGAACACATCAATCCAGGGGACAAACCATGCCAGCAAGAAGCAATATTCCACTTGAGGCCTTCGAAGCGATATGTACAGGCAACCTGGGATTCATAGAGGCAAGGAGGATCTATGGAATTGGCCACGCGCTATACAAAAAGATCAAAAAAAGGACGGAAGCTCCCAGTTCTGTCGTGCCTCCTGCATCGCCTTTCGCAAAAGGGAGTGGTATGCCAGTGGTGAGATTCTCGAGGAATTGCATGCTCTATAGGACCGCCCAGACCTCTTTCTATCCCACGAAGAATACAAGGTCTTGGTGGGGGTCTGGGTGCAACATAGCCATCAGCAAAATTTAGCTTATTATGGCATGATAACTTTTCCCATTTTGTGCCAAAACCACAAAACGGGTAATTTGCAAATAATGCAGGCCCAGGGCCTACACTGTTCGCAAAACTTTCGGCCATTTTCCAAATCAATTTTAAAGATAACACAACCTGTCGCCCCCAAATGTCGAAATTTATAAGGAGGAAGATTCCATTGGGTACAAAATGGGTTCATTTGTAAGCAACAAGACATAGCATCTCTACAGTCTAGATCATTGCATTTGTGTTTTTTTTCCTTGACAAATATGTCAAAGATGCCAGCACTTTACCTGATAGTTTTACCAGAAAGGATATCACCTGTTGCTGTCTCCCTGTTTTGTTTGTTTCAAGAATAATCTGTGGCTGATTCCCCACTTGATTTGGCAGCAAAATTGTTTTGAGAGGACAAAAATAGTGTTATCTGCAGACTGGCTGACAATTGCAGAAAGTATAATTGAAATACCTGTGATAAACTTGCATAAGATGGAAGACATGCTGCAGAAATAAAATCAACTAATAATTTGGAGGGGATCCAGTCTCTGGTTGCTTGGTTACACTTAGCTTCATACTGTAATAGCCAATTAGAACATGCTTAGGCACAACATCAGAATTAATGAGGTGGCTTTGTTAATTAGAGTGATTTTCCGAGATAATATTGATGTAAATATCAGTTAATAACTGTGCACTAATGATCAAACTCACTAGAATTTTTAACATAAAGCACATTTTATTTTGGAAAGGCCATGTGACCAATAGATGGATGGGGATCGGTTTTTGCACCATGAAAGAAATTGTATTCTCATGGGGTGTTTTAGCATAACAGTTAGTGTGGCTAATGCCGAGTTGTCCTATTAGACAATGGACTTGACATTTCATTCACAATCATAGCAACAGATAAGGTGAGTACACCGCAACCTCATTATAACACGGTTCTTTATAAAACTGTTTTGGATATAACACGGTTTCAAGATGGATCCCAAAAATGTATAGATTATATAGAAAAATGACCATAAATGGTCATTTTTCTATATAATCTTCACATTTTTGTTTGGATATAACATGGTTGTTTAACTAACACGGTTTCTGCTTTGGATCCCATTAATAGTGTTATAAAGAGGTTGTGGTGTATTTTGTGATAATTGATGTATAGTTTTCCTTATTACTTCATAAAAACCTTCAGTGAGGCAGTTCTAATGAATACCCACAACATAGTTTTTTATGGAGAATTGACAAAAACAATTCTCCAATTATCACAAAATACCTTATCTGTTGCAATGACAATGCCTTCCATTGTTCATCAGCTTTGCAACAACTAGGACATGGACCCCGCCCATCGGGGTTTGAAGAAATATATGGGCTGCATGATGCTTCCACGCAGAGCTGAATCCGACCCACACACGAGTACTGGTAAACCACTTTGAGGATCTAAGCCTGCCCAGGCAAAGCAGTGTGAGTGTCAGACCGTCCATGCTTATAAACCCTATTGGGCTTGAGATGTCATTTCATCTCATTGTCGGGTAAAAGTCCCACAAAATTGGAAGCAACATCTCCAAAATGACCTTTACAGTGTTGACGGGGGACATTAAACCTTAAATCAAACAAACAAACTATTGTTCATCAACATTTTCCCTGATGCAGGAAATAGGACATGGTATTTCAATTTTTTCTATAAATTTCCCAGCACCATTATTTTGCTGAGTTTGAATGTCAATTTTCCAGCTATGTGGTATGTTGCTTATTACTAAAATGTCATGAAAAATATGATGTTTGTTAAATTTGACATTTCTTCTCTCTTGGGGTCCTAGGCAATAAAATTACATAATTTAGTTTTCACAGTTTGGAGAAATAAAACTGGTCTTGTATCTATCTATGCCATACTTTTTTGCATGTTTGGCACATAAAATAACTTTTTTAGATGTTTAACATTTCATCAGGTGCATAATATCTGTGTTAATTTATTTGTAACAATTTCCAGCCTCTTTTTAACACTTTTCCTTATGGATATAACATGGTTTATTGATATATCTGGTTTAGGGTAACTAACTGAGTAAGGTCTTATGGATCTCAAAAATGCATAGATTATATAGAAAAATGACCATAAATGGTCATTTTTCTATATAATCTATACATTTTTGTTTGGATATAACAAGGTTGTTTATAACTCAGTTTTCTGCTTTGGACTCCAGCAGTAGTGTTACAAGAGGTTGTGAGGAGCATGTTTTGTACATCAAATTTGGATCTCGCTGCTTTTGATGAAAACACTGAAAAATTAGAAGATGTTCATTCCACTTGCCTTAATTGTCAGAATGTATCTTACTGTTACTGCACCCTTAGCACTCAAACTGTGAATGAATGTCATTGGAGGATAAGTTCAGGTCATCATGACAAGTGGCATGTAATGGGTGGGGTAACAACCAGTCAGTTTATCTTCATGTTGGCCCTTAGTGCTACACAACTAGCCTACCAACATCCCTGGCAATCCACTGTATGTGCATTCCTGTAAATGGTAGCAGTGACAACATTTGGACTCTGAACGCTGTCCCTGGGCCTAAAATGCTGAGCCATCATTCATTCATTCATTCATTCATTTAGAAATTCAGAGAAAATTCTAGGAGAAACTTAAATTATTTGTTATTTTAAGGGTGTTTCTGGTGAAACATTATGATAGATTGCTTTGGTATGCTTACATCATGAACATGGCTGTGATGTATGGATCATTAGCAGGTTATTTGGCACAGAGATAGAAGTAATGTCAGTGGTGCTAGCAGTGAAACTGCTGGGCATATTACTTTAAACAACACATATCAACATTGTTGCAATGTCATATGACGTTGCATAGACATTGATAAGACATTGCATTGGGAAGATTAAATGACTGAGATCATCATCCATAATTGTATAGTTTTCTTAGGAATTATAACAGGAGTGTTAAATTTCCTAAAAACTTACTTGCCCTTATGGCCAAAATTTTTCATTAAGATACTAAAAATGAAGAAAAAGAGAATTTTTTTTTTTTTAATCTCACTCTCCCTGCCTTAAAATTTACCTGTGGTTTGAATTTTACACCCCTGACCTGTAAGGGAGACTATAAGTAGCAGGAACTTTTTACCTCCCTTTCCATACGGGCAATAATGGTTGCTTATAACTAAAATATCCAACTTTCAAAGGGAACAATTCGAAAGTGTTGCAACCCTCACTCTTGCACCAAAGAAGCAATCTGATCTGGATCTTTACTGTTTGCAAAAGATAGCTGTTGTGTTAAGCAGTACAAGGATTAACTCTTGTCCTGCTCATGATCACATCAACCCCTACCTTTGCCGGCATCACCCCTGGGGCTTGAAGAAATAGATTGGGCTGCAAGGTGTTTCCACGCAGAGCTGAATCAGTACTGGTAAACTGCTTAAAAGGACAAAGCCTGCCCAGGCAAAGCGGTGTGAGTAAGATCGTCCAGTGCATATAAGCTTTCTGGTGTCATTGGGCGGCACGGCTGAGATGTCAATTCATCTTAATGTCAGGTAAAAGTCCCACAAAATTGGCAGCAACGTCTCCAAAATTAGCTAAATAGAGTTAACGAAACGTTAAACCCCTGTTCAAACAAACAAACAAAACCTTTGCCAACGGTGTAGATACAGATCAGATGGCTTCCTGATCAGGATCTACTCTGTCATTCAGTTTGCAAATTTTAATGAACGCATTATATCAAATATTTGATTGTTGGATAGTCAAATATGGGGGTGGCTAAATTAATTTATTCAGCAGGACAATGGTTAAGACTATAGCGATATTTGGTTACTGGAACGTGAACAGGTCAGAAAAAGTGTCTTCCTTGCAGTCTTTAACCCATTGTATGCGGGAAACCCCTAAAGGGGTACCTTGGCAAACTGTGCAGGCCCAGATCAGACGCCACAGAATGCGGCGTCTGATCAGGGCCTGCACTATTTGCTAACAGAATTTTCCGTCAGAATAGAATAAAAATGAAAACATAGGCTTGACACCCCTTATATCACAAATGGACTTGCCCAACATATAGCAATGGAAGAGTCCACCAGTATACAATGGGTTAACCTTTTCTAGAAAGAAAGCGACAAGCATCTTTTAAATCATGCTTATCGGTTGCTGCATTCAGCATTATTTGACACTTGGATACACTTGAAATTTCACAACTGATAATGTCTGATTACAGTTTAAAACAAGTTGGCTGCTTTCAAAAAGCATCCAATAGGTTTGGTCTTGTCAGTCTACATTCTGATTTGAGCCAGCTGATATCATTATCCCACTTAGTGCATTTTTTGAATACAAAAAATAAACTTTAATACAAAACGTGTATATAAAATTTCGAAGTCTGTGACCTATGTATCAGGAAGGGTAGGTAGTGATGAGTATTCTGTGGTAAATTTTTTAACGCCATGACAAGAACATATATAAACTAAATGTAACTTACATATGGTTTGCACATGTATAGCACAAAACTTAACCAAACGAAAATGTAAACCGAATTTTTCAAAGGGTCATAACTCTGTTAATATGTGGTGGCATATCTTCACATCTTAGCCTTACTACATACACATTTTAGGCTTGATCGGATGAAAACTGTATAGTAGGATTTATACGGAAACGAAAAAAAGTTGCTGAACGGACGGACGGACACCAACCCCGTAGCTTAATACGACCGTTTTTTTTTTTGTTATTGTTGTTTTTCAAACGGGCATATGAAAAGATTTTTCCTAAGTCATCAGACCTTCTGTAGGGCCTTGGTTATCAATTTCATTTGTTGTTAACGTCCCTGTACACACAGTATGGGTCTTTTTGAGACATTGCTTCAAATGTTGTGGGACTTTTACTCAGTACTGAGATAAAACGGGCAGATAAAACTCCTTCTCAAGCCCTGTCACCCAATGAAACTAAATGGTTGAAATGCATGAACGGTCCGACTCGAGCCACTTTTCCTGGGCAGGCTTAGACTTTCTAGACGATTTATTACTACTCATGTGCGGCCGGTATCAGCTCTGCGTGGATGCATCATGCAGCCCAAACTATTTCTTCAATCCTCGATGGACGGGGGCCGATCAGACCTTGGGGCAATATATTGGACGGATTGAGCTGAAACCGACCGAACTTTGAAGTATTGCTGAACCGCCTAGGAAGATCTAAGCCTGCCCAGACAAAGTGCTGCGAATCAGACTATCTTACACCTCGGCAGTTTCTTTGAGCGGTACCTCCGCAAAAACCTGAAATTTGCTATCCTTTTGTATATCTTTCTGGATCACAATTTAATTGTAAAAGAAACTGATTTGTAAAACGTCAAGTATTGAGTGGAAATAAAGAACACCACTCTCGGCTTATCAGATGCAATAGCTCCCATCGAATGCGCCAAAAAGTCTTTTAACAACTCAGTCTGTAACTGGTGGCAGGTCACTTAGTAGTCATGAAGTTGTTGAAAAGAAACTATTGCTATCTGTGCTGGGCTCAAGAACAATAAACAGCGACCCATCAACGTTATGACTTTGTTTCGCTCCCTAAATATTTTATATATTTGGAAGAGTTAGAACCTTCGACCTTGGCACTGACGTTAATTCTAGTAGCAAAGACATGAAATTGTTTTTACACACCAAGCGATCTTTTTATGTTTGGTTTTACGATCCTTTCAAGATTATTTCACTCACATCAAGCCGATCGTTAATCGGAGGTGAGTGAAAACTAGAGTACCCGATGAAAAACCTCCTGACCTTCCGTTGCAGAACTTCTCATTATGTGACCTAAGCCATGCTCAAACATACACCGTTAAGAGACCTAATGATTAAGAGTCAGCACTCTTATCCACTAGGCCACGGAGGCCCGTTACACCCAGCGATCTTTATAAATGAGGAAAAATAACGTACTGTCTTTCCAACATTTACATATACTTATTATTAGAGCGTACCGAAAGATGTTCAGAATATATAAATCTGTTCCTATCTGTGTGAAGTAAACTTTGCAAGTTTTGTTTATTTGTATTTAACGGCCCAGTCAACACTGATTTTGGGTCTTTTTTGAGCATGTCAGTGTACCTATCCACGCTTTTCCTGAGCAGGCTTATTCGTAAGCGGTTTACCAGTTCAGTGCATATTATGTCGCCATAAACTTACCCCTGCCCTTCCTGAATTAGCGGAAGGGAGAGGATGACCATAGAAAAGATTTCATAACCTCCACGAAAGAATGTTGCCGACCCCGGTAGGTATCGAACCCGAGTCTTCCTTATCGCCAGTCAGACTGCATCCGACTGAGCTACCATAGCCAGCCACACTTTGTGAGTAGTAGTAGTTATGTTCTGTTGTTTTTCGTTTCCATGGCCCCATGGACCAACTCCATAATGGCATTGCAAGACGTAAAATTTGCGAAAATGACTGCTACTCCTGCAAAAGTACTTTCTCTTTGGATATGTCTAAAGGGTATACTCTTAAAGGAAAGAATTTGCTCCTGGGGAGCAAATTCTCCCCTTTTAGAGTAGACCCCTTGAGAAGCAAATTCTTCCCCTTTTAGAGTAGACCCCTTTTTCAGTTGGATAGAGCCAACAGAGTAGCAACTATAAGGTCCTTAAAATTGTATTTCTATAACGAAATCATGCCTATAGAATTGTGATCCCCTTTAATATGTTCTATAAAAGGGTTATCCTTTGGAAGCAAAGAATACACAACAGAACTGAAAAAATATGGTGTGCACATGTTTTTTGAGCCAGACTAGCTAGTTTCGGCCAATTAGGCCTCAACAGTGACCCTAAGATATTTTCCAAATTCCACAATGGAATCAATAATTCCAAAGGACAAGAAAATATAATCTACACTATGATGTAGGGCAGGGAGACGTTTTACCGCCGCCACACATTCCCACACACCAGTTGTAGTGAAGTAAAATACGGTAGGTGACCAATTAATTGGAACACCCTAGCAGTTCGAACACCCAAAATTATTTCGAATTTGTGGCTGAAAACTTAATTCGAACTCCCAAATTTTTCAGAAATCAGATTTTTTAATACTTCGAACACACAAAAAAAAATGCCGCAAAATGCATCCAGAACAAGCATTTCGGACCGTTCCCGAGTTTATCATTACAACATCGTACTGGTCGTATATGAGCTAGCGCACGAAAAAAAGAAAACTTAGCATGAAATGTGTGCGACTTCAAAAGACTCAGATTAACATGCACTCTGTAAGGCAAATGGTTTTCGCTTCTCTCACTTTCGATAGCCCTGTGGTAGTGGAAGGTTCATACCCTCAGCGAATACTGATTAGACTGCGAGAAACGCAGGCTGCAAGTGCTTAGATCAACCTTGATGAGCCACAGGAGTTTCGCTTATTTATGTTGTGAAAATCCCATCGTCTGCATCAGGCTCATGCGATCAGCGAAGACTCTAGTCGGATTGCATGAATGAGTACGCTAAGATGTGTCTTCGCTGGTTTCTCAACGACCTGCAAACACTGAACATGCGCACCCACAACCGGTATGCAAGGCAAAGGGTTTCACTTAGCCTTGTGACTTCGTAAGATTTAAGGGTTCAGTAAAGACCGATCACATTGCATCACCTAGTCGGTGATGTAGCATTGTGGCCTACAAAGGCTCGGATCACCATGCATATGCAAGTGTTTTCGCTTTGCTCTCAGACTTGGAGCGTAGCTTCAGCTTTCACTATTATTTGTGTGACAGTGTTACCCTTTTTCCATGTGCTGGGGCATTGATTCAATGCCTCTTTGATAGCAGAAGCGCCCCTTTAATATTAATTGAGAGTTTCCCGCCTTTTTCCACAGAACGTCTTTTAGCACGTGCGAGTGAAATTCATGGTTGTTGCATGCAAAAAGGTAGTTTAATTCAGGTTACCTGGTTGGGCTACCCTGGTTTTCTGAGGAGCAAGTGAAGATGCCCATTTATTTCACGGTGACAAGGTTTTATTGGAAGTAATTTCGGGGAACATGATTAAGAAAATAAGTCAAATTCGGTGTGGTGGGAAGACTCAGGTCAGCCTGCACATTCATGCAGTCTGAATAATCTTCGTTGTTCGTATGTGCCTACCATGGCCTCTGTGCTAATCAAAGAACAACAGGTGAAAACTATGGCCACATTGGCTAATCTGGTTCTTCGTTTGAAACCTTTTTTTTTTCGCCGTGCGCCGGCTTAAAACGACGGCGTGTACATTTGACCGGCCCAATCTGCTTGCAACGTTACAAACACATCCTAAGCTACCAAGTGAAAGGATCAGTCTGTTCAGATCTCCTATCTCGAGTAAAATACTTATTGCGCATGTGCGTACAGAAAAGACTGATAAGTCTGCATAGTTGTGCAATCGGGATTGTGTCTTGGTTTGAAATGTTTCATCGCGCATAAAGTGAAGATCAAATTTGTGTATGATGTCCGCATTTTCTTTTTCTTGTTACTTGCCTATCTAAATAACATGATGGTTTTGCATCCGCACAGTCTAATCAGTCTTCACCGGCATTGAATTGCTACATGCTCCCGGCTCACGCTGATTTGAGACTGCTTATTAGTAAACAGAGAATACACAAACAAGGCTGCGCAGTCTCGCCTGAGGCTTCACTATGCGCTTAAACAATATAGGTGGGGGGTGTGAAGTATCTATGCGCCTAGCTCCACTGGGTAGCTGCACGTGCGGGTTTCAACATCCCATCCAATATATGCATGTACCTGGACTTTGTCTGCTGCATCCTCTTTTTCCTAGATATGGGCTACTCTTAAGAAAAGAATTTACTCCAAACAAATCAATTTCTGTTATTCCTGAGATCACAAATTGACTCGTCCATTTTAAAGGGAATAGTGATAGTTCAATAGGTGTAAATTTCATTAATGGCAATGTGTATCGCATTCAAAGACCCCCTGCACACACTGACTTATTTATAGATCAAACTTTTCTGCACTGCATAAGTGATATTTATAACTTCTAATCACGTGCGGATTGACAGGGCCACGGGAAAAAAAAAAACGTAGTTGTATAAAATATTGAACACAGCCTGATCCAATGTATGGAATTCTTTCAGATCAAACAGTTCTAACACTGATAAATTTCCAATCTGATATTTTCTAATAATTCCAACATCCGGATCAGTATTTATTTTTTTTACTGTTCGAATTAATTGGCCATTTACAGTATGTGTTCTATAAAAGGGTTATCCTTTGGAAGCAAGGAATACACCGTAGAACTGAAAAATATGGAGTGTACATGTTTTCTGGGCCAGACTAGCTAGTTTCGGCCAATTAGGCCTCATCAGTTACCCTCAGATATTGTCAAAATTCCACAATGGAATCAATGATCCCAAAGGACAAGAAAATATAATCTACACTTTTATATAGTAAAGCTCGGGTTTGCAGGGGTATACATTAATTTCCGTATTCATGCTCTGAGACACTGGATTGTGGGTACTCGATAGAATCGCCTCGTCGAGGCGTTTCTGTCGACTCCCCGCAATCTATGTTTTGAGCAAAAAAGGCAAATATTCCAATTTTTCTTTTTAAAATTTCTTTTTCTTTGGCCAAAAAATGGCAATGTATTTGAATAGGTGTGTTTCGAAATACGGTAAAACTGGTAGACTAACTGCCACACCTGCCAGGTGTATCCATTTCCCTTAATTGGAGTTGAAACGCTTGCTTTTCGGTCTGTTTCGCTTTTCCTGTAATTGCAGTATAGTACGTATTGCATCATCGTTTAAGCTGATTGGTTGATCGCGTCACGTGCCCCTCCATGGAACAGCTACAATCTGGTCATTATACCCGGTTTGCCCGCCTCATGGCGACCAAACCAAAAATTCTGTTGTAGTCCTGGTTGCCCTTGCCCTACATCGGAGCCGCAGAGAAAACTTGAAAGACAATCTGTTTTCTTCCATGCAAATTGGGGCCATCTAAGTAGGATCTGTTCTTAACCCTTTTTGCACCAAATAGAATCTTCCTCTTTATTTATAGCAGGGTTCCATTTCAAAATATAGGGGTGTCAGTTGTGTTTTCTACAAAATTTATTTGGAAAATGGCTGAATTTTTTGCAAACAGTGTAGGCCCTGATCAGACGCCGCATTCTGCGGCGTGTCATTCTGCGGCGTCTGCCGCATTCTGCGGCGTCTGATCTGGGCCTGCACTGTTTGCCAGGGTACCCATTTTGGGGTTTCTGGTACAAAATGGGTTAAAGGAAAGAATTTGCTCCCTAAAGAATTGCTCAGAAGAAATTTCTTTCTTAAAAAGACATCTAATAATAAGGGAGAAGAAATTTTTTGAAGGATTTATGTTCCCTGCAGGAGTCCAATTTTCTCTCCAATTGTCTGTTCGTCCTTCAGTTTGTTAAACCATCAACATTTGGGACCACCCTAGCGTTCTCCCAAATGGCCAAGCTTGAGCATTAATGAAGCTCTTGAGAAATAAACCATCCATATTTGACCTTGACCTACATTTTGTGCTTCACTAACTTTGTGAACATTTATTTGCAACCACCTTCATGTTCACCAAAATAATCAAGTTTATTGCTCAAGAACTGCAAGATCTTCATTAATGATAATTGGTAAAAACTTGTATCTGTGGATAGCAACTTTAATGCAAGCATCCATATTTCACCTTGACCTACATTTCAGTAACTCTGTGAACTATTGCATTAAACCTAGCGTTCACACAAAAGGTCAAGTTCATTTCTCAAGAACTATAAGAACTTCATTAATGATAACTGGTAGAAACTTGCATCCATCTAGGAATGGTAGCTATAATACAGACATCCATATTTGACCATGACCTACATTTCATGATTCACCGACTTGGTGATCTATTGCATCAGCCTAGCTTTCACCCTAATCTCAAGAACTTGAAGAGCAGGTTGCATCTACGAATGGCAACTTCTATGCAAGCAACCATGTTTGACCTTGACCTGGATTTTATGGTTCGGTGACTGCCCATCCACAGGGACTACATATATAGCCTTCAGCAGAATTCTTGTCTGAAATACATGTATGTGAAAATGTTTTCTGTTGCGTTTTGCCTAGTGCTTTAAAGTTAACAGTTGTTTAACCCTAATCTTGCTGTTCACGACAACCCCTATCTTTGCAAACAGTGTAGATCCAGATCAGATGGCTTCTGAAGAAGCCATCTGATCAGGATCTAGACTGTTTGACATTCAATTTATGAATTTGTAGAAATAAATTACATCAAGTAATCTGATTGGTTCAAAATCAGAAATAGGTGTGGCTTAACTGAATATTCAGCAAGAGAAGGGTTAATAGTCTAGTCAGTGGCTACAGAATTTGTGCAGAAATTAGACAGTTAATCTGGAAATTCAATCAGTCTGAATGTTTAATCTCGAATCTTCTTGCATTTCTGTTAAGTTTACAAATCTTGATTGAATCTCACCACTCAGAAAGCTTGAATTCTGCTGAACAGTATTCTTTAGAGCATATGATATTTGATTTGCAAGATTGCAGTTGAAATTAAAATTTTTGCAATAAAAAGTTATGTCTGATTTTTTTTTTTTTTTTTTTGTCAAGTCAGATTGAAGTGGTTGTGTGCATGCATAAACATCCTTCATTATATAAATACTCCTGGGTTTTAGTACCCCGAAAATCCAGGTATGGACATTTTAGTCTCTCCAGAACAACAGCTCTGTTTATTTTCATTTGTCAAAATGAACTTCAATAAATCTCAGGTTCACACTGATAAGCCTCACTAATTGCCTAAGCATATGGCAACAAAAAAAACAGTTTTGCAAACAGTGCAGGCCCAGATCAGACGCCGCAGAACGCGGCGTCTGATCAGGGCCTGCACTGTTTGCCAATTGCCCGTTTTGGGGTTTCTGGTACAAAATGAACAGATGTGTATACCTTTACTAGGATAAACATTTCAGTCTGGTACTGCACTGTCTAATTTTAAACCTCATGCATGCTTGGCTGTAAAATTCTCTGAATAAATCAGAATTAATTACAACTTCATGCCATTATTTCTATACCAGCAAAGCAACAGCTGTCATATATTTGATAAATTTGTCTGCTCAGTCTGAGCAACTATTTGGGAGTTATACGCAGGAGTATAAAGAAGATATTTTACCTCTTTATCTTTATTATTTGCTTACTTAACCCTTCTCTTGCTGAATATTCATTAAAGCCACACCCATTTCTGTCTATCAACCAATCAAATTACTTGATGTAATTTATTGCTACAAATTCATTAACTGAATGCCAAACAGTGTAGATCCTGATCAGATGGCTTCTTCAGAAGCCATCTGATCTGGATCTACACTGTTTCCAAAGATAGGGGTTGTTGTGAACAGCAAGATAAGGGTTAATTCACTCACTCACACACTTTTACTTATAAAAGTGTAATACATTAAGGGTTATGACCCACAAAGATGGTTGACGCATCGTTAAACAAAAAATCATCATCATCAAATTCCTGCATTAAGAACACCTTTGGGACAGTTCAAAAGTGGGATTAAAGACCACTTTTGAACAGTCCAAAAGGTGGTCTCTTGCTAGAGAGAGAAGCCTCCATGGTGTAGTGGTTATGCTACTTCCCTTGTAAACCAGGGGTCGCAGGATCGATCCCGGGATTCTCCAGACTTTGGGATGAGTCTTTAAACTGAGGTCTCCGTTTCCGTATGACCTTAGCTGTTGGTGAGACGTAAAACTCAAACTCAGCAACACTGGATGTAGAAAACACCGACACCTTATAAATATGGGTTTAAGATAAATAAAAAAGGAAATTCACTGTGGTTAACAGCTGACTGTCTTTTATTACTGCCTCAACTGTAGCCGGAGGACAGAGTTTCGATACCTGCCAGGGTTGGCAACATTCTTTTGTGGAGATTGATCATGAATCACGAAAACTTTTCCCACGGTCATTCTCTCCTGCTGATTCAAGAAGGGCAGTTGTCAGTTTCTGGAGAAAGAATATGCACTGTACTGGTTTACTGCTAAGTATATAATATGTATAAGCCTGCCCAGGAAAAGTATGGATAGGTAAACTGACCGGCTCAAAAAGGACCTAAATAGTGTTGACTGGGCCGTTAAACTCTTATTCAAACAAACAAACTTTTAGTACCGCCTCAACTGCATCAGACTGCAAAATCTTGCACTCTTAAGGGGAATAGGAACACCTGGCATGTTTTTCCGCCATTTTCAAAAGGAGACAACTTTCAGACCTTCCTGTTTGCTTTTCTATAAGCCCTGTCCCACTGAAAATGGGGGATACTCTTAAAGAAAAGAATTTGCTGAGGAGCAAATTCTTTCCTTTAAGAGTTGACCCCTATAGACAAGGGGAAAAAAAATTGCAGGAGTTGCCTCCCCTGAAGGTGTTCCCACTCCCCTTAATTGGTTTCAAATATACCGTATTGTTTGTTTGATTTGAGGTTTAATGTCCCCGTCAAAACTGTGTAGGTCATTTTGGTGACAATGTCATTGCTTCTGATTTTGTGGGACTTTTACCAGACATTGAGATGAGATGACATCTCAAGCCCTGTCGCCCTATGAAACCAATAGGGTTTATAAGCATGGACGGTCTGACTCACTCTGCTTTGCCTGGGCAGGATTAGATCCTCTAAGGGGTTTACCAGTACCTGTGTGCGGTCGGTTTCAGCTCTGCGTGGAAGCATCATGTAGCCCATCTATTTCTTAAAGCCCCGATGGGCAGGGGCCGGCAACTATACCATAATGATCCTAAACATTAGGACAGATAGGCCTAAGTAAACAGTGCAGACCCAGATCAGACTGCTCCTGGAGGAGATGTTTGATCAGGTTCTACACTGTTTGCCATTCTGTCCGCACATTTTGGACTCGTTGCTGGATCATGAAACAAATTTAAAAGTTTTGGAGAATTACAGCAAGTTCTCAAGGTGTCCCAACTATAAGGGAGCTCATTTTATTTACCGTAACCCTTATCTTGCTGTTCACGACAAACCCTATCTTTGCAAACAGTGTAGATCCAGATCAGATGGCTTCTGAAGAAGCCATCTGATCAGGATCTACACTGTTTGGCATTCAGTTTATGAATTTGTATGAAAAATTACATCAAGTACTTTGATTGGTTGATAGACAGAAATGGGTGTGGCTTAAATGAATATTCAGCAAGATAAGGGTAAAAATCCTAAAAATTTGGACACCTTGAGGACTTGCTGTTATTCTCCTAAAATTTGAACAAATTTGTCACGATCCTGTAAGGAGTCCATAAGGCAAACAGTGTGGACCCTGATCAGACTGCTCCTTGATCTGGGTCTGCACTGTTTGCTTAGGCTTGTCTGTCCCAATACTTAGGATCATTACGGTATCTCTGTTTCCCATGCCTCCTGGAGACTGCAGATATAACATCATTTGTGATATCTTGTGTTATCTAACCATATAAATATGATAATTTCATAAGCAATTATTAGTTTGAAGCTTGATAGAGCACATGTCTAATCAAGTGAACAGTTTAATCAGAAACTGTCAGAAAGATTTCTCACAGTTTATCAAATCTGCTCTGTCTTCACTTTTTCTTGGGTGGGTGGAAACTGAAATATGCTTTGGTATTGATAATGCTGTCATGTAAAAAATGTAACAATCTTTTGACAAAAATGGTACAAATAATTCCCAGATGGTGCAACATCGGATCAATGTGCATGCAACATCATGAAATTACTGTCGTATAAACGTTGGTACAGTGTCATGAAATTAACCCACTCCAAACGGGTACCCTGGCAAACAGTGCAGGCCCAGATCAGATGTCGCGTTCCGTGGCGTCTGATCAGGGCCTACACTGTTTGTGAAAAGTTAAGCCATTTTCCAAATAAATTTTGAAGAAAAACAACCTGACACCCCTAATTTTTGAAATGGGCTCTTGCTATATAAGATTCCATTTGGTACAAGAAGGGTTAATACGATATCATAAACATAATATTCAGCGTCATTATGTATCACTGACATTGATTCAATGTTGTCTTGGCGATGTGTGTCCAGTTCTGGGTTTATTCCTTGCTAGGTTTAATCCTAACCCTTTCAACTTCCAATTTAAACTTATCCATTCTTGTAAATGGGGATGGGGTTGTCAGTTATCATTGGTCTGTTGTGCCTCAGGTATAGAATAGGATGGAACAGAACAGGATCACTAACAGCAGCGCATGAACCATGGTGGAGAATAATATTAAATTCAAAACGAGAATAAGGATGTTCTAAAACAACTATATATTTGTTTGTTTGATTTGATGTTAAACGTCCCCATCAACACTGTATAGGTCCTTTTGGAGACGCTGCTTCCAATTTTGTGGGACTTTTACCTGACATTGAGATGAAATGACATCTCAAGCCCTGTCCCCCAATGAAACCAATATGGTTTATAAGCATAGATGGTCCGACTCGTACCGCTTTACCTGGGCAGGCTAAGCTGTTTACCAGTACTCGTATGCGGTTGGATTTCAGCTCTGCGTGGAAGCATCATGCAGCCTATCTATTACTTCAAGCCCCGATGATATATTTAAAACCATAGTTTGTCAGTTTTCATGATTATTAGCTCACCAGAGCCGAAGGCTCCGGGGGAGCTTATAGGATAGGCAGTTGTCCGGCGTCGTCGTTGTCGTTGTCGTCGTCGTCTGACGTCAACACTTTCAAACATCTTCTTCTCTGAAGCCACTGGACCGATTCAGCCCAAATTTTATCTGTAGCATCCTTGGGCAGGGGGATTGAAAGTTTGTGTTTTTTATGAAAATCGGCCCATTAGTTTGGTTGCTATGGCAACTTAGAGTTTCCATAGACTTATAATGGGGAAAATTGAAAAATGGCATTTACTGCCAAGTCATTGCAGATATTTGGACAAAACTTTTATAGAAATGTTTCTTGAGTAAAATTCTTTCAGCCATATGCTTTTATGCCAACCTGAGGGTCCCCCAGGTTGTGCCGGGGCCATGCCCCACCCCCTCCACTTCATAAAAGGCCATATATCTCAGAAACCATTCAGATCCCGACCCCTAAACCATATATATTCTTGTTCCTATTGATAAGACGCATTTAGTAACACCAACCTTGGGGTCCTCAGGGATGCGCCGAGGTCATGCCCCACCCCCTCCACTTAATAAAAGGCCCAATATCTCGGAAACCATTCAGATCCCCACCCCTAAACCATATATATTCTTGTTCCTTATGATAAGACCCATTCGGTGACATCAACCTGGGAGTCCCCTGGATGTGCCGGGGCCATGCCCCACCCCCTCCATTTCATAAAAGGCCCAATATCTCGTAAACCTTACAGATCCCCGCCCATAAACCATATATATGCGTGCTTCTTATGATAAGACACATTCATTGACACCAACCTGGGGGTCCTCAGAGATGCGCTGGGGCCTTGCCCCACCCCTCTACTTCACAAAAGGCCATATATCTCAGAAACTGTTCAGATCCCCACCCCTAAACCATATATATTCTTGTTCCTATTGATAAGACGCATTCAGTAACACCAACCTGGGGGTCGTCAGGAATGCGCACAGGTCAGGCCCCACCCCCTCAACTTTGTAAAAGGCCCAATATCTCGGAAACCATTCAGATTTCCACCCCTAAACCATATATATTCTTGTTCCTTTTGATAAGACCCATTCAGTGACATCAACCTGGGAGTCACCTGGATGCACCGGGGCCATGCCCCACCCCCTCCATTTGATAAAAGGCCCAATATCTCGGAAACCTTACAGATCCCCGCCCATAAACCATATATATGCTTGCTTCTTATGATAAGACACATTCATTGACACCAACCTGGGGGTCCTCAAAGACGCGCTGGGGCCTTGCCCCACCCCTCCACTTCAAAAAAGGCCATATATTTCAGAAACTGTTCAGATCCCCACCCCTAAACCATATATATTCTTGTTCATTATGATAAGACGCATTCAGTAACACCAACCTGGGGGTTCCCAGGGATATGCTGGGGCCATGCCCCACCCCCTCCATTTCATAATATCACAATATCTTGGAAACCCTACAGATGGCCACCCCTTAACCATATATAGTCTTGTTCCTTATGATAAGACACATTCATTGACACCAACCTGGGAGTCTCCCTGGGCCTTGCCCCACCCCTCCACTTCACATAAGGCCTTATATCTCAGAGAATGTTCTTAGCCCCACCCTAAACCATATATATTCATCTTTCTTATGATAAGACGCATTCAGTGACACCAGCTTGGGAGTCCCCGGGGCACGCCCAGGCCATGCCACACCGCTTTACTTCATTAAAAGCCATATATATCAGAAATAGTTCAGATCCCCACCCCTAAACCATATACTTGTTCCTTATGATAAGACTCGTTCAATCACACCAACCTGGAGGTCTCTTTGTGCTGAGGCAGTGCCCCGCCCTTCCATTTCATAAAAGGCTTTATATTTCAGAAACCATTCAAATCCCCACCCCATAATCATATATGTTCTTGTTCCTTATTATTAGCACACCTACTGTAGCGGGGTCCGCAGGGGCCATTCCTATTTCATAAAAGGGCCTCAAATCTCTGAAACCGGTCAGATTCCCAGCACTGAACCATATATATACTTGGTCCTTATGATAAGACACATTTAGGGACAACAGTTTGGGCTTTCCTGGGATCAACAGGGCATGCCCCAACCCCTCAACTGTTAAAGAGGCCTTACAGATCCCCACTGCTAAACCATATATATTTTTGTTTCTTATGATAAGACGCATTTAGTGATACCAACCAGGGCTCCATTGGGTCCATGCCCCACCCCCTCTACTTCATAAAAGGCCTAACTTTTCAGATGCTGAGTCCACATGGGTGCTCATTTGGACATGGGGGTTCATTTGGTGGATTAAAATGATATCATGTTGAAATACATGGCTGCCATTGGGCAGGATGGGCAGTGCCCACCTGAGCTCTGGTGAGCATAGTGGCCCATGGGCCTCTTGTTACAATGCCATATTGGTAATTGTCATGTTAAGTTAAAAGTACTGGCTACTGTAAAGACCCTAAGTATTAGGACAGATAGGCATAAGCAACAGTGCAGACCCAGATCAGACTGCCACTGAAGGAGCAGTCTGATCAGAGTCTACACTGTTTGTCATTCTGTCTGCACCTTTTGGACTCTTTTGCTGGATCTCAAAACAAATTTGTTAAAAATTTAGGAGAATTACAGAAAGTCCTCAAGGTCACTGTCCGAATTTTTAGGATTATTACAGTACTTGATGTTATATTAACCCTTTTTGTACCAAATGGAATCTTCCTCCTTACATATAGCAGGGGTCCATTTCAAAATTTAGGGGTGTCAGGTTGTGTTTTCTTCAAAATTTATTTGGAAAATGGCTAAATTTTTTGCAAACAGTGGAGGCCCTGATCAGACGCCGCGTTCTGCGGCGTCTGATCTGGGCCTGCACTGTTTGCCAAGGTTTCTGGGACTAAATGGGTTACACAAACTGATACATTTATCAGACTACAATGTTGAACTGTGTCTGAACTCTTGTCATGGATAACATTACATTGTCATTGTCTGCCACTACAAGACAGGGAATTAATAAAACAAGAGATGACATCAACCTAAAACCCTGTAACCCTGTAGACCAATATGCAGACAATACCTATATATATCTATACATGGTCCTATGTGTGCCAAAAATTGAAAAATTCGTATAGCTTCTGCAAATACTGAGAGCAAATCAGAACCACAAGTATTACAAAAGCCTTTTAAAGGTCATCACGCAGTTCTGACGCCCCTTCAACCCCACTGTTGTACAGTAAAACAGGGGTTTACAGGGGCTAAGCCTATTTTTCTTATTTCTGATCTAAAATGTAGATTTGGGGTACTGGTTAGAACCACCTCAATGAGGTGGTTTCTAACGTGTACCCACAATCTATATTTTGAGCAGAAATAAAAAAAAAAATGTATTCTTAATATAACAAATACAGTGATACCAGAACCAGTCAAAATCAGCCGCATCATGGGAAAACCTATTTTTCTGCCATTTGTGAACAGCAAAGGTGCAGATCATCCTATACACCCATGCAATCAGATATTGAGCATGCAAGTGTTCGCTGTGTGGATCTACACTGTTTGTAAGTCTTTAATGGGAATGGGAACACCTGGCTGATTTTTCTGCCATTTTTCAAAGGGAGATAACTTTTGGGACTTCCTGTTCGCTTTTCTGTAAGCCATGTCCTACTGAAAAAGGGGTCTACTCTTCAATGAAAGAATTTTCTCCTTTACTTTAAGAGTTGACCCCTATTGACATGGGAGACAAAAATGCTTTTGCAGGAGTTGCCTCTCCTGAAGGTGTATATATTCCCCTTAAACTGAGGTCCCATCTCCATATGACCATAGCTGTTGATGGGACATAGATCTCAAACACACACACAATGTTTGTAACTTGCTATTCTGTAACTGCATGAGCAGGCTGATTTGTGTCTTACCTGTCACAAATCCCAAAAAAGGGTTTTCTTTCGAAAGGGCTCAAGTTATAATATAATGTTATTATTCAAGTAATTTCGTATTGGCTCAGGCGCAGGTCCGAGGTCTGCTGCATTGGCCCGAGGCCAAAGGCCAAGGGCTAATGCAGCTGACCGAGGACCTGTAGCTGGGTCAATACGAAATTACTTGATTAATGACAATTTTTATTAATTGACACAATTAAAAAAACATGATTATTGATTTTTTTTACCTCACTTGACCTCAGTTAATTAGGGGATAACTGTATTGAAAATTGTCATTTGGGGAGGTAAATCGGTGGTTTTACGGTCGGAAATTTCGTTTTACGGTGACGCGTCAGCGGAGCCGTAAAACGTAATTTGCGACCGTAAAACCACCAATTTACCTCCCCAAATGACAATTTTCAATACAGTTATCCCCATTCTAATGCACTTATTCGGTTGTTTTTGTTAAAAAATGTACTATTTTGCACAAAGCGGCAGGCGTTGTGAGCTGCGTAAAACCAAATGTAAGCCAATGAAAAACGACGTTACGTGGTGACGTCGGATTTCCGACAGTATATCGTGGAATATACTGTCGCAAATTTTTGACGTTATCCAATCAGACGTCGCGTTACATACGTAAGTGCATTAGAATATTGGTTGACCTGTTGTTAATATGGATGACCTCCGATCAGAACGGGATAGTCAATTAATAAAAGCTGTTATTGTATGCACATGAACCTTTTTATTTTCATATAATCTGGATGTTTAAGTGGACTATGTTTGACAAGTCCAATTTTAATTTAACACTGTCAGGCTTATTTTTTTTTCATTTTTATTCCATTTTTTAGGGAAAATCATATTAGCAAGCAGTGCAGATGCTGTTCAGATGCCACATTGTTTGACCAGCACTGTTTGCCAGGGTACATTTTTAGGGGATTCCTGCCTGTATTGGGCCTAATGAATAGTGATATGAGTAGGATGTGGTATAGATTGAACATATTAACCCATTTAGTACCAGAAACCACAAAACGGGTATTTGGCAAACAGTGTAGGCCCAGATCAGACACTGCAGAACGTGGGGTCTGATCAGGGCCTACACTGTTTGCAAAAAGTTCAGCCATTTTCCTAATAAATTTTGAAGAAAACACAACCTGACACCCCTAAATTTTGAAATGAACTCCTGCTATATATAAGGAGGCAGATTCCATTTGGTACAAAAAGGGTTAAAAACTATTTTCTTAAAATTTTTCAGGTGACAGAAGCTGGTATGAACACACTCCCATCATGGTTGAGTTTTAACCCACTTAAAGCTGAACTCAGGGGTATACCTGAACCCAAGGACAAAGGTCAAGTGTACTTGGAGGTTAAGGTCATTGGTGATGACAACTCCCAGGCTGATGATGTCTTCTCCATTGAAGTGGTAGATGATGATTCAATGTCCATTGGCACTCCAACATCTAAATCACATGGTGAAAATATTCCTAAACTTGTGCGATGTCGTCGGGAGGAACCAGAAACCGTGGCGACAGTTATAATAGATGTTGATATTCACTCGTTAAATCCATCAGAACGCATAGCAATTTTTAGTAACTTGGCCAGCCATTTTAATCTTGCCCCAGAGATGTTGAAGTTGATGCCTTTAGGAGATAGGCCAATGTTTGATACAACAGCTCTAGTCGCAGGCCCTGGTGATATACGCTCACCTAAGCACCAGGGGGTGTTGGTCTCTTGGCTTGTTGGATGTGGAAAGGTAGAGTCGGACCATCTGCCAATTTTACAACAGCTCGAAACATCAGCTGCTAATGGAGACATGGGAAGTGCTGTAGGTCAATCTATAGTTGGTTGGCATGTTACTAACAGTCGATTCAAGGCCAAACCTAGAAGAAAACGTGCTGCCACAGCAACAGTAACCATGAGTATGCCAGCACCAACAAAGATCTCTGACATACCGGCCTCATCTGTACCCCCAATTGCAGCTTCCTCGGTAGTGATTGAACCCACTAGTGTTGTTGAAGTGCAGCCCACATCAGTGGTTGTCCAACCAAGTACCTCAGCCCACATGGAATCCTCTTCTATTTCACCATCACCTACAGTTAAAATGTCCAAAACTGTGACCACAGAACCTACCACAGTTCTCCCATCCAAAACGTTCACCATGACAACTTCATCAGTCCCCAGCTCCACAGCCAAACCAACAACCAAAAAGCCCACAAAGAAACCGACAACTGCAGAGCCAACTCCAGAACCAGTCTGTCCTCCAGCAGGCAGGGGAATCAAGAAAGCTCCTGTAATTAACAAACACATAAAGAACTTCACAATCATGGCAGGGGAGGTGTTACGTTATAAAATTCCAGAGGACACTTTATTTGATTGCTATAGTGACAGAACCAGTGACCTTGACCTTGAACTTCTTTTAAATGATAAACCTGTGCCTTCAGGGTTTTGGATGCAATTAAAAAAGAAACTTTTCAAACCATACAGACTGCTAGCTGTTCCTCTAAATATCCATTCTAAGAACCATAAACTTGTTCTCAGAGCTGAAAATTTCTATGGAAAATCTACAGATCAAGAATTCTTTGTTGATGTTGTTGGTGAAGATATGACAGAAACAGCTCCAAGCCACGAACTCAGCATGACAATTGATATGGATTATGATGACTTTATGTCAGATCTTAGTAATAGATTGGAATTTACAAATAAATTAGCAAACTTATATGGTGACTCAAATTCAGATTCTATAGTAGTTACAAGAATTGAAAGAGGTTCAGTAATTTTTGCCTGGACAAATAAAACTCTGCCTGGTGACTCTTGCCCTGTAGGTGATATTAAAAATCTTGTGAATAAACTAATAGATAAAGATGGCAGTTTAAGTTATGAAGCAGAAGAAGCAATGTATCCATACAAGATATCATCAGCTGCGGCTGTCCCTCTTGGTAAATGTGCAAATAATCCCCAGTTCCCCAATAAAGACACCAAGAAAGCAAAAGTAACAACTGCAGCACCAACAGAAAAACCAACACCAGCTCCCAAGCCAACTGCAAAACCAACAACACAACCAACAACTAAGCCAACAAGTAAGAAAAGACCAATAAAACCTTTCGCTCCAACACCAACTCCAAAACCAGATGACAAAGATGAGAAGACAACAGTTTCTCCATCGAGTACGACAGAGACAAAGGTTGCAGCTGCTGGTGCCGGTGGTGGTACCAGTGATATCTGGATTACAACTGTGGTCCCAGCTATAGTGGTGGTTGTGGTTCTCATCATAGCTCTTGTGATCGCTTGCTGTTTGTACCGCAAAAAGAGAAAGGGAAAAATGAAGCTGGAAGAGCAAAATTCCTTCAATAACAAAGGAGTGCCTGTTATATTTGCTGATGAATATGAAGACAAACCTAATGATTCAACAAAGCCTCTGATACTTCGGGATGAAAAGCCACCAATACTCCCACCAGAATATCAGCGTGCATCAAGTGAAGGAAGTAATGGTTCAAGTTCTACACAACCCATAGGGGAGGGTGAAGAAATAGAAATGGACGAAACCTCTCCCTTGTACAAACCTCCTCCCCCAGTGACTGCTTCCAGTTCAAACAAGCCCCCAGCCCCTCACCTGCAAGCCTCTAGGAATCCCCCACCATATGTGCCTCCATAATGATTCTCATGGATCTTTGTGTAGCTAGTTTAGTATTTGTTTTTTCCATTGTTCAAAACTCAGCATACTCTTCTGTTCATCTAAGCTGTAGCTTGACAAAAACGTGAACGCCAAGAAAACAGTAAAGATGCATGAGAAGAATCTACTCGTAGAATAATTTCAATCCTTATCCTGCTGATCACAACAACCCCCACCTTTGCAAACTGTGTAGATCCAGATTAGATGGCTTCTGAAGAAACCATCTCATCAGGAACTACACTGTCATCACCTTTGCAAACAGTGTAGATCTTCTGACCAGTTCGACAGGAACTACATTATTTGTCATGCAGTTTGTGGCTTGATGGAAAAGATTTAACTATGTATTAGTAATCTGATTGGTTGGTAGTCAGGAATGGGTGGGGCAAATATATTTTTTTCAGCAGGACAAGGATTAATGCTAACAAATAACCAGACAGAATTAGGAAAAACATGAAAGGGAACTTCAGTGGCTTGAACACTTTTTGGACTTTGAAAATTTGTTTTAGACAGGGGAGTTGGAGCCACTGATGGATAATCAAATATTCCTCAAGCAACTGATGTGATTGCCTGCCTTCGCAAAGTGTCTGACTATTTACTATAGTCTTTGCGCAAAACAAAAAGTGTAAGTGTTCGTTTTAGGTTGAAGGTGCTTACAACAGCTGACATACAACATTGAATCAATGTTAACAATATTATCGACAGTAACTGTTGTTCAACATTGATTCAATGTGGAGTGCATACTGGGACTGAAAATCCGTTGAGTGATCACTTGTGAATTGTGGAAGTTATGTTGTTACATGGCTATATGTATGAATTTCTTGATAGAATGTTTGTATGAACATGTGAAGTATTTAGCAAGATGGGACTTGTTCGACAAGAATATACAGAAGTTGCTATTAAAGGACAAAGGACCTATGCAATGCAAGCTTACTTTTATGCAGATGAAGTTAACATGAACCCTGGTACCAAAATACCTAGCTCCAGATAAGGAGGTGTGGTGTAAGAAGGATAATTCGGGGGTAATTTTCCTTATTTCTGGTGAAAAATAGACCATTTTGCATGAGTGTTCATGTATTATTCAATTTATTAAATGAGTTGAGAAAAAAAAAGATAAAATGTGAGGCTTTGCTGAGCATTTTATCCCTTTTCATCAACAAGTTTAATGAATTCAATAATACATGAGCACAAATATCATATGACATTTTAAACGTATTTAATTTATGATTTTGGTACAAAAATTGTCAATATTAGTAAATGCGACGTCATTTAGGACATTATACATGTAATGTTACGGAGTATATCTAACTAATTTGCATATTTAATTCACTAGTGGATTACAGAATTTGTTACATGACGTTATTACATTCCCAGACGTGACGTCATTGTTGTGGGTACCTGTTAGAATGGCCTCACCTCGAGGCGATTCTAACAAGTACTTGCAGTGTATGTTTTAATGGAGAAATGAGGACAGTATATGTTTTAATGGAGAAATGAGGACAGTATAAGTTTTAATGGAGAAATGAGGACAGTATATGTTTTAATGGAGAAATGAGGACAGTATATGTTTTAATGGAGAAATGAGGACAAATATCCCAGAATTATTATCAGTACTGTTTATCTTGAGCTATGAAAATACATAATGTTGTGTTAGAAGTATTGTGTTTTTCTTCAAGAATAAAAGTGGAGTGAAAAGACAGAATTACAAGTACATCGTAGAAGGTATGGGCTTAGGCTTGAGGGCCTAAAACATCTCATGGAATTCAAGTATGGAGCAGACTTCTTCCTTAAAGCCAGTACACCACAACCTCTTTACTACACTGATCATAATAACAGGATTTTGGATAATATTTCAGTATACTACACTCCTTCCCGATTTTCAGCCATTTTTGTTGCACAATTGCATTTTTACCATAGATTCAGGAGCAGAATGGAAAACAGTATATCTTCATCTGGATCTATGATGTTTGAAAACAGGCCCGGAGGTTATAAAACTTCTTTCATGCTCAACTCACTTGAGCATGAAATTTGTCCTGCTCACAAATTTGTTGGCATTTTAAATTTGTTGAGCAGGACAAATAACACTCTCTGCTATCTGAGAAAGAAAAACCGCTCAACTTCTTAGTAGTTTAATTTTTATGAGCACCACAAGTTTCATACTCAGCTGAGTTGAGCATGAAAAACGTTTTATAACCGCAGGGCCAGGCTATATCCAGGATCTGTGAGCATGCTGAGAATTAAGATGGATACCAAAAATATATAGATCATACAGAAAAATGACCATAAATGGTCATTTTTCTGTATAGTCTATACATTTTTGTTTGGATATAACACGGTTGTTTACCTATCATGTTTTTTTGTTGTGGATGCCAACAATAGTGTTATAAAGAGGTTGTTATGTATGTTATTGATACATGAATATTTTGAATGAGAATGTATGTTTTTGAAGATTTTAAGAATGGCTGAATGATCACAGTTGTATAATTTATGTTGTGTATCTCTTGTTAAGTATTTTATACAGGGAGAACCCAAACTGGTACACTGGCAAACAGATCAGATACCACAAATTCTGCTAGGCAGACGATTTACTTTAATGCCAAGCCTTAGATAGATAAAAATAAGAAAAAAATAATCTTTAAAAATGTCCTGAATAAAGTTCATTTTTATGTCAAGGGAAATAACTAGTTAAACAGTTTTGTGTTAGTTAATAACAGTTGCTGTTTCTGACAGCTGACCACAACAAAAGCAGCAAGATGGTGTGCAAACGAGGAGTCAGTGCAGTGCCATATATATGCATCTCCCAATAACAACAGTCAAAACACCTTGACTTTGTTTAAGATAGGGGTAATTCAAGCCACTGAGGGTTAGTGTCACAATGCCAGAGAAGGGATGACTCATTGAGGTGATTCTAATGGGTTTACATAACATATATTTTCAATATGATATTCGGGGAAAAAAAAGTCATTATGGAGAATGGGAACACCTTTAGGGGAGGCAACTCCTGCAGAAGTATTTTTGTCTCCCATGTCAATAGGGGTCAACTCTTAAAGGAAAGAATTTGCTCCTGAGGAGCAAATTCTTTCCTTTAAAAGTTTACCCCTTTTTTCCGTGGGACAGAGCTTACAGAAAAGCGTACAGGAAGTTCCCTAAAGTTCGCGGAAAAATCAGCCAGGTGTTCCTATTCCCCTTAAATTATCCTAAATATATTGATACCTGGAACTATGGGAAGAATTTTCTTCAGACTCGTGAACGTTTTTAGCCATGGTAAATGAGCCATCTGTGTTTGAGACATCCAAATTTCACTGTTTAGCATACCGTAAAAACCCTTAACCCTTCTCTTGCTGAATATTCAGTTTATTCACACCCATTTCTGACTTTGAACCAATCAAATTACTTGGTGTAATTTATTCCTACAAATTTATAAATTGAATGTCAAACAGTGTAGATCCTGGTCAGATGGCTTCTTCAGAAGCCATCTGATCTGGATCTACACTGTTTTCAAAGATAGGGGTTGTCGTGAACAGCATGATAAGAGTTAACATTTGCACACATTGAGAATTTACTGTAATTCTCAAATGTTAACAAATTTGTTTCATGATCCAGCAAGGAGTCCAAAAGGTGCAGATCGAATGGCAAACAGTGTTGACCCTGATCAGACTGCTCCTTCTTGGACTGCACTGTTTGCTAAGGCCTATCTGTCCCAATACTAAGGTTCATTACAGTATGTTAGAACCTCTAGCCAGAGTGTGAAACTGCAGGTGAGCCTCTTCAAGTTGCATGCCATTTTGTTGATTTTCTTTCTGTGTCGGTAAAATAAAGTGTTGTGACTTTTTGAGTTGTGCTATGTAAAAGTTGTTGATTTGATATTTCTTTAAATTTATGTTGTAAAATTTTGTTTTAACAGCATTTTGTATGTGCAGATGTAAAACACATCTAATGCAGGTACAGGACAGTCAGTCAGGTAATTGGCATTATAGATTGAAAGCAAATCAAAATGGTCAGGGCGCGTTTTTTTTTTTTTTGTTCAAAAATCATTGAGTGTTGAAGCACGAAAACGTACTTTGTCAGCATTGCCTCAGACAACAAGTAACATGGTTAATTATCATAAAAAAAAATTAAAAAAATTCATACACTTTGAGAAATTTGTTTCAAGATCCAGCAAGTATTAAAAAATGTGCCAATGGAATTGCAAACAGTGTAGACACTGATCAGACTACAGCCTGAACTGGGTATGCACTGGTTGGTTTGGCCTATCTGTCCCAATACTTAGGATCATAACGGTAATGATTTTCCTTATATCTTGTTGGAAACATACATGTATAGTTAGCATTAAAATCATCTTGTATGTGTTTGTACCACAATGTATATATGTTTTGCAGAAGAAACAAGGAAAATTATACCAAAATTGTTTTTTAATCCTTCGATCTTAGTGCTCGGCCCCCGCCCATCGGGAGGAAGAAATAGATGGGCTCCATGATGCTTCCACGCAGAGCTGAAACCAACCACACACGAGTACTGGTAAACCGCTTAATGGATCTACGTCTGCCCAGCCAAAGCGGTACGAGTCGGTCCATCCATGCTTATAAACCCTATTGGTTTCATTGGGCGACAGGGCTTGAGATGTCCTTTCATCTCAATGTTGGGTAAAAGTCCTACAAAATTGGAAGCAACATCTCCAAAATGACCATTTCAGTGTTGACGGGGACATCAAACCTCAAATCAAACTAACAAAAACAAATTGATCTTAGTGCTGACAATGGTTAAAATGCGCTGAGGTGAGTGTTCTAAGACTTGTTTACTGTAGAAAACAGTACCAGTATACAAAGTAAGAATTACCATGCAAAAACACAATGGGTTTACATGTTCTTCTTTGTACCAAACATGATACAGTAGGTATATTATATACTAGGGTCCATTTGTTCAAGTCATTAGTTGAATTTTCAATAACTCAGTATGGCAAACAGATATTTTTGCTGAAAAAAAATTGTGAAAAGCACATTTTTTCAGTAAAAATATGACAGTATTATATATTTCTTTCTTGGGTAATGTTATGGCCACTTATGATTTCATCATGTGAACAATGCTTGAACTGGACCAGGGTTCTTTTTATGACTTTACACACTTTTACGTTAATCTTGTTAGTGACTCTTTACAATACTTTTTGAGTTGTGACTCTGGAGAAGAACTCCAATATTTTCATTTTTTATCAACATTTAATGAATTTACATTATTATTGATTTTAGGGTTTATCATGTTTTAGTAGGTTAGTGAGATCAGCACCCGTTCTCTCGTTTGGTAAAAATTAACCCTTATCTTGCTGAATATTCATTTAAGCCACACCCATTTCTGTCTATCAACCAATCAAATTACTTGATGTAATTTATTGCTACAAATTCATAAACTGAATGCCAAACAGCGTAGATCCTGATCAGATGGCTTCTTCAGAAGCCATCTGATCTGGATCTACACTGTTTGCAAAGATATGGGTTGTCGTGAACAGCATGATAAGGGTTAATCTATCCGTGAAGAGGTTGCCAATACATACATCCCCAGTCTCTTCATTACGATAACACACCCGTAAGGCATAGTGCATTTTTTCATATCGTAGAAACGGACATTTTTCTAATGAAAATTTGTGATATTTTCTCTTATTTTTACTCCTAACATAGGTTATGGGTGCTCGTTAAAACTGCCTCCTTGAGATGGTTCTAACTAGTACCCACAACCTATGTCTTGGAGCAGAAATACGAAAAACATTGTATACCCCCGTAAACCCCAGTTTTCTCTATATAAAGTGGAGTTTAGCGGGGTGTTTATTTCACGGACTTGTTCACATGATGTTATAGTACTGTATTGGGGTCAAAAGCCAAAACTCTGTTAGTTACACAGACGTGTTATACCCAAAATAATTAATGTATAGATTATAAAGAAAAATAAACCATTTATTGTCACTTTGCTGTATAATCCATTCTTGGGATTCAGCAAAAAAAGTATATGAACTATTTTAAAATTCCATGATAGTTCAATACTGTTTACAACCAAACACGAAAACCAGTGCTTCTCTAATTTTTTTAACCTTTAACCTGCTGACTATTCAATTAAGCCACACCCATTTCTGACTTTGAACCAATCAGATTACTTCATACAATTTATTTATACATATTCATAAACTGAATGTCAAACAGAGTAGATCCTGATCAGATGGCTTCTTCAGAAGCCATCTGATCTGGATCTACACTGTTTGCAAAGATAGGGCTTGTCGCCTACAGCAGGATAAAGGTTAAACTTAAGGGGAATGGGAATACCTGGCAGATTTTTCAAAAAGAAGCAACTTTGGGGACTTCCTTTATGCTTTTCTGTAAGCTCTGTCCCATGTTCTTTCCTTTAAGAATTGAGCCCTATTGACTTGGGAGACAAAAATACTTTTGCAGGAGTTGCTGCCCCTGAAGATGTTCCCCTTCCCCTTAATTAATCCTTTCATCCCTAAGTTTCTGGAGTGGACTCTTCCATCTTTGAATTTGGACAAGTCCATTCTTATGGATAGGGGTTGTAAGTCCAAATCATCAACAGGTTGGCAAACAGTGTTGATCCTGCCGAGACGGCTCATTATGAGCTGTCTCAGCAGGATCAACACAGTTTGCATGAGTATTAGTCTACAGGACTGAAAGGGTTAAATATTTTGATATTATGGTTGTGCTTTTAGTTTTAATTCTTACTATTATTAGACTGTTTTTGTTTAACTGTTTAACCTTTTCCCTTATCCCGCTGCATAAATTTATCTAGCCACACCCATTTACAGTTCAACCAATTAAATTACTTGATTAAATTAGATTTGCAAAATGAATGACAAACAGTGAAGATCCTGATCAGATGGCTTCCACAGAAGCTATCTGATCTGGATCTACACTGTTTGCAAAGATAGGGGTTGTCCTGAACAGCGGGATAAGGGTTAAGCTCTTGTTGCTGGATTTTGCTTTTTGTTATGATCTTATATTCAGAAGTTGAGATGGAAGCCTTAGTAGTTAACGCATACAGACAGCCACATTGAAGATACTCTGTTGTAGGCATTATGCTTAATGTATTTTACATCCGTATATTTGCATAAAAAAATCGCAGTGATTTTTACATAAAAGCCCTTTTTTTATCCATTGGGAAATTGTCTAAGAAATGCTTCAATTAAGACATTGTGTCACATGATGTCACATGACCTGTTGAAACCAATGGTTCTCTGCAATATGATTGGATGTTTCTGCTGTTACGTCATGATCGGCACTGTTCTGCTGACGGTTAAACAAGTCTTCTGCTTTAGTTTTAACCTTTGTCCTGCTGAATCCTTATTTCTGACTACCAACCAATCAAATTAATTGACGCAATGTATTCATATAAACTTCCATACTGAATGACAAAAAGTGTAGAGCTTGAACAGATGTTCTGAAGCCACCTGATCTGGATCTAGACTGTGCAAAGGTTGGGGATATGGTGATTCAACATGACAAGGGTTAAAATTCATACCACTCACACATTATGATATCACACCCGTGCAACATATTGCATTTTTCATATCTCCAAAATGACTACTCTTCTGATGAAAATCTGTGATATTTTTCTAAACTTCACTGCAAGCATAGGTTGTGGGTGCTCATTAGAATTGCCTCATTGAGGCAGTTTTAATGAGTACACACAACCTATGTGTTGGAGCAGAAATAAGAAAAATAATGTACAGCCCTGTAAACCCCAGGTTTCTCCATATAAAGTGGGGTTTAGGTGTGTTCATTTCATGGACTTGGTCACGTGATGAGATACAGAAGAATTCAAATATGTTATAAGCAATGCATTTAATTTTTCTGATGTTTATTGAAGTTTAAATTGGGTAGCTCAGAAAGTGGACACGATCCCTTCTGGGGATCACTCACTCTGAATGGGGGCGATGTTGTTTATACTTCACTGAACATAACAGAACTGAAACTCATTCTTTGAATGCATAGTCCGTCTGCATACAAGAGAGGTACACATGTGCTAACCATCGTGTGCTCCGTTGTGCAGGTAAATTAGTTTCACTCTGGGTTACTGGATTCTCTATGATCCCAGTATGTTGGCCATTAATGTTGCATGTAGTAATATTGTGTTAAAAATTGTTGTTTATAAATAGCCCTGGTTTTTGACATATGTATGATTGTCATACTAAGTATACATGTGTATCATTCATAAACCATCAGCATGCTTTTTTGTGATGTTAGCAGATGACATACATGTATTGTTCCTTATTTTCTCTTGAAGACAAGACTTAACCTTTACCACTCCCTAGGTTAATTTAGCAGACGACACATTGATAATATTTTTTCTTATTTACCCCTGAAAACAGGACTGACATTTCATGCAAATTGTCTCCAAGGAGACAATTTGCATGAAATGTCAGTCCTGTTTTCTGGAGAAAAAAAAAAAAAAAAAATGTTATCTGCTGAGAAAATTACCCAGAATGCAGTGCTAAGGTAAATAGATACACTTGGCATATTTTCTAATATTTTGGACAAGGGAGGCAACTGGAATTTCCAGGGAGACTAAACATGTTTGAAAGAGTTGCCTCTCTGGGTTTCAGTTCCATTTAACATTTCACTCCGATTGTCTCCAATCCTGCTTATATATAGCATGAGTCCATTTGAAAATTTAGGGGTGACAGGTTCTGTTATCATTAAAATTTATTTGGAAAAAAGCTGAACTTCTTGCAAACACTGGAGGCCCTGATCAGACGCTCAGCTGCATCTGATCTGGGTCTGCACTGTTTGCCAGTATCCCATTTTGGGCTTTCTGGTACCAAATAGTTGAACCGAGTTCATACCTCCTCTGTTGCATTGAGATTGTGTGAATGAAGTGTCTAAGGGAGACAATTTAAATGAAATGCTAAGCTGACTAAGCAGTCAGTGTCGGTGAAAATTTAAGAAAAATCGGACAAAAATATTTTTTAAATGTTGTCTGCAAATATTTAAATTAAATAGGTCAGAGTCCAGTTGATTTGTGTATAAATTGTCTTGGCAACATTGAAGAATGACTGTTGTGTCCATTATATTGTACAAAATTACATGTGTGTGAGATTATTTGCATACATGCCAGTACCAGAATGAAGAGAAATGATAAAGACCATAGAAAGGATCCTTGGCATAACTGCTGTTGTCCTTGATGCATCCATAAGCACTTAATAAGGCTGGATAAAGGATAGTTAAAGAATAATTTTTCTTATTTCTTCGTAAAAACCGGTGTTGTGGGTACTTGTTAGAATCGCCTCAATGAGGCGATTCTAACAAGTACTCACAACATAGGTATCTGAAGAGAACTTAGAAGAATTATCCCTTAACCATCCAGGATGATCCCCCTTGTCTCTAGCTATGGTCAATATCTGATAGCAGGGATCGCAAGTTTTTTCAAGTTGTGTTGGATGCTGCAACAAAGCTCTTTACAATAATTATGAATTACTCGCCCAGCGTGTTGATGTTTGATCGCTCGGATCATGTTACGAGGATCCTGCATGGGTGACAAGGCTAAAATGTGTTTGTGAATCGTGAATATATCATCGAGTATCCCATTGTATTACATTATGATAAACTTTTATACAATTTCAATGCATATTATGACCATCTTCATTCATACTACCTACTACGACAGCTGTTGTTCAGGTTCATATTGAACATTTCTGAGATTTAAGGAGAGTGTATGTTCAGAGTGCTTTAAGGGGAATTGATACACAGCATATTTTCTGCCAATGTTTGCAAGGGAGACAATTTTTGTCACTTCCTTTTGCTGAGTTAGCAAGGGAAACAAGTTTTGTCATTCCTATTGTTGAGTGCATCTGAAAAAGGGGTCTACTCTTAAAGGAGAGAATTTGCTTCTGAAAAATCTCTCCTTTAAAAGCAGACCCCTATCGGCAAAGGAGATCCAGCGTTTATGAAAGAGTTGTCTTCCAAGGTGGTGTATAAGTTCCCCTTAAAGTTGTCTTTCTTGATGATCAAAAGTAGCAGCTGGTCTTCACTGTACAGTAGTTCTTATTCAGAATAGATTCCTGATACATAGTTGGAGTCCATTTTAACCCTTATCTTGCTGTTCGCGACAACCCCTATCGTTGCAAACAGTGTAGATCCAGATCAGATGGCTTCTGAAGAAGCCATCTGATCAGGATCTACACTGTTTGGCATTCTGTTTATGAATTTGTAGCAATAAATTACATCAAGTAATTTGATTGGTTGATAGACAGAAATGGGTGTGGCTTAAATGAATATTCAGCAAGATAAGGGTTAAAATTTGGGCATGTCAGATAAGTTATTTTTAGGAATTTATTTAGAAAATGGCTGAACTTTTTCCATTTTGCAAACAGTGCATGCCCTGGGCAGAAGCAGCATCTTGCAGCATCTGATCTGGGCATGCACTGTTCATCATTGCCCCATATTGGAGTCTCATTCCCAAAATGGCTGAAACATCCATTTCTGGGATATTTAGTTGAAATTCTCAATTTGTTTTCTGTTCTTGAGGTTGACAGTGTATTGTCATTCTATGAGATCTTAACTACAGCCCAGAAGCAGGCTGTATATGATACCCAGTGGATATATGTGAACTTCTTTGTTTTGGTACCTCCAAAAATTTGAAAAGATCCCTGTAAAATTTGAACAAAACATTGTAAAAATTTGAACAATCGTCCTAAAATTTGAACCTATCATCAGCTGTTACTCATATCACTCATCCGAGAAAGTATTTATTATCAAAGTCTGAATAATAATAAGAAAACAACCTGCAGTCTGTCTTTTTGTTCTTTATTTTCATTCCCTGAATCCGGCATAACATTACAAAAACATGCCTATACAAATACATTGTAAACTTTAAGTCTGAAAAAACGAAAATGTTGTTATGAAAAATTGTGATTTCTTTCTTATTTCTGCTCAAAATATAGATTGTAGGTACTGGTTAGAACCGCCTCAATGAGGCAGTTCTAACAAGTACCCACAATCTATATTTTAGAGCAGAAATAAAAAAAAATAAGATTTACCCCTGTAAACCCTAGTTTTACTATATAAAAGTGGTGTTCAAGGGGGTCAAAATAGTATAGGCATGTTTCCCTGATAATGTGCATTATGATGACACACCCATGTGACATAGTGTATTCTTTGCATTGAAGTTTTACATCCCCTTCAACACTATTTAGGTCATTTTGGAGACTCAGCTTCCAATTTTGTGGGACTTTTACACAACATTGAGATGAAATGACATCTCAAGCCCTGCTACCCAAACCAAAAAGGTTTATATATAGGGATGGACATACTCACACCACTTCCACTGGGAGGTCTACCAGTACTCGTGTGGTCTGTTTCAACTCTGCCTGGAAACATCATGCAGCCCAATCAATTGCTTCAAGCCTCGATGGGTGGGAGCCCTCAAAAAGGTTATTTTCATGATGAAATTTGTGATATTTTTCATATTAATAACCCAAACATAGGTTCTGGGGTGTTTGATTTAACTGCTTGTGGTTCTAACCAATACTATATCTTCAGCAGACATAAGAAAAATTGTGTATCCCTGTAAACCCAAGTTTTCTCTATCATAAAGTGGAGTTTACAGGGGTATTTATTATAGAGACTTGTTAACGTGATACTGATTATCGGTGTGCCTCAGCCCATTGGGGCGTGGAAAAATAGATTGGGCTGCATGGTGCTTCCAGGCAGCTCTGAAACTGACGGCACATGGATACTGGTAAACTGCTTAGAGGGTCTAAGCCTACCCAGGCACTGGTGTGTGGCAGACTGGACTGTTCATGCAGATAAACCCTATCAGTTTCATTGGTTGGCAGGGCTCGAGATGTTATGTCATCTCGATGTCATGGTAAAAGTCCCACAAAATTGGAAGCAACATCTCCAAAATGATCCATATAATGTTAGGGGGGATGTTAAAACAAATCAAACAAACAAAACTGATTACTGGTTATCAACAACCCTGTTATACAGCTTGGCCAGCTGCTAAGTATACCCCCGCAAACGAAGTTTGAACAAGGTATATAGGAGTCAGTTGGTTGGTCTGTGTGTCCATCACGTTTTTAGCTCACCTAAGGTGAGCTTTTGTGATTACTTGCCCATCCGTGCATCCGTAAACAATTTCTTCAAACAACATCTCCTAAACCACTTATCGGATTTTGACCAAACTTCACAGGAATGATCCTTAGGTGGTCCCCTTTCAGAATTGTTTGAATGGTTTGGGTTCGTTGCACATCTAGGTCACAAGAGCCAAAAATAGATTTTTTTCACTTAAAACTTAAAAAATCTTCTCTGAAACCACAAGGCCCAGGCCTTTGTTATTTGGTATGAAGCTTCATCTAGTGGACCTCTACCAAAATTGTTCAAGTTATAACCCTGGGGCCAAAAATGCCCCCACCCCTGGGTCCACCAGTTTTACATGTACTTATAGTTTCTGGCAAAAGAATGTGCACTGTACTGGTTAACTGCTTACGTATTAACCTGCCGAGGAAAAGTGTGGATAGGTAAACTGACCAGCTCAACATGACCTAAATAGTGTTGACTGGGCCGTTAAACTCCAATACAAACAAACAAACATGGACTTATACAGGGAAAATCTTTAAAAATCTTATTGTCTGAAATCAGAAACCCCAGGTGTTTGATAGGTGGTATGAAGTTGAATCTAGTGGACCTCTACCAAGATTGTTCAAATAATAGTGCTGGTGCCAAAAATGCCACGCACTCGGGGCCCACCGGTTTTACAAAGAAAACCTTTAAAAATCTTGTCTGAAACCAGTAGGCCTAGGTCTTGATATTTGGTATGAAGCTTCATCTAGTGGACCTCTACCAAGATTGTCCATATTATAGCACTTGGGCCAAAAATGGCCCCGCCCCAGGGCCCACTGGTTTTACATGGACTTGTATAGGGAAATACTTCAAAAATCTTCTCTTTTGAAACCATGTTTGCTATGAAACTTCATCTAGAGGACCTCTACCAAGATTTTCAAATCATAGCCCCAGGGCCAAAAATGCCCCCGCCCTGGGGCCACTGGTTTTTTTACATAGACTTACATAGATAAAATCCTTTAAGAATCTTCTAATCTGAAATCAAATCTTCGATATTTGGAATGAAGCTTCATCTAGTGGACCTCTACCAAGATCGTTCAAAGTTTATACCTGGGGCCAAAAATGGCCCCGCACCGAGGTCCACCAGTTTTACATAGACTTATATTGGGAAACCCTTTAAAAATCTTCTGGTCTGAAACCACAAGGCCTAGGTCTTTTATATTTGGTATGAAGCCTCTACCAAGATTGTCCAAATTATAACCCTGTGGTCAAAAAAGGCCCCACCCTGGGTCCCACTGGTTTTACTTTGACTTATAAAGTGAATACCTTTAAAAATCTTCTGTAACCAGAAGGCCCAGGTCTTTGGCTTCATCTGGTGGACTTCTACTATGAAGGTTCAACTTATAGCGTTGGGGCCAAAGGTAGCCCCGCCCCAGGGACCATTCATTTCATTTTCAAGCAAATCAGAGTTTTAGGGTGTTGGGCTCAAAGTCAAGGTTCTTTGGGCTATTTTTAGCTCACCTGACCAAAGGTCATGGTGAGCTTTTGTGACTGTGAGATGTCCGGCGTCGTCGTTCGTCGTGCGTGCGTAAACTTTTCTTGTTAACACTCTAGAGGCCACAGTTTTGATCCAGTCATCATCAAACTTGGTCAGAATGGTCATCATCACAATATGTCGGTCAAGTTCGAATATGGGTCATACGGGTTAAAAAGTAGGTCACCAGGTCAAATCAAAGGAAAACCTTAACACTCTAGAGGCCACAATTTTGGTCCAATCATCTTCAAACTTGCTCAGGATGATCATCTTGATAATATCTTGGTCAAGTTCGAATATGGGTCATGTCGGGTCAAAAAGTAGGTCAGTAGGTCAAACCACAGAAAACACTTGTTAGCACTCTAGAGGCCACAGTTTTGGTCGAATCATCCTCAAGCTTGCTCAGAATGATCATCCTGACAATATCTCGGTCAAGTTCGAATATGGGTCATGTGAGGTCAAAAAGTAGGTCAGTAGGTCAAATCATAGAAAAACCTAGTGAACACTCGAGAGGCCACAGTTTTGGTCCAATCTTCCTCAAACTTGGTCAGAATGTTCATCCTGACAATATCTCGGCCAAGTTTGAATATGGGTCATTTCAGGTCAAAAAGTAAGTCAGTAGGTCAGATCATAGAAAAACCTTGTTAGCACTCTGGAGGCCACTGTTTTGGTCCAATCATCCACAATTTTTCTCAGAATGATTATCCTGACAATATCTCGGTCAAGTTCGATTATGGGTCATGTTGGCCAACAAAATAGGTCAGTAGGTCAAATCATAGAAAAACCTTGTTAACACTCTAGAGGCCACAGTTTTAGTCCAATCATCCTCAAACTTGCTCAAAATGATCATTCTGACAATATCTGGGTCAAGTTCGAATATATGTCATGTCGGGTCAAAAAGTAGGTCAGTAGGTCAAATCATAGAAAAACTTTGTTAACACTCTAGAGGCCACAGTTTTGGTCAAATCTTCATCAAACTAGCTCAGAATGATCATCTCTACAATATCTAGGTCAAATTCGAATATGGGTCATAAGGGGTCAAAAAGTAGGTCAGTAGGTTAAATCAAAGAAAAACCTCATTAACACTCTAGAGGCCACAGTCTTAGTCCAATCATCATCAAACTTGCTCAGAATTGTCCTCTTTTTAGCTCACCTGTCACGTAGTGACGAGGTGAGCTTTTGGGATCACTTTTTGTCCGTCGTCCGTCGTGCGTGCGTGTGTGCGTGTGTGCGTGCGTGCGTGTGTGCGTAAACTTTTTCTTCAAATGACATCTCCTCCTAAACCACTGATCGGATTTTGACCAAACTTCACAGGAATGATCCTTTGGTGGTCCCCTTTCAAAGTTGTTCAAATGGTTCCGGTCCGTTGCACATATAGGTCACAGTAGCCAAAAATAGATTTTTTTCACCGAAAACTTAAAAAATCTTCTTCTCTGAAACCGCAAGGCCCAGGTCTTTGATATTTGGTATGAAGCTTCATCTAGTGGACCCCTACCAAGATTGTTCAAATTATAGTGCTGGGGCCAAAAATGCCCCCGCACGGGGGCCCTTTGGTTTTACATGGGCTTATATAGGGAAAATCTTTAAAAATCTTCTTCTCTGAAACCGCAAGGCCCAGGTGTTTGATATTTGGTATGAAGCTTCATCTAGTGGACCCCTACCAAGATTGTTCAAATTATAGTGCTGGAGCTAAAAATGCCCCCGCACGGGGGCCCTTTGGTTTTACATGGGCTTATATAGGGAAAATCTTGAAAAATCTTCTTCTCTGAAACCACAAGGCCCAGGTCTTTGATGTTTGGTATGAAGCTTCATCTAGTGGACCCCTACCAAGATTGTTCAAATTATAGTGCTGGGGCCAAAAATGCCCCCGCACGGGGGCCCTTTGGTTTTACATGGGCTTATATAGGGAAAATCTTTAAAAATCTTCTTCTCTGAAACCGCAAGGCACAGGTCTTTGATATTTGGTATGAAGCTTCATCTAGTGGACCCCTACCAAGATTGTTCAAATTATAGTGCTGGGGCCAAAAATGCCCCCGCACGGGGGCCCTTTGGTTTTACATGGGCTTATATAGGGAAAATCTTTAAAAATCTTCTTCTCTGAAACCGCAAGGCCCAGGTGTTTGATATTTGGTATGAAGCTTCATCTAGTGGACCCCTACCAAGATTGTTCAAATTATAGTGCTGGAGCTAAAAATGCCCCCGCACGGGGGCCCTTTGGTTTTACATGGGCTTATATAGGGAAAATCTAGAAAAATCTTCTTCTCTGAAACCGCAAGGCCCAGGTCGTTGATATTTGGTATGAAGCTTCATCTAGTGGACCCCTACCAAGATTGTTCAAATTATAGTGCTGGGGCCAAAAATGCCCCCGCACGGGGGCCCTTTGGTTTTACATGGGCTTATATAGGGAAAATCTTTAAAAATCTTCTTCTCTGAAACCACAAGGCCCAGGTCTTTGATATTTGGTATGAAGCTTTATCTAGTGGACCCCTACCAAGATTGTTCAAATTATAGTGCTGGAGCTAAAAATGCCCCCGCACGGGGGCCCTTTGGTTTTACATGGGCTTTATAGGGAAAAATCTTGAAAAATCTTCTCTGAAACCACAAGGCCCAGGTCTTTGATATTTGGTATGAAGCTTCATCTAGTGGACCCCTACTAAGACTGTTCAAATTATAGTGCTGGGGCCAAAATTGCCCCCGCACCAGGGCCCTTTTGTTTTACATAGGCTTATATAGGGAAAATCTTTAAAAATCTTTTTCTATGAAACCGCAAGGCCCAGGTCTTTGATATTTGGTATGAAGCTTCATCTAGTGGACCCCTACCAAGATTGTTCAAATTATAGTGCTGGAGCTAAAAATGCCCCCCCCCCCCCCCCCCACGGGGGCCCTTTGGTTTTACATGGTTTTATATAGGGAATATCTTGAAAAATCTTCTTCTCCTCTGAAACCACAAGGCCAAGGTCTTCGATATTTGGTATGAAGCTTCATCTAGTGGACCCCTACCAAGATTGTTCAAATTATAGTGCTGGGGCCAAAAATGCCCCCGCACCAGGGCCCTTTTTGTTTTACATAGGCTTATATTGGAAAAATCTTGAAAAATCTTCTTGTCTGAAACTGCAAGGCCCAGGTCTTTGATATTTGGTATGAAGCTTCATCTTGTAGACCTCTACCAAGATTGTTCAAATTATAGCCCTGGGGCCAAAAATGCCCCTGCTCTGGGGCCCTTTGGTTTTACATAGACTTATATAGGGAAAATCTTGAAAAGTCTTATTCTCTGAAACCACAAGGCTTAGGTCTTCGGTATTTATTATGAAGCTTCAGCTAGTGGACCTCTATAAAGATTGTTCAAATTAAAGCCCTGAGACCAAAAATGCCCCCGCCATGTGGCCCTTTGGTTTTACATAGACCTATATAGGGAAAATCTTTAAAAATCTTCTTCTCTGAAACACCAGGCTTAGGTCTTTGATATTTGTTATGAAGCTTCAGCTAGTGGACCTCTACCAAGATTGTTCAAATTATAGCCCTGGGGCCAAAAATGCCCCCGCTCCGGGGCCCTTTGGTTTAACATAGACTTATATAGGGAAAACCTTGTTTTACATAGACTTCTATATGCAGGGTAAACCTTTAAAATCTTCTTCTCTGAAACCATAAAGCCCAGGTCTTTCATATTCGATATGAAGCTTCATCTTGTGGACCTCTACCAAGATTGTTCCAATTATAGCCCTGGGACCAAAATTGACCTTGCCCGGGGCCCACTTGTTATACATTGGATCAGGTGAGCGAACCAGGGCCCCTCTGGGCCCTCTTGTTGTAATAACTTGGTCAGGAGGGGTATTTTATTTGACAAAATGCTGTTAGCAAACAGTGCAGACCCTGTTCAGATGCCACATTCTGCGACTTCTGATCTGGGCCTATGCTGTTTGCCAGGCTACCCCTTCAGGGTTTTCCCCCTTTTTAGGGGTTATTATAACTTTAAACAAATATTCTGTATGATAATACAGTATCTCAAGCAATTCAGACTTTCAGGGTGTTTGGATCATGGTCAAAGTTCTTTTGGCTATTTTTAGAAGAAAAACATTGTCATCACTCGACCTACTTTTATTTCATAATTTCTCCACCATAAGCATGGCACAGATTAGAAATTATTGAAATCAACCTTCAGGCTGCAGAAATATAAATGCTGTCAGACATGAAGGGGCGGACGTTTCATCTCAATGTCGGGTAAAAGTCCCACAAAATTGGAAGCAACGTCTCCAAAATGACCTTAATAGTATATATAACCTCAAATTAAACAAACAGAATTGGTCAAATCATACTTGAGACTGCATTTTTGGTTCAAGCTTCATGAAACTTGCCAAGAATGTTTGCCTTTATAAAATCTTGAATATGTTTGAATATGGGTCATGTGGGATCAAAAACAAGGTGATGAATAGACTCGGGTGAGCAATACAGGACCATCATGGTCCTCTTGTTAGAAAAGCTGTCTTCACTGTAGCCCCTACATTTATTGATGGAGACTTTAATGTAACTTCACACAAATGTTGAATATGATGATATCTCCAGCAAAGTTAGTCGTTCAGGGCCCCAGGTGCAGTGGCTATTTTCAGATATTACCTACCATTTAATTACATAAATTTCATATGGGTCAAGTCAAGGTCAAGGTCACTGTTGCTTAAAACAGAAAAATCTTGTGATGCAATAACTTCCACATTATTACACTGGTTGAGTTCAAATTTTGCATAAGCATTCATAATGAGATGTAGATGTGCATGGCGTAAGTTTCATAAGGGTGATGTCACGGTCACTGTTGCTAAAAATAGAATAATTTTGCAATGCGAACTACTTCCACATTTCTTCACAGATGGAGTTCAAATTTTGCATATGCATTTGTAATGAAATGTGGATGTGCATATGGGTCGGATTAAGGTCAAGACACTGTGGCTAAAAATAGAAAAATCTTGTGATGCAAACTTTTCCCTCCTTTCTTCATTGATTGAGTTCATATTTTGCATAATAAATTATGCATTCTTAATGAGGTCTATATGTGCGTGACATAAATTTCATATGGTCAGGTCAAGGTCAAAGTCACTGTTTCTAGCTTTTGAATTTTGTCTTGATAATAGCTGTATGATGAAGTATCATCACATTAACAGGTCGTTGTAAAGAACATCCTTCCGGTCTACATGATTCATGTTTCAGTAAAATGCGCTAAAGCAGGGGTATAACAGTCAGATCCTCTGACAGTTCTAGTTTGTAGAAACGCTAACTGAAAAACTGTTTTTGTTCTTTAACCCATTTAGTACCAGAAACCCCAAAACGGGTACCCTGACCAACAGTTTTGTTTGATTTGAGGTTTAACATCCCCGTCAACACTGTATAGGTCATTGTGGAGACGTTGCTTCCCATCTTCTTTCTTATGAATGTTTTCATTGCTCTTAAAGGAACTAATTTTTGATTTTTATTTGCCTTCACTGCAGCTGGTGTTGTGCCGTGTGGCGGCCGTAAAACGTCTCCCCGTACATCAACCATAGTGCAGTTTATATTTTACTTTTGGTCCTTTGAGATCAGCGTGAATATTCTGAGAAATCAGAAATAAATGTTTGGTTTAGACTCATATTCTAGACTGGTTTTTAAGTAATTGGACCCCATTTTGAATTATATCAGTCTTTGAATCGACTGCCTGTTCGAAATTCGCAAAATTGCAGTATGCTTCCTCTGGCTTTCGTTGCCGGATCATTACAGGGTCACTGATGAGGCTTTATTAGCCGAAACTACGTAGTATGACCCATCTTCTTTCTTATGAATGTTTTCATTGCTCTTAAAGGAACTCATTTTTGATTTTTATTTGCCTTCACTGCAGCTGGTGTTGTGCCGTGTGGCGGCCGTAAAACGTCTCCCCGTACATCAACCATAGTGCAGTTTATATTTTACTTTTGGTCCTTTGAGATCAGCGTGAATATTCTGAGAAATCAGAAATAAATGTTTGGTTTAGACTCATATTCTAGACTGGTTTTTAAGTAATTGGACCCCATTTTGAATTATATCAGTCTTTGAATCGACTGCCTATTCGAAATTCGCAAAATTGCAGTATGCTTCCTCTGGCTTTCGTTGCCGGATCATTACAGGGTCACTGATGAGGCTTTATTAGCCGAAACTACGTAGTATGACCCATCTTCTTTCTTATGAATGTTTTCATTGCTCTTAAAGGAACTCATTTTTGATTTTTATTCCAATTTTGTGGGACTTTTACCCGACATTGAGATGAAATGACATTTCAAGCCCTTCCAACTAGCACCGCTTTGCCTGGACAGGCTTAGGCCCTCTAAGCCGTTTACCAGTACTCGTGTGCCGTCAGATTTCAGCTCTGCATGGAAGCATCATGCAGCCCATCTATTTCTTCAGGCCCCGATGGGCGGGGGCCCCCCTGACAAACAGTGCAGGCCCAGATCAGACGCCGCTGAACGCGGCGTCTGATCACGGCCTACACTGTTTGCAAAAGGTTCAGCCATTTTCCAACTTAAATTTCAAGAAAACAAAACCTGACACCCCTAAATTTTGAAATGGACTTGTGCTATATATTAGGTGGAAGATTGCATTTGGTTAAACAATGATTTACCTCTGGGGTTATATTTACCTTTAGAAATGAAAGGATAACAGACCTATTTGGCATAGTGCATTATTTCACAGCTCCATAACTGACAATTGCAAAAGTGTGATAGTGTTCTTATTTCTGCTTCAAATGCAGATTGTGATCATTAGAACTGGTTCATTGAGGCAGTTCTGACAAGTACTCACATTCTTTGTTTTGAGCAAAAGTAATATATACCCCAATATGTTCTAGAAAGGGTTATCCTTTGGAAGCCAGGAATACACCGCAGAACCAACCCTAACCCTCTAACCCTACTTTTATAAGGTAAGAGTTTTACAGGGGTGTTCATTACATGGACTTGTCAATCCTTACCATACTGAACCTGGAAATATCCTTTTTAGCTCACCTGTCACGTAGTGACAAGGTGAGCTTTTGGGATCACTTTTTGTCCGTCGTCCGTCGTGCGTTCGTGCGTGCGTCCGTCCGTAAACTTTTACTTCAAACAACATCTCCTCCTAAACCACTGATCGGATTTTTACCAAACTTCACAGGAATGATCCTTAGGTGGTCCCCTTTCAAAGTTGTTCAAATGGTTCCGGTCTGTTGCACATCTAGGTCACAGGAGCTAAAAATAGATTTTTTTACTGAAAATCTTTAAAAATCTTCTTCTCTGAAACCGCAAGGCCCAGGTCTTTGATATTTGGTATGAAGCTTCATCTAGTGGACCTCTACCAAGATTGTTAAAATTATAGCCCTGGGGTCAAAATTGCCCCCGCCCCGGGGGCCTTTGGTTTTAAATAGGCTTATATAGGGAAAATCTTTAAAAATCTTCTTCTCTGAAACCGCAAGGCCCAAGTCTTTGATAATTGGTGTGAAGCTTCATCTAGTGGACCTCTATCAAGATTGTTCAAATTATAGCCCTGGGGCCAGAAATGCCCCTGCCCCGAGGGCCTTTGGTTTTACATAGGCTTATATAGGGAAAATCTTTAAAAATCTTCTTCTCTGAAATCACAAGGCCCAGGTCTTTGATATTTGGTATGAAGCTTCATCTAGTGGACCTCTACCAAGATTGTTCAAATTATAGCCCTGGGGCCAAAAATGCCCCCGCCCCGGGGGCCTTTGGTTTTACATAGGCTTATATAGGGAAAAAATCTTTAAAAATCTTCTTCTCTTTTACCGCATGGCCCAAGTCTTTGATATTTGGTGTGAAGCTTCATCTAGTGGACCTCTACCAAGACTGTTCAAATTATAGCCCTAGGGCCAAAAATGCCCCCGCCCTGGGGCCCTTTGGTTTTACATAGGCTTATGTAGGGAAAATATTTAAAAATCTTCTTCTCTGAAACCACAAGGCCCAGGTCTTTAATATTTGGTATGAAGCTTCATCTAGTGGACCTCTACCAAGATTGTTCAAATTATAGCCCAGGGGCCAAAAATGCCCCCGCACCCGGGGGCCTTTGGTTTTACCTAGGCTTATATAGGAAAAATCTTCAAAAATCTTCTTCTCTGAAACTGCAAGGCCCAAGTCTTTGATATTTGGTGTGAAGCTTCATCTAGTGGACCTCTATCAAGATTGTTCAAATTATAACCCTGAGGCCAAAAATGCCCCTGCCCAGAGGGCCTTTGGTTTTACAAAGGCTTATATAGGGAAAATCTTTAAAAAGCTTCTTCTCTGAAACCACAAGGCCCAGGTGTTTGATATTTGGTATGAAGCTTCATCTAGTGGACCTCCACCAAGATTGTTCAAATTATAGCCCTGGGGCCAAAAATGCCCCCGTCCCGGGGGCCTTTGGTTTTACATAGGCTTATATAGGGAAAATCTTGAAAACTCTTCTTCTCTGAAACCACAAGGCCCATGTCTTTGATATTTGGTATGAAGCTTCATCTGGTGGACCTCTACCAAGATTGTTCAAATTATAGCCCTGGGGCCAAAAATGCCCCCGTCCCGGGGGCCTTTGGTTTTACATAGGCTTATGTAGGGAAAATCTTTAAAAATCTTCTTCTCTGAAACGGCAAGGCTCAAGTCTTTGATATTTGGTGTGAAGCTTCATCTAGTGGACCTCTACCAAGATTGTTCAAATTATAGCCCTAGGGCCAAAAATGCCCCTGCCCTGGGGCCCTTTGGTTTTACATAGGCTTATATAGGGAAAATCTTTAAAAATCCTTCTCTATAACCACAAGGTATGAAGCTTCATCTAGTGGACCTTTACTTAGATTGTTCAAATTATAGCCCTGGGACCAAAAATGCCCCCGCCCCGGGGGCCTTTGGTTTTACATTGACTTACATAGGGAAAATCTTTAAAAATCTTCTTCTCTGAAACCCCAAGGCCCAGATCTTTGATATTTGGTGTGAAGCTTCATCTAGTGGACCTTTACCAAGATAATTCAAATTATAGCCCTGGGGCCAAAAATGCCCCCGCCCCGGGGGCCTTTGATTTTACATAGACTTATATAGGGAAAATCTTTAAAAATCTTCTTCTGAAACCCCAAGGCCCAGTTCTTTGATATTTGGTGTGAAGCTTCATCTAGTGGACCTCTATCAAGATTGTTCAAATTATAGGCCTAGGGCAAAAATGCTTGCACCTGCAGGCCCTTTGGCTTTACATTGGCTTATACAGGGAAAATCTTTAAAAATCTTCTTCTCCAAAACCTGATGGCCCAGTTCTTTGAATTTGGTGTGTAGCTTCATCTAGTGAACTTCTACCAAGCTTGTTCAAATCATAGCCCTTGGGTCAAAAATGCCCCCACCCCCGGGCCCTTTGTTTTTACATTGACTTATATAGGGAAATTTAAAAAAAATCTTCTACTCTGAAACTGCAAGGCCCAGGTCTTTGACATTTGGTGTGAAGCTTCATCTAAATTGTTCAAATTATAGCCCTATGAAATAGAAGTCAAGGCAAGAAAACCTTTGAAAGTCTTCTTGTCTGAAAGCAGAAGGCCAAGGTCTTTGATATTTGGTATGAAGCTTTGTCTTGTGGATTTCTACCAAGATGGTTCAAATTATAGCCCTGGGGGCAAAAATTGGCCCGCCCCGGGGACCCCAAGGTTTATATAGACTTATATAAGGAAAACGTTTAAAAATCTTTTCTGAAATCAGAAGTCTCCATTCTTTGATATTTGGTATGAAGCTTCACCTTTTAGACCACTACCAAGATTAATTTTATTATAGCCCACGGCCAATAATGGCTCTCCCAGGGGCCCACTTGATACCCTATGGATCAGGTGAGCGATCCAGGGCCATCATGGACCTCTTGTTTGAAAACAGTAGAGATCCAGACCAGCTGGCTTCTGAGAAGTCAGCTGATCAGGATCTATACTGTTTTCCATCCTGCTTCTGAATCCATGGTTAAAATTGAAATCATGCAACATTAATGGCTGAAAATCGGGGAGGAGTGTAATGCATTGAAATATTCAGCATGGTAAGGGTATGGTGAGTACATTTCGAAATTTCATTTATTTTATTGAGTGAGGGGATAAATCAATCTTAAAAATATTTAAAGGGACATAACTGTCATCTCCTTTCAACTGTTGCTCTGCTGGATAAATTAATTTTGCCACACCCATTTTCGACTATCAACCAATCAAGCTACTTTATTTAATTTACTCCTATAAATTTACCATCTGAATGACAAATTATCAGATGATTTGGATCTACACTTTTTGCAAAGCATCGAGTTACCAAGTTCGAGAAATGAAGTCCCCACTAAACCCCACATTCTACAGAGAAAATTGTGGTTTATGGAGGTATTCATTATTTTCCTTATTTTTGCTCAATAGTAGATTGTGGGTACTCGTTGAGGCAAGCACTCAAAATCTATATTTGGACCAGAAATAAGAACAAGAGGCCCAAGAGGGCCTGTCGCTCCACCGGCTAACTTCAGACAATTGTCATATTTATTACATTAACCAATGGTATACTAGTGGACTCTTCTATTGCTATATGTTGGACCAGTCGATTTGTCATATAAGGGGTGTCAGGCCTATTTTTTTTTCTATTTTTGATGGAAAATTCTGTTAGCAAATAGTGCAGGCCCTGATCAGACATGGTGTTCTGTGGGGTCTGATCTGGGCCAGCACTGTTTGCCTAGGTACCCATTTAGGGTTTTCCCGCATGCAATGGGTAAAAAAGAAACAAGTGATCCACCCAAGGAATGTCCAGTCTATATTTTTTGGACCCCAGAGCCATGGTTGGCAGGATTTATGTGAGTGACCATTTGGCATTGCTCCGTTCTAAATATCTAAAGCTCTGGGCCTTATGGTTTCAGAGAAGAAGACTTTTTTTTTAAGTTTTTCCTATTATAAGTCTATGGGAACTAATATGCCTCTGGGCGTGACCAATTTTTTACCCCAGGGGCATTGTTGGCAGGATTTATTTGAGTGACCACTTGACGTTGCTGCATACTTAATATCTAAGCTCTGGGCACTGATGGTTTCAGAGAAGATTTTTGTCAGTTTTTCCCAGTATAAGTCTATGGGAGCTTATGGGCCTCAGGGTGTGGCCAATTCGGACCCCAGGGGCATAGTTGGCAGGATTTATGCAGATGAATACTTCAAGTTGCTACATACTAAGCTCTTGGCCTTATGGTTTCAGAGTAGAAAAGTTTCAAGATTTTGTCATTATTAGTCTATGGGAGCTACTAAGCACCGGGGCGTTGCCAATTTGGACTCAAGAGTCATAGTTCGCAGGACTTAGTAGGTGACCACATAACTTTGCTACATACTACAGTTCAACCTGTATTAAGCAAGTGCCTAAGGGATAGTCAAAATATGCTTGCTTAAGACAGGTTCTTGCTTAATACAGGTGAAATTTAACACATCTGCCTTTCTTGGGAACTGAATGCCTGCTTGCTTAAGACAGGTTGCTTGCTTAATAGAGGTGGCCACTAAGACAGGTTTTACTGTAAATGTCTTAGCTTTAGGCTTTATGGTTTCAGAGAAGAAGTTTTTCCGTTTATTGGTCTATGGAAGCTAATGAGCCAAAGGTGGTGGCCATGGCGGCCATGTTTTTTGTCTGATCAAAATTTCTTCAATGAATCTGACAATGGTAGACACAAGGAACATTCATGAAAATTAAGAACGAAATCCATTTAGCGGTTTTGGAGGAGAAGATTAAAAAAAAAAAAGATCCCTTTATGAGTCTATGGAAGCTAATTAGCCAATGGGCGTGTCCATGGTGGCCATGTTTTTTGTCTGATCAAAATTGCTTCAAGGAATCTGACAGAGGTCCACCCAAGGAACATTCATGCAAAGTAAGAATGAAATCCATTACGTTGAGCGGTTTTGGAGGAGAAGGTTTTTAAAACTTTTCCCCATATAAGTCTTTGAAAGCTAATGAGCCAAGGGGCATGGCCATGGCAGTCATGTGGGGCATGGCCATGGTGGCCATGTTTTTTGCCTGATCCGAATTTCTTCAAGGAATCTGACAGAGGTCCACCCAAGGAACATTCATGCAAAATAAGAATAAAATCCATTGAGCGGTTTTGGAGGAGAAGATTTTTAAATATTTTTTTTTTGCTTTCGATGCCATTTTGTTCTGCATGTAACAAAATTCTTTGAAGGAATTCAGAAGAGGACTATGTGAGAAACATTCCTGTGAAGTTTGGTTACAATCGACCAAGTAGTTAAGGAGGAAACTAGAGCTGCCGCCTAACGGGCGCCAATTATACCCCCGCATGCATTGTCAGGGTCAAGGTCAGGTTTGTGTATATCAATCTTAAGTACTAGTGGCAAGGTGTGTGGTGTGTGAATATTAAAGAAATCGGTCAAAGAATAAGGAAGTTATGAGCAATGTTAAAGTTTTTTGTAACGGACCGACGACGACAGACGACGACAGACGACAAGCTTACTCCTATATACCCCCTTCAAACTTTGTTTGCGGGGGTATAAAAAGTTAACGCACGGATGCACAACCGCACAGACGCACAACAGACACAGGGCCATAACATATAACATAAGACCCGCCGGTCTTTGGCCAGTGGAGCTAAAAAATGAACAGATTTATGTTTTTATTTCTTAATTTATTTATTTTTTCCTTTCCTCCGTCAGATTCAGTATGCCTCCCTTTTCAACTAAGCCATTTTAACCCTCAGGGATCTGGAGTACTGTTGACACTGTAGTATAATTAGGTCTAATAAATCAATCTCCCTCAGTATTTTGAATTTATTTTGAAACATCAAGTCGTATAAATAGAGTTTGTGTTGAAAACATCAGTTCTATCACCAGTGTGATGGGCATGTGAAATTTCTGATGTTTTGAATTTTAGAATGACAATTTGTAGGTGGACCTCTATAGATATGTGATAGTCAGCAAAATTGGAGGAGATTAATTCAGATACAGGAAGGTACTTTTAAATAAATAAATAAATAAATAAACAAGAACTTTTGAAGAAGAGAAGACTTTTTTAACATTACCCTACATGTTATATAGTGAAAATAAACCCCGCCCACTGCAGCCATGTTTTATGTCGGATCAAAATTTCTTCAAGGAATCTGACAGAGGTCCACCCAAGGAACATGCATGCCAAATAACTATGAAAAAAAACAAGAACTTTTGCAGAAAATATTTTCAGCATTACACTATATGTTATATAGTGAAAATAAGCCTCGCCCATGGCGGCCATGTTTTTTTGTAAGATCTAATTTTTTTCAAGGAATCTGACAACAGTCCACCCAAGGACAATTCATGCAAATTACAATGAAATCTCACAAGTACTTTTGCAGAAAATGATTTTTTAGCATTACGTTATATGTTAAATAGTGAAAATAAGCCCCGCCCATGGCGGCCATGTTTTTTGTCGGATCAAAATTTCTTCAAGGAATCTAAAACAGGTCCACCCAAGGAACATTCATGCAAAATAAAAACAAGGCATCGCATGCGATACAAATCCCCTCGCACTAGACAACTTTGTGTGTGGAAAACACTGAAATGGCAAAAGTCCAACTTGCTTGAGATATTATCATATGCAACATTTGTGTAAAGTTTGTTTAAAAATCCTCCAATAAATGTACATTCTAGAGTGATGACGTTTCTCTAAAAATAGCAATAGTGACCTTGACTTGAGGCCATGACCACGAAAGTAGATCTTGCTCAAGATATTATCATAAGCATCTTTTGTGTGAAGTTATGTTAAAATCTGTTAATAAATGTAGGCGGTAGAGCGATGACAAAGTTTTTCTAAAGATAGCCACAGTGACCTTGACTTTGAGGTCATGACCTTGAAAGTCGAAGTAAGTCGAGATATTATCATAAGAAACATTTGTGTGAAGTTCTATTACAATCCATCATTAAATTTGGCGCTAGAGCGATGACAAAGTTTTTCTAAAAATAGCCACAGTGACCTTGACCTTGAAAGTCTAAATAGCTCGAGATATTGTCATAAGGAACATTTGTGTGAAGTTATATTGAAATTTGTGAAAAAATGTAGTCACTAGAGCAATGACAAAGTTTTTCTAAAAATAGCCATAGTGACCTTGACCTTGAAAGTCAAACTCGCTCGAGGTATTGTCATAAGGAACATTTGTGTGAAGTTATATTGAAATGGATGAAGAAATGTAAGCGCTAGAGCCATGACAAAGTTTTTCTAAAAATAGCCACAGTGACCTTGACCTTGAAAGTGGAACTCACTAGAGATATTGTTATAAGGAACATTTGTGTGAAGTAATATTGAAATTGGTGAAAAAAATGTAAGCGCTAGAGCAATGACAAAGTTTTCTAAAAATAGCCACAGTGACCTTGACCTTGAAAGTCAAACTCGTTCGAGGTATTGTCATAAGCAACATTTGTGTGAAGTTATATTGAAATCAGTGAAGAAATGTAGGCGCTAGAGCGATAACAAAGTTTTCTAAAAATGGCCATAGTGACCTTGACCTTGAAAGTCGAAATGGTGAGATATTGTCATAAGGAACATTTGTGTGAAGTTATATTGAAATCGATGAAGAAATGTAAGCGCTAGAGGGAAGACAAAGTTTTTCTAAAAATAGACACAGTGACCTTGACCTTGAAAGTGGAACTCGCTAGAGATATTGTCGTAAGGAACATTTGTATGAAGTTATATTGAAATTGGTGAAGAAATGTAAACGCTAGAGCGATGACAAAGTTTTTCTAAAAAATAGCCACAGTGACCTTGACCTTGACCCCTTGACATTGATAGTCGAACCCGCTTGAGATATTATCATAAGGAACATTTGTGTGAAGTTATATTGAAATCAGTGAAGAAATATAGGCGATAGAGCGATGACAAAGTTTTTTCTAAAAATAGCCACAGTGACCCTGACCTTGAGGCCATGAGTTGGAAAGTCGAACTCGCTGGAGATATTTTTATAAGGAACATTTGTGTGAAGTTATATTGAAATTGGTGAAGAAATGTAGGCGCTAGAGCGATGAAAATGTTTTTCTAAAAATAGCCACAGTGACCTTGACCTTGAGGTCATGACCTTGAAAGTCCAACTCGCTCAAGATATTGTCATAAGGAACATTTGTGTGAAGTTATATTGAAATCAGTGAAGAAATGTAGGAGCTAGAGCGATGACAAAGTTTTTCTAAAAATAGCCACTGTGACCTTGACCTTCAAGCCATGACCTTGAAAGTGGAACTCGCTCAAGATATTTTTATAAGGATCATTTGTGTGAAGTTATATTGAAATTGGTGAAGAAATGTAAGCGCTAGAGTGATGACAATGTTTTTCTAAAAATAGCCACAGTGACCTTGACCTTGAGGTCATGACCTTGAAAGTCCAACTTGCTTGAGATATTTTTATAAGGATCATTTGTTTGAAGTTATATTGAAATTGCGGGAGAAATGTAGGCGCTAGAGCCATGACAAAGTTTTTCAAAAAATAGCCAGAGTGACCTTGACCTTGAGGTCATGACCTTGAAAGTCGATCTTGCTCCAGATATTGTCGTAAGGAACGTTTGTGTGAAGTTATATTAAAATCGGTCAAGAAATGTAGGCGCTAGAGCGATGACAAAAGTACGTACGTACGTACGTGGCGCTAGAGCGATGACAAAAGTATGTACGTACGTTGCGCTAGAGCGATGACAAAAGTACGTACTTACGTACGTACGTACGGGACAAATGCTATATCCCCCCTCACAACTATGTTGTGCGAGGGGATAATGAAATCCAACAGGTGGGTTTGGAGGAGAAGATGTTTAAAGATTTTTAATTTTTTGTGTGGTTTTGTTGCCATGGCAACCAGAGTTCTGGGTGTAACAAAATCCTTTGAAGGAATTTAGAAGAGGACTAAGTAAGGAACATTCCTGTGAAGTTTGGTTACAATTGGCCCAGTAGTTTAGGAGGAGAAGATGTTTTAGCATTACACTATATGTTAAATAGGGAAAATAAGCCCCGCCCATGGCGGCCATGTTTTTTGTCGGATCAAAATTTCTTCAAGGAATCTGAAAGGGGTCCACCCAAGGAACATTCATGCAAAATAAAAATGAAATCCAACAGGTGGTTTTGGAGGAGAAGATTTTTAAAGATTTTTAATATTTTGTGTTGTTTTGTTGCCATGGCAACCAGAGTTCTGGGTATAACAAAATTCTATGAAGGAATTTAGAAGAGGACTAAGTAAGTAACATTCCTGTGAAGTTTGGTTACAATGGGCCCAATAGTTTAGGAGGAGAAGATGTTTTAGCATTACACTATATGTTAAATAGGGAACATAAGCCCCGCCCATGGCGGCCATGTTTTTTGTCGGATCAAAATTTCTTCAAGGAATCTGAAAGAGGTCAACCCAAGGAACAGTCATGCAAAATAAAAATGAAATCCAACAGGTGGTTTTGGAGGAGAAGATGTTTAAAGATTTTTATTTTTTTTTGGTTTTGTTGCCATGGCAACCAGAGTTCTGGGTGTAACAAAATTCTTTGAAGGAATTTAGAAGAGGACTATGTAAGGAACATTCCTGTGAAGTTTGGTTACAATTGGCCCAGTAGTTTAGGAGGAGAAGATGTTTAAAGAAAAAGTTAACGCACGGACGCACGACGGACACAGGGCCATGACAATAGCCCCGCTGGCCTTTGGCCAGTGGAGCTAAAAATATCAAACATATTCTTGTGAAAAATGTTAATTCTGGATATAAGATGAACAGCATTTTAGCGCACAATGTTTTTAACCCTTTCCCACACAGATACGTGTTTTTACATGTCTGCACCCCCACTCCCATTTTAAGCCCCAGAAGCACCTAAAATCTGCATTTCTTACCCCTGGATAGTAAAGTTTGCTTTAAGATTTGTTGGGCAAAAAAGTGACCTGTTTTTTCGCGCGCCTCCCCACTAAAAATATTCGTGGGGAATTTAAGGGGGGAGGGGGGCATTGCCCCCCCCCTCACATCCGAAAAATTTTGGGTGTATGGCCCAACCGGCCGCTAAAATTTATATCTGAGGGTGTCTGGGGTCAAAAATGCCTCAAAATTGATGCTGATAAAACATGCTGCAAACAGTGAAAATGGCCAGTGCCAAACCCCTTAAATGTTGCCTTGACAGCTGTGTGAAGATTTGGTAAAACATTCATGTGAAATCACACTTTTTGCCAAACTTTGAGATGCTCCCTCATTACCATGACAACAATGATCAAGTCATGAAAGGTTGCATTTGAAAGGCTACTGCCCAATGAACATTCATACTGAGTTTGGTGTAAAACAGACCATCCATTATGAAACAATGGCTAGTTGAAGTTGCTGTCAGGTGCAACACTGTGAAAATCAGCGAAATTCACAAAATCCCTGAGTGGTAAAGGGTTAATGTAATGGTAGAGCATAACAGGGTTAACATCATGAGAACTCTGTAACTGACAGCTGATCCCTGAATTCAAACATAATAGTGGTCACCTCTTTTAACCCATTGTATACTAGTGGACTCTTCCATTGCCATAGACTGGACAAGTCTATTTGTCCTATAAGGGGTGTCAGGCTTAGCGGGGTCTGATCAGGGCCTGCACTGTTTGCCAAGGTACCCCTTTAGGGGTTTCTCGCATGCAATGGGTTAAGCAGGCAAACTGTTCAAGCAAACCTGCATTGTTGCTGAAAAGGGCAAACAAACTAAACTTAACCCTTTAAATGCTGAGAAAATCTACATCTGAAAAATATTGTCTCCTTTTGTCGTTTGCTGAATCTTCTTGCAAACTTTTTAAAAAATATTTTTGCATACAGGCAAACAGTGTGAACCCAAATCACACTGCTCCTAGAGGGTTCATATTGTTTGCAAAAATGAGTTTTAAAGTAACCAGCAGACGACAAAGCAGACAACAATTGTCGTGATTGGTAAGATACGGGTTAAGCAAGCACCTGTCTCAAGCAAGCTCATTTTGATTATGTGTTGTAGGGCTGGCTGAGTTGTTAAAACTTCACACCAACTCTCAAGCTAGCATATTTTGATAGTCCCTTCGTTGATTTTTTTTTTTTTTTGGGTTTTGGTTTTACGGCCCTTTCAAGATTATTTCACTCATATCGAGCCGATCGTTAATCAGAGGTGGGCAAAAACCGGAGTACCCGGAGAAAAACCACCTGACCTTCCGTTGCAGAACTTGGCGTCTCACATATGACCCGAGCGAGGCTCGAACCACAGCGGTGAGAGACCTAATGATCAAGAGTCAGCGCTCTTAACCACTAGGCCACGGAGGCCCGTACCTAATACAAGATGATGTAGGGATGGTTGTGTTGTTGATTTGATTTGAGGTTTAACGTCCCCATCACCTGTATAGGTTTTGGAGACATTTCCAATTTTGTGGGACTTTTACCCAACACTGAGATTATATGACACCTCAAGTCCTGTCGCCCAATGAAACTAACAGTGTTTATAAGCATGGACGGTCCGACTCGCACCACTTTTCCAGGGCAGGCCTTGATCTTCCAAGTGGTTTACCAGTACTCGTGTGCGGTCGGTTTCAGCTCTGCGTGGAAGCATCATGCAGCCCATCTATTTCTTCAAGCCCCAATGGGCGGGGGTGAAGACTGGGTTGTTAAAACTCCAAACCAACCAACAAATTTTGTGATGGGGAATAAACAGTGACTGCTGAACTTGCTCTAGACATCACCAGCACTAAACTAGGAACACGGTCAGGGAAAAATTACTCGAGCCAAAGCATAGAAATTGTGTAATTTTATTATTGTTCTTCAGCAACATTAACAATCTGGGACCAGTTGTTCAAAACTTATGTTGTTAGTTAACATGGTCAAAACTTTGATCCGTTCATATGGCAAAAATACTACTATACTCACCGGAAATAGAAACTATACATTCATTTTTAAATTGTCACTGGCAAAACATTTAAATGAAATTTGAATTCCAATTATATAAATTATTGTCAGTGGCATGTCCGATTTTTCGAATAAAATGTTAAATGATAGCTACGATTTAACGGTTAAAGCCACAGGTTCAAAGTAAGGGTCCAAATTTTGCTGTTCAAGTTTTCATTGAGTCAAACATTTTGTGTCGCGAATGTGATTCCCATTTTTACCAGTTATTATGCATCATCAAACGCTGGGAATATTGTTTACAAAATGAAAATTTACACAACGGTTGAAAAGTTATCAACCTTTAAATATTGGGCCAAATCACCGGAAGTGAGCGAAATGTATGGCAGTTCTGATTGCAGTTTTTGTTTTAATCAATACGAAAGACACAGCTGAAGATGCTAAAATGATTGAAGGCACTTTTGGGTCGATTTTTGGCTTGCAACTTTATTTTGAAAATTTCGCCAAAAAAAGCAGTTTTTGAGATTTCAAAAAAATGTTGTTTCTCGATAATTTTTAGATTATATGTTATTTTTTATTCCTTGCTTTTAACTTATTACCCATACGGGAAAATGTTGAGGTCAAAATTCTTTTACAAAAAGATTTTGTGAAAAATGCACTTTTTTACATTTTCCCAAAAACCTTTCATTTTGAACACCAGATTTTCCGTAAATTGTTACAGGATTCATGTCTATTGTTAGGCAAGTCCTAAATCAATAATGTTTAACTGAATTATCGACTTGTTTTGTCAAGCGAGACAATTTAAAAGTGTAAAGTTTCTATTTCCGGTCAGTATACTTTTGCTGTAAAAAAATGTGAGTAGCTTGCACTGCAAAAGCTACTCACATTTTTTTCACCAAAAATATATCTGAATAAGATATTGTATTTTGTTAACATTTTGACTACTAACAAGCCTGGTAAGCTAACGATACTTTGAACAATTGGGCCCTTCGCTGTGTCAAGATTACTCAGCATGTCACAGCAAAGGGGAATGGGTACAGCTCGCATATTTTTATATTTTTTGCCATTTGTTTAACAAGGTAGACAACTTTCAGTTTTTCTGTTTGCTTTCTTACGAAATGAAACCCTTTGAAAAAGAGGTCTACCCCTCAGGGTGTCTTATTTGCTTTCTTAGGCACCCCCAGGGAAAAAGGGGGGGGGGGTCTATCCTTCAGGATGTCCTGTTTGCTTTCTTATAAAGTGAACCCCTATGAAAAGGGGTCTATCCTTAAAGGAAAGAATATGTTTCCGTGGAACTTTCAAACTTCCTGTAACTGAACCCCTATGAAAAAGTGGTCTAATTTTAAAGAATTTACTACCATGGAACAAATAGAAATTGCTGTTTGCTTTCTCATTAACACAACCCTTGTGAATAAGAAGGGGTTTACTTTTCAAGAAAAGAATTCGCTCCTGTGGGATATTTGCTTTCTCATAAATTGAACCCCTATGAAGTAAGGGTCTGCTCTAAAAGAAAAGAATTTGTTCCCGTGGAATATTTGCTTTCTCAGAAATTGAACCCACTATGAAGTACTCTTAACTCTTTAGGTACTAGTGTGTATACAGTAGTTAAGTACTACACAATTTCTGCTAGGTAGTTACTGCAGTGAGTTTATAGGCTGAGTCCCAGAGGTATTTTTGGCACTGCAGAGAAAATCCAATAATCAGTTGATCTCATCATGCACATTGTTTACTTTATTAATTTGTTGATGATAAATTAAATTTGATCTTATCTTTGCTGATTCTGATCCACTAAAATCAGATTCATTCCCATCCGAGTTACTACCTGAAGCCATGTTTCACCTCAAATGACCTTCTGGAAATTCCATAAACAAAGGCTTTTAAAAATAGAAAATACACTACCTACACATCTATTTTTAGTGCTGATTCTTGTAATATGTTAATGAAGTACAGCATTTCTAAAACTTAATTTCATTGGTTTGATGGAATCTGTCCAAAATATTGTCCAATGAAGACAAGTGTTACAGTGACTTTTTTGACTGCTATAGACGTCTCTAAGGAATACAGGCCTGTTGCAGGCAGCGTGTGTATTCGTCAGTAAGGCATGCAAGTAGATTTCCAATAACTGGTATATCAGTCAGTAAGGTACAGCAGAGGTATAAGATAACGTTTATACACGTCTCTGGTGCTCAAAGAGTTAAAGGAAATAATTTGCTCCTGTAACACTTTCAGGACTTACTATTTGCTTTCTTATAAAATGAGCCCCTCTGAAAAGGGTCTACAATTAAATGAAGTGTTTGTGCCCCTGGAACATACAGAACCTCCTGTTTGCTTCTTTATCAACTGAACCCCTTTGAAAAGATGGGTCTACTCTTAAAGGAAAGAATTTGCTCCACAGGAGCAAATTCTTTCCTTTAAGAGTTGACCCCTACTGAAAGTCAGGCAAAAAATACTTTTTAGAGTTGCCTCCCCTGAAGGTGTATCCATTCCCCTAAAGCAAAATCAAAAACATAACATATATGAGTACATGATTTCTCTTTTGATATGACATTCACTGATTTGTAGGTGGGAAGCTTTTATGACATGATTTTCTAGTAAATCTAATCTCAGAACTTCAGGCACTCATTTCATACAATATGAGCCCCTGCCTTATTACCCTTAGAGTGGGTCATATGACTAACCCCCGAGAGGGTTACAAAGTGGGTGCTCTTTAAGAAATGAGTGTCTGTGCTCAGGACACTACTGAAATGAGCAACATCAAGTTAATTTATACGAAAAGGAATGTGTTAACCCTTGTCCTGCTGAGCCCGGATATGCCTTTTCTTTGAAACAATGTAGATCCAGATCAGATGGCTTCTGAAGAAGCCATCTGATCAGGATCTTCATTGTTTGCCATTTTGTTTATGAATTTGTCGCAATAATTTGCATCAAGTAATCTGATTGGCTGATAATCAGTGGTGGGTGTGACATATTTAAATATTCAGCAGGACAAGGGTTAAGGAGACTGGAAACACCTGGCCGATTTGTACACTATTTTTCCAAGGGAGACAACTTTTGGGGACTTCCTTTTAGCTTTTCTATAAGGCTTGTTCCACTGAAAAAGGGGTCTAATCTTAAAGGAAGAATTTGCTCTTCGGGAACAAATTCTTTCCTTTAAGAGTTGACCCATATTGGCATGGGAGACAAAAATACTTTCACAGGAGTTACCTCCCCTGAAGGTGTATCCATTCCCCTTAAGACCATAAAAGCCTTAAACATAGACCACAGTTGGCTGTATTACTCTCCATTTGTTTAAACAAGCGAAGAAAAAAAAATCATCATATTATCACAAATAGAGCACCACAAAATGTAGGTCTGAATGAAGGTCAATTTCAATGCCATAAAGATAACTGAATGTTGAAATACTGTAATGATCCAAAGTATTGGGACAGACAAACAGTGCAGACCCAGATCAGACTGCTCCTTAGAAGCAGTTTGATCAGGGTCTACAGTCTTCTGCCATTCCATCTGCACCTTTTGAACTCCTTGCTGGATAGTGAAAAAAATTTGTTAAGGTTTTAGGAGAATTACAGCAAGTCCTAAAGTCATCATAATTTTTAGGATGTTTACGGTAAACATGTCAAAAGCCACCATAAGGAACATGTGTATGTGCGTGTGTGAATTCGGGTTTAACGTCGCTTTCCACAATTTTTCAGTCATATCACGACGGTGTCTGGTTGCGACAGGGAGCTCAATGCTCACTTTTATAGTGCTGCCTCACTAAAGTATCACATCCCAGACACATTACATGATAGCACACTCAGTCACATTATCCTGACACTGGGTCGAGCCGTCCTAGCTCTACCCCGTAAATCTGAGTGCCAAGCGAGGAGCAGCTAGTACCATTCTTAACGACTTTGGTATGTCGCAGCCCAGGATCAAACCCGAGACCTCCCGTTCCCCGGAGCGGACACTCTACCAACTGAGCTATCGGGGCCGGTCCATAAGGAACATATATATACAGTAAAATTCCTATATTAACACCACCTTTGGGGCGGTTCAAAAGTGGTCTTTAAGTCACAAAGGTGGTCCCTGATCAGAGTACACTGTGGGCAGAAAACACAAAGAACCTTGAAAATAAGCTTTTTAAAGCAGAACTAGTCTTAAGTTTAGGTGTCAATAGGGGTCAACTCTTAAAGGAAAGAATTTGCTCCTGAGCAGACCCCTTTTTAACCCTTTACCACTCAGATACGTGTTTTTATGTGTCTGCACCCCCCCCCCCCCCCCACCATATTAAGCCCCAGAAGCACCTAAAATCTGCATTTCTACCCCTCCTGGATAGTTATGTTTACTTTAGGATTTGTTGAGCAAGTGACCTACTTTTTCTCGTGTCTCCCCACTAAATATATTCTGGGGGGAGGGGGATTGAAGGGGGGGCAATGCCCCCCCCCCCCCCCCCCCCCACATCCCGAAAAATGTTGGGTATATGGTCCAACCGGCCGCTAAAATTTATATCTGAGGGTGTCTGGGGTCATATATGAAATTGATGCTGATAAAACATGCTGCAAACAGTGAAAATGGCCAGTGCCAAACACCTTAATTGTTGCCTTGACACCTGTGCAAAGATTAAAATGTGGTCAAAAATTCTTGTGAAAACACACTTTTTGCCAACTTTGAGATGCCCCCTCTTTACCATGACAACAATGATCAAGCCATGATAGGTTGCATTTGAAAGGCTACTGCCCAATGAACATTCCTACCGAGTTTGGTGTAAAACAGAACATCCATTATGAAACAATGGCTAGCTGAAGTTGCTGTCAGGTGCAACACTGTGAAAATCAGCGAAATTCACAAAATCTCTGAGTGGTAAAGGGTTAAATGGGACAGGTCTTATAGAAAAGCGAACAGGAGGTCCCAAAAGTTGTCTCCCTTTGAAAAATGTCGGAAAAATCTGCCAGGTGTTCCCATTACCCTTAACACAAACAGCACAATAACTGATATATTTGTGTGGTCTTTTAACATTATTTTAATAGAGTGTGAAATCTTACCCTCTTAATTGGTGGCAAATACAGTAAAATTCCTACATTAAGACCACCCTTTGGGACTGTACAAAAGTGGTCTTTAAGACCACTTTTGTACAGCCCCAAAGGTGGTCTCTGACCAGAGGACACTGTCTGCAGAAAACACAAGAAGTATAACGGAAACCTACTAAAATAAGGTTTATAAAGCAGAATTGGTCTTAATTTTAGGTGGTCTTAATAGCAGAATTGTACTGTATATCAGAGCTTGTGTAATAATGATTGTGAATATTGCATATGTATTGTAAGAACAAGAGACAGTTGTAACAGCATACAAAAAAAAATAAATAAAAGCAAGCTTAGATTACAGTAAGATGTGTGCAAGATGATTTTAATAGGTGCAATGTGACTAGACACTATCAGGTATTATATCTATCAGACAGTATTACTGTATGTACATAGCTTGATACCCCGCGATCCCCCAATTTGTGTGTATCCACGGTGGCCATCACACATTTAATCCTTTTCATGTCACACTCAACGGGGGATTGTGCGGGTAAAAAAGAATTGCAGTGGGTGTACTGTAAGCAGATGCAAATTATTTTGCCAGAATCTGACAACCACCCTAATTGAAACGGCGGAATGGAATGACCATAGAAGTTTTTTTTTTTGACCAATCTCCACTAAAGTATGTAGCCGATCCAGCAGGTATGGTATCTGTAACCTCCTGATCACCAGTCTGATATGCATTCAAATGAGCTATCGGGGCCAGAAGGAAACAAGGATTTATGAAAGTTATCTCCCTGAAGACTTGCCTGATCTCCATATCACATGTGAAGGTTCTATTACGACTTAGTTAAGTCTTATCATGCTGTTCACGACAACCCCTATCTTTAGAAACAGTGTAGATCCAGATCAGATGGCATGTTTGACATGAAGTTTATGGATTTGTAAGAATAAATTACATGAAGGAATCTGATTGGTTCAAAGTCAGAAATGGGTGTGGCTAAACTGAATATTCAGCAAGATAAGGGTTAAGGCTTGCCATAACTTTCCTCGATGTCTATCGGGGTTGTCAAGTTTCTAGTTTTTCTAGCAAATACAATATCTAATATTCTGGTATTTTTGCTGAAGAAATGTGAGTAGCTTTTGCATTTGCAAAAGCTACTCACATTTTTTTTCAGCAAAAATAATCTAGCATATTTGACATATCCTTTGACAGAACTTTTAAACATATGTTAACTAACGACATTGTTAGTTTTAAACAACTGGGGCCAGTTGTTCAAAACTAACGACGTCGTTAGTTAACGTATCATTAAAACTTTGATCATTAAATATGGCAAATATGCTGAAATTTTTGCTGAAAAAATGTGAGCAGCTTTTGCTGACGCAAAAGCTGCTCACATTTTTTCAGCAAAAATACCCAAATTTACGATATTGTACTTGCTAGAAGAGTTAACAATATGACCACTAACTGTTACGAGCCAAGCGTAGCAGAAAGAAAAAGCAAACAAGCCTTTTGGAAAAATTTAACAAAATTTATTTACAAGTTAACTTTAACCTGTAGAAGTAAGAAAACTAAATGTACTTAGCTCTTAATGAAATATCCTGAATGAATCTATTTTCCTTGATCCCACAGAATTCACAGTCCAAAATGAAAAGTAATATCCTTTAACAATCCAACACAGAATTTAGAAATAACTTTCCTTATAAGCCCAAACATCAAACTCCAAAGTCTGACTCAATGAGAAAAATCAAGCTCTTTTATAGACCCTAAGATTTCTCTAGAACATTCCAGAGGGCTGTGGAATAAGATGAGGTAATTTTCTAAAAATAATGCAACCCAGAACTTTCTGGAAGGTTCTGAAGTACTTTTCCTTGTAAACATGTTGTTTACAAAAATGAAATTAATCTGTGACTCAGTTTTCTAGAATCTTCTATAAGAAGATTAACAAGATATTTATAGCACTATTAGGTCACAGTGGGGTGCAAGTGGGAATCAGAAAAATAAATTCTTATGCATAACACTCCCCCTCTTCGAGGAAAAGAAAGATTTATGTAATAAAGCTTTCTTTTGCTTTAAGAATAATAAAATATTGAGCATAGCATATAAAATTACATGTATCTACAATCCACTTTAGTAGGAAAGAAAAACACAACTCCTGACACTGCTCAAGCTCTTGAAAGAGCATCAGGGATAATGTTATCTCTCCCTCTGATATGTCTTATGTCTAAATTATACTCTTGTAGCATAAGACTCCACCTGAGCAACCGCTGATTTTTGTTTTTCATTTTATGTATGAAAGTCAGTGGATTGTGATCACTGAAAACAACAATCGGTGCAGTAGTAGGGGTAAGATAAACTTCGAAATGTTGCAGACTGATTCTTGCTCTGCATCTGTCTATGTTCGAGAATTAATCCTTCTAAGAGTCTATAAACATTTTTGTCCTTTCTTGTTCTGGTATAAGAATACTAGGAGAACTCCATTCCAGTCATTGTCCAGCAAATACTGAATTTCTTCTTTAAGATTTTTCTGTTTTATAGGATTCATCCTGTATGGGTGTTGTTTTACAGGTTTAGACCCATTTATGTCCACATCGTGAAATATTTTGTCTGTCCGTGTTGGAATGTCAGGAAATAATTGTTCATATTCAAAAATCAGCTGTTTCAGTTCATTCCGCTGATTTGGCTCTAGATGTGACAGTTTCTGGTCAAGATTCCGTAGAATGTCAGAATTCTGAAGTTTTGATGATGTGGGATCCGACTTCACTGAATTAATATCCTCACAGTCATTGTCACATGAATTAAGTGGAACAGAGCTAACTAGATTGACTGATGTTAAAGATGTATTGTCCCTATCAATGTATTCCTTAAGCATGTTAATATGACATAGCTGCTTTAGCTTGCGCCTCCCAGGAGTGTTTATTATGTAATTTACGTCACTGATCTTTTTGTCTACAGTGTATGGACCATAATACCTGGCCTGCAACGATTTTCCTGGAATAGGCAAAAGAGCTAGTACCTTATCACCTGGTTTAAAATTCCTTTGTTTTGTCCCTATGTCATATAGCTGTTTCATTTTCCTTTGGGCTGACTGAAGATTGGTCCGAGCAGCCTCACAAGCTTTTGAAAGTCTAGTTTTGAAATCAGACACATACTGAAGTAAATTCAGGGAGGTGTCATCATTGGAGAGAAATTTCTCTTTGAGAAGTTTCAAAGGACCACGAACAGTATGGCCAAATACTAATTCAAATGGACTGAAGCCAAGAGATTCTTGCACAGATTCTCTAACAGCAAATAAAAGGAGATGGATGCCTTCATCCCAATCCTTCTCTGTGTCAAAGCAATATGATCTTATCATGTTTTTCAAGGTTTGGTGGAATCTTTCAAGGGCGCCTTGACTTTCAGGATGATAGGCTGATGACTTATACTGTACAATGCCAAGTTCATGCATTACTTGTTGAAATATTCCAGACATAAAATTTGAGCCTTGGTCTGACTGAATAGATTTAGGAAGCCCAACAAATGTGAAAAACTTCACTAAGGCCTTGACGATTGTTTTAGTTTTGATATTTCTTAAAGGAATGGCTTCAGGAAAACGTGTGGAAGCACACATAATAGTCAAAAGATATTCACAGCCAGACTTAGTTCTGGGCAAGGGACCCACACAGTCTATAATTATTCGACTGAAAGGTTCATCAAAAGCAGGTATAGGCTGCAAGTGAGCCTTAGGTATAGTCTGATTGGGTTTTCCTACCATTTGGCATGTATGACAGGACCTACAATGCTCAGAAACATCTGATTTTAACCCAGGCCAGTAAAAATGATTAAGAATCTTGTGATAGGTTTTATTTACACCTAAATGTCCTGACATGGGAGTTTCATGTGCCAAGTTTAATATTTGGGAACGGTAAACCCGTGGAACCACTATCTGGTGGTTGACAGTCCACTCGTCCTCTGCTGAGACGTCTGGTGGACGCCATTTTCTCATAAGAATGTCATTTTTGACATAATAACAGACTGGGACCTGAGATACTTCCTGCTCATCTAAGGCCCTTTCAAATAAAGGCGAAATTTCAGGATCCTTATGCTGTTCTATAGCTAGTTGAGACCCAGACATTATGTCATGGCCTAGATTGAAAGATGAGTTATTCTCATGAAAATCTGTCTGCTTATCAGGCAGGCTTGAAGACAGAGACCTTGTTATCTCGTCATTAAAAGACTGACCCAAAAAGGTATCAGTGAAATCAAAATCCTGTTTCCCATCAGTTTGCTTGGCCTTACGTGCCATAGCCCTTGTGACTGCACAAGACGGATAAAGATCAGGAATTTCCTGCTCAATGGGATCAGGCGGTTGGTCTATGCAAGGATTAGTAGTCAAAAGTGGGTTTACCACAACCTTATCTCCAGCTAAGTCATTGCCTAGCAACAAATGAACACCTTTAAAAGGTAAAGAAGGTCTAATACCAACAGCCACTGAACCGGATACCAAGTCTGATGACAAATAAACGTTATGGAGCGGAACATTAACAAATCCACATTCCACACCCTGAATAAGGACACTTTGGCCCAAAGAAGTCTTCTCAGAAAAAGGCAGAGTATCTGCAAGAATAAGAGATTGAGAAGCTCCGGTATCTCGTAAGATTTTGATAGGGGTAGGATGGGCATAACTGTCACCATTTAGTGACACAAAACCATCTGATAAGAATGGTTCATAACACTCCATAACTGTATCAGTCTCAGACAATTTGGTATCAGAAAGAGTTTCCTCCCTTACACAAGACTGTGGTTTTGGCCTTATAGAAGTCAAGCCTGTAGGCTTAAGTTCCTCTTGTCTTTCTCTTTCTTTCCTTCGCTTTAATTTTAAACACTCAGAGATCAAATGACCTGTATTTTTACAATAATAACAAACTACTTGAGATTGAGATAAGGGATTCTGGTCTTTGTTTTCACCAGAAGGTTTGGGAAAATTTGGGCTTCTGTTTTCACCAGAAGGTTTGGAAGGATTCTGGCTTTTATTTTCACCAGAAAGTTTGGGCATAGTACTAGATGTATGGCTATAACTACCAGAAGGATTACTGGGATAGAATCTTGGACCTGTCTGTGGATTATAAGGTTTTCGAGGATAAGGCCTGTTCACAAATGAGACTTTATGAGTCAAAGCATAATCATCTGCCAAACGAGAAGCTTCCTCCAAAGTTTCAACCTGTCTCTCATGGAGAAAAGATTTAATGTCTGAATTTATGCACCGTTTGAACTCTTCAACAAGGACAAGCTGTCTAAGTTTGTCATGATCAGAGCCTACTTTTTTAGAAGAACACCACCTATCAAATAGCTGTTCTTTGGTTCGAGCAAATTCTACATGGGTCTGGGAAATTTCTTTTTTACAGTTCCTAAATTTCTGCCTGTAAGCCTCAGGGACCAGCTCATATGCTTTAAGAATAAGCTCCTTAACCAAATCATAATCTGAGCTTTGCTCGACAGTCAGCTGAGTGTAAATGTCTCGAGCCTTTCCGACAACAACGCTTTGCAAAAGTAAGGTCCAATGCTCTTTTGGCCATTTTAAATTTTCTGCAACTTTTTCAAAATGCAAAAAATACTTATCTACCTCTTTTTCCTGAAATGGAGGAACTAATCTGATGTGCTTTGTGGCATCAAAGTAACTACCAGAGTCAAAAACAGGGGTATGTTTCACCCTATCTTGACTCTGGAGTTCCATTTCCTTCAATCTTAACTGAAACTGCCTTTCCCTTTCTTTTTCTTCAATACTATATCTCATTTTTTCCTTTTCCAACTCAAGCCGTTCTTCTTTTTCTAATTTTTCTTTCTGAAGGCGTTCCTCCATTTCTCTTTTTTCCCTTTCCATTTCTAATTTTTCCATCTGCATTTGTCTCTGCATTTCTCTTTCTTTTTCCTTTTCTCTTTCTTCCATTTCTAATCTTAACTTCTCTAATTCAATTTGCCTTCCTATTTCAATTTGTCTCATTTGCAATTCAGTATGTGAAACCATAATGAGAGACAAAGCAGATGGATCAAAAAGTTCTTCATCAACAAAAAACTGTACCAAAACATTCTTGATTTCATGTTTTTTCATGCTTGTTTTGACAGCAGTGACCCCATAATGGGAAGCAATATCTAGCAAATCTGTTCTTTTGGCCAGATTAAACAACTCCTGAGTAGGCTGAGCCAAAAAGCTTCTCAAATCAAACGACATGTTTGCTTTTTGTTTGTTTTAAAAAGTATTTATGGAAATACAGATTGAGGTTAATTTTACAAATGACAAGCCCAACGAGAATTTCACATGAAATGACAAGTACTATTTCACCTGAAATGACAGTTCACATGAAATGACAATCCCCTATATGCCTATAGGGAAATACCAATCCTGTGAAGCAACTGCAAAATCTATTTGATAAAAAATGACAATTACCTGCGTCACATGAAATGTCGGTTTTAAAATGCTTAAAATGGTTTTATCCCGGACGAGCCCCCAATTTCTGTTACGAGCCAAGCGTAGCAGAAAGAAAAAGCAAACAAGCCTTTTGGAAAAATTTAACAAAATTTATTTACAAGTTAACTTTAACCTGTAGAAGTAAGAAAACTAAATGTACTTAGCTCTTAATGAAATATCCTGAATGAATCTATTTTCCTTGATCCCACAGAATTCACAGTCCAAAATGAAAAGTAATATCCTTTAACAATCCAACACAGAATTTAGAAATAACTTTCCTTATAAGCCCAAACATCAAACTCCAAAGTCTGACTCAATGAGAAAAATCAAGCTCTTTTATAGACCCTAAGATTTCTCTAGAACATTCCAGAGGGCTGTGGAATAAGATGAGGTAATTTTCTAAAAATAATGCAACCCAGAACTTTCTGGAAGGTTCTGAAGTACTTTTCCTTGTAAACATGTTGTTTACAAAAATGAAATTAATCTGTGACTCAGTTTTCTAGAATCTTCTATAAGAAGATTAACAAGATATTTATAGCACTATTAGGTCACAGTGGGGTGCAAGTGGGAATCAGAAAAATAAATTCTTATGCATAACATAACGAGCTCGTTAAGCTAACGATGCTTTGAACAACTGGCCCCAGATCCCTGATGTTATACCTCTTCATAGGTTTGCCCAAAGGAAAACAAGGAAATGCTACAAGGTATAAGGAACAATTAAGTGAAGCCTGCACACAACAAAAGGTACATGTTGGCAAAGTTTCATATCACATTGTGCACCTGTGCAATTAACCCTTTCACCCTGCTGTTTTTCTGTAACTGACTGCTTCATCTTTGAATTTGGAAACATCCAGTTACAGTGTTAGAAAGGGGTTTATGTATATTAACTTTTCTTTTTAAGAATGTCTCGGAATCTATGACTGAAGCGTGCAAAAACACAGGCCAAATCTTTGCTGGTCCCACATGTTAACTTGTACTGTTTGTCTTAACTTGGCTTATTATTAAAGCAAAATGCCATTTTGTTAATATTCCCCTGTGATATAAGGAATTTTATGCTAACTGAAAAATGTATTTTTTTGTTGTTTTTTTATTTCTGCTTCAAAGATTGTAGATTCTCTTCAGAACTGCCTCAATAAAGTGGTGGTTCTAAAGGGTAACTAGACTATGTTTTTTGAGCAAATCAATAGAATAAAATGTATTTAAGAAATAAATGTAATTTTTTTAATCTTCATTACAGTATGAATAACACAGGGTCACCCAAGAAAGTAAGTGAACCCCAAACTTTGTTCCTGACCCTATGTTATTCAAACTTCATGAAGTTAAATAAATTACAGTAAAATTCCGCTTTTAAGACCACCAAAAAATGTGAGACTAATTCTGCTTTAAAAAGCTTATTTAGAAAGTTGCATTTATTCTTTGTGTTTTCTGCATTCAGCATCCTCTGGTGAGAGACCACCTTTGGGACTGTTCAAAAGTGATCTTAAAGACCACTTTTGAACAGTCCCATAGGTGGTCTTAATATAGGAATTTTACTGTATCTTTATTACTTATATTGGCATAATTTTCCATCCATTATGCAACAAAAATTCTGGTTTGATGGCTAAAATTAAAGCCGGAAAACAATTGCACACAATTTTCCTATTAACAGCATAAGAGCACTATTAACGTCATAATGTTGTCATCATCCAATCCTATTGGAGAGAACCATGGTTTATTTTTGACGTCACAAAATGATCATTTGACGTCAAGTGGGTCGATATATATGTCGTAGTCCAAATAGGAATTTAGCCAGATCCGGAATTCCTAGTTGGCCTAGGCAGATTCCGGATCTGGCTAAATTAATATTTAGTTTAGCCAGATTCTGGATCTGGCTAAACTCTGTTTAGTCCAAATAAGAATTCCTATTTGGCTAGGCAGATTCTGGATCTGGCTAAGCTGGTTAGGCCATATAGGAATCTTGGTTTAATGGTAACAGACCTTGTTTGAATAGTGATTATTTGCTTCAACAAAAATAGTTTTTTTTTTAATTTCTCATAGATTTGTTTTAACTAAATAATTATAAGAAGTATTTATTCACTCATTTTTCATGTTTTTTTCATGTCATTTTTCATGTTTTTGTCTTTAATGATGTGTTAAGACCACACTGGCTAATTACTTACATGCTAAACCGATCATCTGCCTGATTTAAATATATGTGAAAAACAATGAAAGACAATTTTATACTAACCTTATGTAGTAACAAAAGATAATAAAGAATATCTAATAATTAATTAATATGTACTTTTAAAAGTTTAATCACTACAACTGGTCTCTTTTGGATTCTTCTACATTATTAAGTATCTCAGAGTTCAGTTAACAAGTGTACATGGAAGTGTCTTAGTTAATGAAACATTAAAAATTTTGGAGTAAAAAGAAAAATCTATGAGCTTTTAGATAAGTACTGTTCCACTCATGTGGGGTTTGGAGGGGTGTTCATTACACAGACCTGTTAATATGACGTATGATATTATGGTACAGTATGTTTAGTTTTCCATATCATGATCTGACTATCTGAATTAAGATTTGCTGTAATGGTACCAATTCCCAATTAACCACCTCCTTTATACTGGGAAAATGCATGTAAGCTGAGGATCATGATCAGTTTTCTTATTTCTGCTCTAAAATGAGTAGATAATAACAATAGTTGACGACAAAAGACAACTTTGTTTAATGACTTTGTTCTTATAAATTGGATTTGGTCTTATAAAAATGATGAATCAGATCTTATTTGTCTTTGAAAAAAATGAGACCAGAATCAGAATTGTTTACTGGTGACACATCCTTAGACAATCCTTCACCAGGACCTTAAAATATTTTGTTTGATGTCACCCTACAGACCCAGTTAAATATGACTACCTGCCTAAACAATTTTAGTACTGTTCATGAAAATTAATTGATATATTTCTTTTTTTTTCTCAGAATGAATTTTATATTCCTCTTGCTTCCTACAACACCATACAAATTATTTTTAAGGATAGCCACAGGGCTACCGAAATCTTAGGAGATGTATCCAGCCATACATTATCCATAGAACAACAAGATTCCTATTTGGCCTAACCAGCTTAGCCAGATCCCAAATCTGCCTAGCCAAATAGGAATTCTTATTTGGACTAAACAGAGTTTAGCCAGATCCGGAATCTGGCTAAACTAAATATTAATTTAGCCAGATCCGGAATCTGCTTAGACCAAATAAGAATTCCTACATTGCCTAGCCAGATTCCGGATCTGGCTAAATTCCTATTTGGACTACGACATATTCATTGAAGTATGAACAACATTGCCTTCCTATACAACACAACTTCATAACAACACTGCTTGTTATAACAGGGTCATGGATATAATATGGTTTCAAGACAGATCCCATAAATGGTCATTTTTCTATATAATCTATACATTTTTGTTTGGATATAACATGGTTGTTTAAGTAACATGGTTTCTGCTTTGGATCCTGTAAATAGTGTTATAAAGAGGTTGTGGTGTAGTTAAATGCATTGAGAATGTAAATGTACATTTATTTACCCCATTTTCCCCCATATGAAGTGAGGGTCTATAAGGGTGTTCATTATACAGACACGTTAACATGATGCATTGAAAAGCATTCTAGATATGATAAAAAAAAAAACACTAGAGAAAAAAATATCTTAAACAAATGAGCCAGTGCATGACAAAACCTACAATAAGACATGTGCGCCAAACGAAGACTCAGATCAGCCTGCGGATCCGTGAAGTCTGATCAGAGTCTTCGATGTGTGCTGTAAAGATAGAAATGGGCCCACTGCTCCTTCTTGCAGCAAGAGAAGACTCTGGTTAGACTATATTGATGCACAGGCTGATCAGATTCTTCGCTTGGCGCACATGTTTTATTGTAGGTTTTGTTATGTGCTGGCTCATTTATGTGCACACGACTTCTTTCAACCCACAAAGGCCGACTACTCCAAACCACAAAAACAAACTATCCTCACTTGAACAAGTCCGTGAAATAAACGCCCCCTTACACCCCACTTTGTATAGAGAAAACTGGGGTTTACGGGGGTAAACATTATTTATCTTATTTTTACTCCAAGACATAGGTTGTGGGTACTCGTTAGAACCGCCTCAATGAGGCGGTTCTAACTAGCACCCACAACGTATGTTTGCAGTAAAAAAATTGAAAATATCGCAGATTTTCACCAGAAAAGGTAGCCATTTTGGAGATGTTAAAAATGGACTTTGTCACACGGGTGTATTATCCTAATGTCTGTACTCGTATGTCTGCACAGACCAGGTGTGTATGGTGTGCAGTAGCATAAAGGTCTTCAGCACATATATCCTCAAAACTGATCACAATGCATGAGACTTTGTCAAACTCAAAGTTCTTCATAGAATTATGGTGGAAACCTGAGACTTGTAAGACAAAATGAATTAAAAAACAAGAGGGCCACGATGGCCCTGGATCGTTCACCTGATCCATATTGTACAAATGAAATAGTAGGTGGAGTTGAGGGTGAAGAAATTTGGGTTGATGATGACCCAAGGAAACTTTCTGTGAAATTATTTCAAAATCAGTCTAACTGTTTAGGAACCGAAGTCATTTTTTAGGTTTGTATATTTTTAGCTCTGATGGCCCATGTCCAGTGGAGCAAATTATTTTAAGCAATTTTGTCAGAGGGTCACCCATGGAACATTCCTATGAAATTGCTTCCTTTTAGAGAAAGAATAATAGTTCTTGAGAAATGAACTTAAACATAAGGTTGAACACTAGGGTTGATGCAATAGTTCACTAAGTCAGGGAACCTTAAAATGTAGGTCAAGTTCAAAAATGGATGCTTGCATTAAAATTCACATCCCTAGATACAAGTTTGTACAAAATATCATTAATGAAGCTCTTATAGTTCTTGAGTAATTAACTTGACCATTAGGGTCAACGCTAGGGTGGTCAGAATATGTTAACAAAGTCAGTGAACCATGAAATGTATGTCAAGGATAAATGGATGCATGCATTTAAGTTGCCATCCACAGATACAAGTTTGTACTAGGCAATATTACCACTATTAATGGTACTTAGTTCTGTACGGTTCTGGACGCTTTGCTACAACAAAGTTTGCCGGGAACTGGCTATCAAAGATGGCATCTAAAGCTGTCGAATCGGACAATTTTCTGAAATATTTCTCTGAAATTACTTCAAAATCTGTCCAGCAGTTTTGGAGATGTTGTTCAAAGCAAAAGTTGAACACGGACAATGGACAGAGACGGATCACAATAGCTCACCTTGAGCTTGATAGCATAAAAAGAGAAAAAAGTAACCATTTATACAAAAAGAAGGGCTAAAAAAGTAATAATGGTCGAGAAATAAAACTGTTTTTCTTCTCCAGTAATCAAGAAAAGTTAACAAGAAACATAAAAATCCATTGCCAGTTCCAGGAAATATTAATTTAACGCTTGTCCTACTGAGTCTGAATATGCCTTATTTTTCAAACAATGTAGATCCAGATCAGATGGCTTCTGAAGAAGCCATCTGATCAGGATGTACATCGTTTGTCATTCAGATTGAAAATTTGTTGCAAATATTTGCATTAAGTAATCTGATTGGTTGATAGTTGGTAGTGGGTGTGGCAGATTAAAATATCCAGCCGGACAAGGTTTTTAACAGGGTTTCTAATCTGTCTAGACTACAAATCAATCATAATGATACCAGCTGCACCTTCTGTTCAAAGTCTTAGTTTAACCCTTTTTGTACCAACTAGAATCTTCCTCCTTATATATAGCAGGAGTCCATTTCAAAATTTAGGGGTTTCAGGTTGTGTTTTCATCAAAATTTATTCGGAGAATCATCAAAATTTATCCGGAAAATTACTGAACTTTTAGCACACAGTGGCCTGTACTGTATGCCAGGGTACCCGTTTTGGGGTTTCTGGGGTTAACAAAATTGCTAGTGATGGTAATTTTAACTGTTCTAACTGCTAGTACAGCAGCTGATAAATTGCTATATGCTAAAAAAAAAATGAGTAGCTTTTGCATTGCAAAATGCAAAGGCTACTCACATTTTTCCAGCAAAAATATGGGATTTTTGGTTTACAGTCGAACTTCGATGGGTCGAACTCGGTAGGCTCGAACACCACGTTTGGGTCGAACAGACTTTTCAGTCCCGGCAAAATCCCTATTCATTTTAACTAAACATGTCACCCTTGGCTCGAACCACGATGGCTCGAACCCTCGAACTCTAAGCCTGGTCCCTAGAGTGCATTTTCTATGTAAAATTCCACCGATGGCTCGCACTAATTACCTTTTTAAAAATTTCAATTTTATCGATCAAGTCACGCAGGCGCGTGATCAGTATCATAAGAAAGTTATACTATGTGAAAGTGCGAAAGGTATACTACGCGGCTTAAATTATGACCGATAAATGTACCGGAAGTCACCAAAATCGCCGCAGCTAAGATAAAAAAATCATAGTACACAAAGATAGATCTTGCCGAGTTGGACTCCAATGGCTCGAACTACCGATGGCCAGGCTTTCAAGTGACTCCTGGTGAAAAAGTAGGAGAAAAGTAGGAGCCTGAGATATCAAAAAGTAGGAGAAAAGTAGGAAAAAAGTAGGAACCTGATATAAAAAGTAGGAGCTAATGGACACGAACATACCTCAATATGTCTCACATTTTATCAGTTTTTCATTTTGGGCAGTTTTATTTGTGCATTAGAGTCTAATGTTTTTACATCAAAGTTAGCAGGCATTGTAAAATGTTAGCTTGGCTAACCCATCTAGTACAGTTATTCATGCCTGCAGCCTGAACTTCCAATGCTTTTGTCAAGAGATTGCCACTGGCAGATATATATACCTAGATATTGACATATGTCAAAATATTAATTCAAAAGAATTGATGAATTTGAAAACTTAAATTTGTGAGAAGCATCAGCTACAAGATGTCCATGTGAAGGCATCATAGCACTGCTACAATGAATTCCTGTCATGCAAAATAAGACAGCATTTTAGTTGCTCACTGAAGTCAAGGCTTTAAAGCATTGCTACAATGCATTCCTGTCATGCTAAACAAGACAGAGCTCTAGATGGTCACTTCAGTCATCACAGCATTGCTGCAATGAATTTCTGTCATGCCAAAACAAGACAGAGCTCTAGTTGGTCAATTCAGTCATCACAGCATTGCTGCAACGAATTTCTGTCATGCTAAACAATACAGAGCTCTAGTTGGTCACTTCAGTCATCACAGCATTGCTGCAATGAATTTCTGGCATGCCAAAACAAGACAATAGCTCTAGTTGGTCACTTCAGTCATCACAGCATTGCTGCAATGAATTTCTGTCATGCTAAACAAGACAGGGCACTAGTTAGTCACTTCAGTCATCACAGCATTTCTGCAATGAATGTCTTTCATGCTAAACAAGATAGATCTCTAGTTGGTCACTTCAGTCAACACAGCATTGCTGCAATGAATTTCTGTCAGAGCTCTAGTTGGTCACTTCAGTCATCACAGCATTGCTGCAATGAGTTGCTGTCATGCTAAACCAGACAGAGCTCTAGTTGGTCACTTCAGTCATCACAGCATTGTTGTAATGAATTTCTGTCATGCTAAACAAGACAGAGCTCTAGTTAGTCACTCCAGTCATCACAGCATTGCTGCAATGAATTTCTGTCATGCTAAACAAGACATTGATCTAGTTGGTTACTTCAGTCATCACAGCATTGTTGCAATAAATTTCTGTCATGCTAAACAAGATAGGACTCTAGTTGGTCACTCCAGTCATCACAGCACTGCTGCAATGAATTTTTGTCATGCCAGACAAGGAAGATCTGCTGGCAAATCACTGCAGTTATGACATTGCATTACTGCTGCTTTGAATCCCTGTCATCCTCCATAAGACAGATCTCAGATATTTCACTGCAGTTAAGGCATCCTAGCACTGCTTCAATGGTGCTAAACAAGACACAGCTCTAGTTGATCACTTCAGTTAAGGCAACACAGCACTGTTGCAATGAATTCCTTTCATGCTCAACAAGACGGAACTCTAGTTGGTCACTTCAATTAAGGCAACGCAGCACGGCCGTGCTGCAATGAATTCTTGTCATGCTCAATAAGACAGAACTCTAGTTGGCAACTTCAATTAAGGCAACACAGCACTGCTGCAATGAATTCCTGTCATACTCAACAAGATAGAACTCTAAATGGTCATTGCAGTTAAATGCATCAAAGCATGGCAACAATGAATTACTTTCATACTTATCAAGACAATAATTCTAGTTGGTCACTGCATTTAATGCAAATTTAAACAGCACTGCTTCAATTAATTTCTGTCATGCTCAAAACTTCAGAGCTCTAGTTGGTAACTCAGTTAAGGCACCACAGAAGTGCTGCAATAAATTGCTGCCATGCTCAAAACAGAACCCTAGTAGGTAACTGCAGTTAAGGCATCACAGTACTGCTGCAGTGTATCCCTTTCATGCTCAAGACAGAACTCTAGTTGATCACTGCAGTCGAGGCCTCCCAGCATTGCTGCAATGAATTTCTGTCTTGCTCAACAAGACTGAGCTCCAATGGGTCTCTGCAGTTTTGTCATCTGACAGAGCACTGCTATAATGTATTTCTGTCATGCTCAACAAGACATAGCTCTAGATGGAAACCACAATTAAGGCATCAGAGCATGGCTGCAACTATGAATTTCTATCAAGCTAAACAAGACAGAACTCTTAATTTGTCACTGCAGTTAAGGCATCATAGCACTGCTGAAATGAATTCCTCTTGTGCTAAAGACAGAGATCCAGTTGATTACTGCAGTTAAGGTGTCAAAGCAACTAAACAAGACAGAGCTCTAGTAAGGCATCAAAGCCATGGTATCAAAGCATTGCTACTATGAACTCCTGCCATGCTTAACAAGACAGAGCTCTAGCTGGGCAATGCGGTTGAGGCATCGAAGCATTGCTGCAATGAATTTTTGTCATGCTAAACAAGACAAAGCTCCAGCTGGTTACTGCAGTTAAGGCATCACTGCACTGCTGAAGTGAATGTTTGTCATGCTAATAAGACAGAGTTATAGCTGGTCACCGCAAGTTAAGGCATCATTGGACTGCTACAATGAATTTCTGTAATGCTAAACAAGACAGAACAGTTTGTCACAGCAGTTCTAAAGGGCATCAAAGCATTGCTGTAGTGAATTTTCTACCATTCTCAACAAGACAGAGCTCCGGCTGGTCATTTAGATAATGCATCACTACACTACTGACTGCAAAAATTCTTGTCATGTTCAACAAGACAAAACTGTAGATGGTCATTGCAGTTTTGCTTTACATCAACATATTCCAATCTGTGGTACAGCTAAAAACAGCAGGTGAATGTCGAGGATCATCAGTACATATGTCATATAACAAGATGCAATCTACAAATAGTTTGAGATACATGTTATATTTTTAAATGCTTTGTTTGTTGATTTATTTGGGATCTTAGTTTTTGAGCAAATCAAAAAAGTAGGAGAAGTAGGAGTTTTTCTGGAAAAAGTAGGAACAAAGTAGGAAGAGACCAAAAAAGTAGGAAAAGTAGGAAAAAGTAGGAAAAAGTAGGACTACTTGAAAGCCTGGATGGCTCGAACTTTTTACGGCGGTCCCGGCGAGTTCGAGCCATCAAAGTTAAGACTGTATTTAATAAACGATTTGAATAAAACCCTAATTTTTGGTTTACTTAATAACTGAATTGAACACACTGGTATTTTTGCTGAAAACAAATAAGAGATGTTTTTGCATTGCAAAAATACCAGAATTCTAGATAATGTATTGCAAGAACAGTTAACAATTTTACAACTAACAAACTCATTAAGCTAACAATGCTTTGAACAACTGGACGGCAAGTTGTGGGCACTTGTTAGAATTATCCATATGAGGCGATTCTATCATGTACCCCTACAACACAGTTTATGGAGAAAAAAAATGGAAATAATTCCTTTTAACCCATTACATGCTAGTGGACTGTCCCATTGCTATATGCTGGACAATTCCATTTGTCATAGAAGGGGTGTCAGGTCTATTTTTTTTCTTTTTTTATTCTATTTTTGACAGAAAATTCTGTCAGCAAATAGTGCAGTCCACTTCAGAAACTGAGGGGTGAAGGGTTACTCCTCCTGTCTTTGAGCTATGAGACTTGTTTACCCTTAAGATGCCAATCATAACAACTGTCATCTGCTTTGTTGTCTGCTAGTTTCATTATTGCTAACAGTGTGGACCCAGATTAGACTGCTCCTCTAGGAGCACTCTGATCAGGGTCCACACAGTTTGCCTGTAAGCAAAAAAAAATATGCTTGAGAAGTTGTCAAGAAGACAAAGCAGACAACAAAAACAGACAACATTGTCAGAAGCAGTGTTTTTGTGGCATCTTTAGAGTTAATAGGTAAGGCTGGGACGATTAATCGGATAATCGATGTATTCAATCGATAAATTCCACAAAAAAATGATTATCGATTATTTGATAAGTACAATTTACTACCCAAAGTTGTTCCTAAAATAGCTGTATGAGTGGCAAACAATGCAGACCCAGATGAGACGCCACATTCTGCGGCGTCTCATCTGGGTCTACACTGTTTGCTCAGGTCTGTCTGTTAGAAAAGTACAGCATATGGTAGGAGTCATGCTCAGACAGAAAGCCAGGCGGGTAAAATTATGACCAAATCTTCAGTGATTACTAATCGATTATCAATAGCAATGACAGGAATGATAATCGATTATCTTTTCAGCTCCGATTAGCCAGTCCTATTAATATGTTCTTAATACAACTGTTACTAAAAACACTAAAAATGGCAAGTCTTAATAAATAACTAAAAAAGATATCAATTTGATTGAAATTAGAAAACCCTAAAGCTAAGCTATCCTCAGCTAACGTCCTGAATATTTCTTTCTTGTTCTAATGCTTGTTCCAGTGTCTCTAAGTCATTGAAAGACCCATGTTTGTTCAGAAGCACTGAATCCTCACCCAGCATCGTACACAGCTCCTGTAGCCTTTGCTGCATCTTGGGAATGCCTGCAAGTTGTGTCTCTAGTCGTTGCTTCTCCTCATTGAGGGTTAATCTTGTTGAACTGTCAAACTTCTCCATTCTCCAGTTACCCTCACCATCAAACTGTAGGAGATGGGAATGGTACTTCCTACAATCATGGAACATAAGATACAATTAATCTTCCAGTCACCCTCACCATCAAACTGTAGGAAGTTTGATTGGAACTTCCTACAATCATAGAGTATATAATATGATAAATTCTTCCAGATACTATCACTATGAAACTGTAAAATCCTATAGTCATAGAATATAAGATATAATTAATATTCCAGTAACTGTAGTAGGTAGGATTGCACCTTTCTCCAAGCAAAGAATGATCTAATAAATCTTACAGTAACCCTCACCACAACTTAGGAGGTGGAAATGGACTTGTCTACAACCATCAAATATAAGCTTTAAGAAATCTTGCATTTACCCTCCCCATCAAACTTGGAGGTGGGTATGGAACTGCCTACAACCACAGAATATTAGCTATAATAAATCTCATATTTGCCTTCCCCGTCAAACTTGGAGGTGGGTATGGAACTTCCTACAACCACAGAATATTAGCTATAATAAATCTCATATTTGCCTTCCCCGTCAAACTTGGAGGTGGGTATGGAACTTCCTACAACCATGCCCTTCCCCATCAAACATGCCCTCCCTGGGTGGGAATGGAACTTCCTACAACCATAGAATATAAGCTATAATAAATCTTACAGTAGGCCTCCCCATCAAACTTGGAGGTGGGAATGGAATTGCCTACAACCATGGAATATAAGCTATAATAAATCTTACATTTGCCCTCCCCATCGAACTAGGAGGTGGGCAAGGAACTTCCTATAACCATGCCCTCCCCTGATGTGGGAATGGAAATTCCTACAACTGTAGAATAAATGCCATAATAAATCTTACATTTGCCCTCCCTATTGAACTTGGAGGTGGGAATGGAACTTCCTACAACCATGCCCTCCCCATCAACCATGCCCTCCCCCGAAAGGAGAATGGCACTTCCTAGTTCCTACAACCGGAGAATATAAGCTGTAATAAATCTTACAGTAGGCCTCCCCATCAAGCTTGGAGGTGGGAATGGAACTGCCTACAACCATAGAATATAAGCTATAATAAATCTTATATTTGCCCTCCCCATCAAGGAGGTGGGAATGGAACTTCTTACAATCAAAGAATATAAGCTGTAATAAAGCTTACATTTGCCCTCCCCCATCAAACTTGGCCTTTTCCTACAACCAAATAATATACATGTAAGCTATAACAAGAGCACAGCATGAGAGTGCCAATGCTCGGCTGCAGTTTCTTTTAGAAAACAAAAATTCTAAGTCGAAAAAGGGGCATAACTGTGCCAAAAATATTTTGAGGTTTACCTCACCTATTGGCCCATAGGGGCTTGAAGAAATATATGGGCTGCACGATGCTTCCACACAGAGCTGAATCCGGCCCGCACACTAGTACTGGTAAATGGCTTAGAGGATCTAAGCCTGTCCAGGAACCGCGGTGTGAGGCAGACCGTCCATGCTAATAAACCCTATTGGTTTCATTTGGCGACAGGGCTTGAGATGTTATTTCATCTCAATGTCGGGTAAAAGTCCCACAAAATCGGAAGCAACGTCTCCAAAATGACCTTTACAGTGTTGACGGGGACGTTAAACCTCAAATCAAACAAACAAAACCTCACCTATTGGTATGAGTTCCCCTTTTCATAATGAACAACTAGTCCGAATTTCAAGTAAATATGTTCAGTAATGACAGAGATATTACAAAATGTTCAAGTTTTTGCACGATGATGACACAGACGACGCCAGAGCTATGACAATACCTCGTCGTTTTCTTCGAAAACAGCCGAGCTAATAAAATTTACAGTTGCCTTCCCCATCAAACTTGGAGTTGGGATTGGCACTTCCTACAATCATAAAATATGTGATATGATAAATCTTCCAGTTACCCTCACCATCATAATGTAGAAGGTGTGAGCAGAACTTCCTACAATCCTAAAATATAAAATATCATAATTCCTCCAGTTTCCCTCATCATTTTGGTTGGTTGATTGGAGGTTTAACGTCCCTGTCAACACTGTAAAGGTCATTTTGGAGATGTTGCTTCCAATTTTGTGGGACTTTTACCCGACACTGAGATGAAATGACATCTCAAGCCCTGTCGCCCAAAGAAACCAATAGGGTTTATTAGCATGGACGGTCTGCCTTGCACCGCAGTTCCTGGACAGGCTTAGATCCTCTAAGCGGTTTACCAGTACCAGTGTGCCGGCCGGATTCAGCTCTGCGTGGAAGCATCATGCAGCCAATCTCATCATTTTGGCTATCAGAACGGAATGATTGTAGCAATTCCAAATCAGCATGTCTTCCCCATGCTTCCCATTGAGTTTCAGCTCAATCCAACTTTCCAGAGAAGATGTGGTTTGAAGAATTTTAAGGTGACCACTATTATAGCCATCTTTGATATCAGAATGGAACAAGATGTGTTTGTGAAACACGAACATGTCCCCGGGCATGGTCCTTTTTTTTTTTTTTTTTTCAAAGTTGGTCACAATTCCAAGGTTTTTCATTTGAATGGGGTGCCCTTGACACAAGGAACTTACATGCCAAATATGAAGGCTCTATCTTAAACGGTTCAAAAGTTATGAACAATAATATTTTTTTCTTTAAAGTAGGTCAAGGTCACAGGTCAAAAAATTTCTATGAATGTAAAGCTCTTGTCACAAGGAATTACATGCCAAATATGAAGGCTCTAACTTAAATGGTTCAAACGTTATGAACAATTTTATTTTTCCTTTTAAGTAGGTCAAAGATCAAGGTCATGGTCAAAAGATTTGCACAAATGTAAAGCTCTTATCACAGGGAACCTACATGCCAAATATGAAGGCTCTATCCCAAACGGTTTGAAAGTTATGACCAAAATCTTACTTTTTTTCTTTTAAGTAGGTCAAAGGTCAAGGTCACAGGTCAAAATTTTTTGCATGAATGTAAAGCTTGTGTCACAATGCACCTACATGCCAAATATGAAGGCTGTAGCTGAAACGGTTTAAAAGTTATGACCAATGTTAACTTTTTCTTTTATGTAGGTCAAAGGTGAAGGTCACAGGTCAAATTGTTTGGTGTGAATGTAAAGCGTTTGTCACAAGGAATCTACAGGCAAAATATGAAGGCTCTATCTCAAACGGTTCAAAAGTTGTGGCCATAATGTTATTTTTCTTTATTTTAAGTAGGTCAAAGGTCAAGGTCACAGGGCAAAAATTTTTGCATGAATTTGCGACAAGGAACATACATGCCAAATATCAAGGCTGTATCTCAAGCGGTTCAAAAGTTATAACCAATGTTATTTTTTTTTCTTTTAAGTAGGTCAAAGGTCAAGGTCAAATTTTTTTGCATGAATGTAAAGCTCTTGTCACAAGGAACCTTCAGGCGAAATATGAATGCTCTATCTCAAACAATCAAAAGTTATGGCCAATGTTAAAGTTGTCCACGTACAAACAAACCAACAAACATACAGACAGGGCGGGCAAAACCAATATGTCCCCGCTATCGCTACCGGGGACATAAAAGGAAATTCAACACTTCTGAATCTGCATGTCAGCCCAATACCTCCTACCAAGTTTCAGCTCAGCCTGACTTACTGTTTGGAAGAAGATGTTGTTTGAAGCATTCCAAGATAGCCATCTTGGATATCAGAACACTAGTTTAGCAATACTAAATCTCTGTGTAGCCCCAATGATTCCCATAATGTTTCAGCTCAATCTGACTTTTGCTTCAGGAAGAGATGTGGATTGAAAAATTACAAGATGGCTGCCATACATGGCCACTATGGCGGGCATCTAAGATATCAGAACGGAACAGTTTTAGCAATTCTCAACTAAGATTTCAGAACGGAACAGTTTTAGCAATTCTGAATCACCATGTCAGCCCTATGCCTCCCATCAAGCTTCAGCTCAGTCAGACTATTGGTTTGGGAGGATGCGCCATTTTAAAGAATTTCTTCAAGGTGCAATGACGGCCATCTTGGATGTCACAACACAACAATTTTAGCATTTTTGAATCTCCATTACCAAATGCCTCCCACGAATTATCAGCTCAATAAAACTTACAGTTCTGGAGGAGATGTCGAAAATGTGAAATGCTAATGACAGACAACAGACAACAGACAAGGGACATCAGACAACAAACAACAGACCACATGGCATAAGCTGACCTGAAGCTTTACTCCAGGTGAGCTAATAACATGGTTTTTACAAACACCCAACAGTAATACTATTTAGGGGATAACTGTACTGAAAACCAAATGCCAGCCAATGAAAAGCGACGTTACGTGGTGACGTCGGATTTCCGACAGTATATCGCGGAATATACTGTCGCAAATTTTTGACGTTATCCAATCAGACGTCGCGTTACATATGAAAGTGCATTAGAATTAGGGATTGTACTGTAATAACTCACCATAGTGATGGTCTGTGTGTTATTGTGAGCAGTGTAATTCCTGTGCCTTTAGCTGTCTGGTATATTTTACTCTCAACATCTATAGACACTGCACTAGTACACTCATCTAGGAGGGCAAACTGAGGCCTGGAAAACAATAAGAGACACACCATGAGAGAATGGGCCATATTAGCCCATTTTGTACTGGAAAACCCAAAATGGGTAACAGCCAAACAATGCAGACCCAGATGAGATGCCATAGAATGCAGCATCTGATCGGGGTCTACACTGTTTGCAAAAAATTCAGCCATTTTCCAAAAAGAAAACACAACCTGTCACCCCTAAATTTTGAAATGTACTCCTGCTATATATGAGGAGGAAAATTCCATTTGATACAGAATGGGTGATCAGCCAAAGACTCGGATCAGCCTGTGTATGAGGACAGTTTAATCAGAGCATTACTACGCCACATGAAGCTACAACATACCCCTGTCTATCTCTAAGGTAAGAAGCAATGACTCCTGTGGATCTGCAAATGTGCCAGTATTTCTTGCATGGAATATTTATTCTGGATTTTACCGTTGTATAAATACACCTCAACCTCGTTATAACACGGAACTCGGGGTCCAACCAACGGACCGTGTTGGTTAACCGAATCGTGTTATAAACGCCAACCGTATTTGTCACATTGACACAATGGTGATCAATAGTTTCCCAAACATGATGATGTGCGGTCCGGTTAATGAAAGTATTTCCCGATTAAAATGTGTTTAGAACTAATCAATGGCAGTAAATACCATGGCCCATCAAGTCAAACAAGTCACTTTAATCGAAACCAGCTGATAAACCATGTTTTATATCCAGAAATTGTCCGATCTGACAGCGAGTATGACGCCATTTTGATAGCTGGTTCCCGGCTATCTTTGTTGTAGCTGAGCGTCCGGAACCGTACCGAACTACAGTACCGTTAATACAATTCAATGGTGAAATTACCGGGTAGGATTCGGAACCGGACAATGAACAACGCTTACAAGAAATTTGAATTACTTCCCTTGAAATGTCTAACCCTTAATATTTTAGCCATATGAAACGATTTTTAATGGTCTTTGAATGAATTTTTTACCGCGAAAATCAATCTTTAATATGTTTTATCATTTGCTTTTAAGCTGGAATAAATTTGACTTTCTTTTACATGCGGCTCTAGAAAATGAGTTTTATTGCAGTTGACTGATCACATCGTCTGCATTGATGTTTAAAATTTCTGCTGAGCAGTGATCCTTAACAGAGCGTGATAAATATTTTTTTCCGGTTGCGTAACTGAGTTCTTTAATCTCTTTAACTCACTAAGCAAACACTTCTGATTGTGCCGATGGCAGTTCATGTTTATCATGCGTGTCAAGCTAAACAAGTTTATATACTGTATATTCAACTCTGGGGGAGGCCTGCAATAAATATCAAAAAGTACCGTTATAAACCGTGTTAGCTACCATATTACCGCAGTCAAAAGTGAGAGGAAAATAAAGTTGTTGTGTTTAAAACCTTATACAATCCATGGATAATATTTATAAATGTTGGTTGGGGAAAATTTGGGGTCCAAACCAAAACCGTGTTATATCCGAATTCGTGCTGTAACGAATCGTGCTATAACGAGGTCCAGGTGTATCAAGAATTCTAATGTGTTTGATGAGCTTGGTGTTAAATAGGATGTCATATATGCTGTCATTATGTTTGTCATCACTGGAAGTAACATGACATCACTAAACACCACACTTTTGTCATCACAATATAGAGAATCTTAAATGAGTGTTCATGAATTACTATTTAATAACAAATAAACATGAATGCAAGATTTTATTTATCATATGACAGTTAAAACGCATTTTATTCATGATGTTTTTTTTGACAAAATTGTCAATATTCCTCTAGTATTAGTAAAGCGACAGTGTTAAGGACATCATACATGTAATGTTACAAGGCATATCTAACTGATTTGCATATTTAATCCACTAGTGGATTACTGAATTTAATACATGGCACTATTACATTTTCAGACGTGATGTCATATGATAAATGGTTGATATTGATAATCAAAGTACCTACATTATTAACAAGAGGGCCATGATGGCCCTGGATCGCTCACCTGATCCATAGTGTAACAAGTGGGCCCCAGAGAGGGCCATTATTGGCCCCAGGGCTTTAATGTGCATAATATTGAGGAAGTTCTTAAAGGTGAAGCTTCATACCAAACATCAACAAAGGTTATAATTTGAACAATCTTGGCAAAGGTCCACTAGATGAAGCTACACATCAAATATCAAAGACCTGGGCCTTGCCGTTTCAGACAAGAAGATTTTTTTAAAGATATTCCCTACATAAGCGTATGCAAAACCAAATGGTTCCGGGGCTATATAAATCTATGTAAAACCAAAGGGCCACGGGGTGGGGGCATTTGTGGCCCCAGGGCTATAATTTGAACAATCTTGGTAGAGGTCCATTGAATGAAGCTTCATACCAAATTTCAAAGTCCTGGGCCTTGTGGTTTCAGAGAAAAAGATTTTTAAAGATTATCCCTATATGAGCATATGTAAAACCAAAGGGCCCAGGGGCGGGGCCACTTTTGGCCCCAGCACTGTAATTTGAATCATCTTGGTAGGTGTCCTTTAGAAGACGCTTCATACCAAATACAAAAGACCTAAGACTTGTGGTTTCAGAGAAGAAGATTTTTAAAGATTTTCCCTATGTAAGTCAATGTAAAACCAAAAGGCCCCGGAGCAGGGGCATTTTTGGCCCAAGGGCTATAATTTGATAATTTAAACAATCTTGGTAGGGGTCCACTAGATGAAGCTTCATACCAAATATCAAAGTCGAGTGTCTTGTGGTTTCAGAGAAGAAGATTTTTAAAGATTTTCCCTATATAAGCCTATGTAAAAACAAAGGGCCCCAGGGCGGGGACATTTTTTGCCCCAGCACTATAATTTGAACAATCTTGGTAGGGGTCAACTAGATGAAGCTTCATACCAAATATCAAAGTCCTGGGCCTTGCGGTTTCAGAGAAGAATATTTTTAAAGATTTTCCCCATATAAGCCTATGTAAATTTGTTTGTTTGTTTGATTTGATGTTTAACATCCCCGTCAACACTGTGAAGGTCATTTTGGAGACGTTGCTTCCAATTTTGTGGGACTTTTACCCGACATTGAGATGAAATGACATCTCAAGCCCTGTCGCCCAATGAAACCAATAGGGTTTATTACCATGGACGGTCCGCCTCGCACCGCGGTTCCTGGACAGGCTTAGATCCTCTAAGCGGTTTACCAGTACTAGTGTGCGGGCCGGATTCAGCTCTGCGTGGAAGCATCATGCAGCCCCTATATTTCTTCAAGCCCCTATGGGTGGGGGCCAAAGCCTATGTAAAACCAACGGGCCCCGGGGCAGGGGCATTTTTTGCCCATGCACTATAATTTGAACAATCTTGGTAGGGGTCAACTAGATGAAGCTTCATACCAAATATCAAAGTCCTGGGCCTTGTGGTTTCAGAGAAGAAGATTTTTAAAGATTTTCCCTATATAAGTCTATGAAAAACAAATGGGCCCAGGAGCGGGGGCATTTTTGGCCCAAGCACTATAATTTGAACAATCTTGGTAGGGGTCCACTAGATGAAGCTTCATACCAAATATCAAACACCTGGGCTTTGTGGTTTCAGGGAAGAAGATTTTTAAAGGTTTTCCCTATATAAGCCTATGTAAAACCAAAGGGCCCCGGGGCAGGGGCATTTTTGGCCCACGCACTTTAATTTGAACAATCTTGGTAGGGGTCCATAAACTGAAGATTCATACCAAATATCAAAGACATGAGCCTTGCAGTTTCAGAGAAGAAGATTTTTAAAGATTTTCCCTATAAGCCCATGTAAAACCAAAGGGCCCCCGAGGGGCATTTTTGGCCCCAGCACTATAATTTGAACAATCTTGGTAGGGGCCACTAGATGAAGCTTCATACCAAATATCAAAGACCTGGGCATTGCGGTTTCAGAGAAGAAGATTTTTAAAGATTTTCCCTATATAAGCCCATGTAAAACCAAAGGGCTCCGTGGCGGGGGCATCTTTGGCCCCAGCACAATAATTTGAACAATCTTGGTAGGGGTCCACCAGATGAAGTTTTATACCAAATATCAAAGACCTGGGCCTTGCAGTTTCAGAGAAGAAGATTTTTAAAGATTTTCCCTATATAAGCCCATGTAAAACCAAAGGGCCCCAGGGCGGGGGCATTTTTAGCCCCAGCACTATAATTTGAACAATCTTGGTAGGGGTCCACTCGATGAAGCTTCATACCAAATATCAAAGACCTGGGCCTTGCGGTTTCAGAGAAGAAGATTTTTAAAGGTTTTCCCTATTTAAGCCTATGTAAAACCAAAGGGCCCCGGGGCGGGGGCATTTTTGGCCCCAGCACTATAATTTGAACAATCTTGGTAGGGGTCCATAAGGTGAAGATTCATACCAAATATCAAAGACCTGGGCCTTGTGGTTTCAGAGAAGAAGATTTTTAAAGATTTTCCCTATATAAGCCCATGTAAAACCAAAGGGCCCCGGGGCGGGGGCATTTTTGGCCCCAGCACTATAATTTGAACAATCTTGGTAGGGGTCCACTAGATGAAGCTTCATACCAAATATAGAGACCTGGGCCTTACAGTTTCAGAGAAGAAGAATTTTTAAGTTTTCAGTAAAAAAATCTATTTTTGGCTCCTGTGACCTATATGTGCAACGGACCGGAACCATTTGAACAACTTTGAAAGGGGACCACCTAAGGATCATTCCTGTGAAGTTTGGTCAAAATCCGCTCAGTGGTTTAGGAGGAGATGTCGTTTGAAGAAATTGTTTACGCACGGACGGACGCACGGACGCACGACGGACGACGGACAAAAAGTGATCCCAAAAGCTCACCTCGTCACTACGTGACGGTGAGCTAAAAATCAACAATCAAAAATGGAAGGCATCTGAGGGTTAGATAGAAAAATCCAACCCATGCGATCAGAGTCCAGCATCACTAGGCAAACCTCGTCAGACCTCACAGTGAACCTCGACCAGATTTTTCTATCCAACTTGACATTTTCTGGCACACGGCAACATTTTCACAGTTTGTCTGTTTCATTTCTTTCAAAATACTCCTGGTTTCCAACAGAAATTAATCAAAACCTATACAGATTGCAGGTAAGTCATATTTGATTGCACTTTATTCAATTAGTCAGAGTCTGTATTCATTATGTTTCACATTCTTTCAGTCAATACAGATGACAAGATGGCTGCCAATTTTTCTTCTCTAATGGAAAAATTTGGAAGTAGTTGCACCGTGAACAAGAATGCTTACAGACGTGAAATATGCACTTGTCTACGGGCAATATGTAAAAAATTAATGGCAGATTAATTCTATAAAAAGTTGATGGTGTATTTTCTATAATAAGGTGCAGATCAGACTGGGTGGATGCGCAGATTCTGCACCGTTATTGTTTTCAAATGAACAAGAATTCCGCCAAAGGCTATGTCGCATCTGTAGGGGGCGTAAAGTCACCAAACCATGAAATCTATGCTGCCATTCCTAGATGGAAGCTTGTACCAATTATCATTATTGAAGCTCTAATAGTTCTTGAGAAATGAACTTAAATATAAGGTTAAACACTAGAGTTGATGCAATAGTTCACTAAGTCAGTGAACCATGAAATTTAGGTCAAGGTCAAATATGGATGCCTGCATTATAGTTGTCATCCCTAAAAAAAATTATATGCTAAGTATCATCAATAAAGCTCTTATACTAGTTCTTTCGAAATGAACTTGACCACAGGGTGATCCTAATGTTTCACGAAGTCAGTGAAGCATAAAATGTAGTCAAGGTCAAACAGATGCTTGCATTAAAATTGCGATTGCTAGATACAAGTCTGTACCAAGTATCATTAATGAAGCTTTTATAGTTCTTGAGAAATGAACTTGACCATTAGGGTGAACGCTAGGGTGATTGCAATATTTTACAAAGTCAGTGAACCATGGATGTTTGCATTTAAGTTGCCATCCCCAGATACAAGTTGGTCCCAAGTATCATTGATGAAGCTAATATAGTTCTTGAGAAATAAACTTGACCATTAGGGTGAACGCTGGGGTGGTCGCAAATGTTGACGCCTTGACAAATGGACAGATGGACGAACAAACTGATGAATGAACAGACGAATGATTGGACGGAAAACCGGGCACTGTATCGCGCCATGCTAATAGCAGGCGCGACAAAAATGGATTTTCTCATGACGGCACTCCTATGACAGACTTACTTATGATAGAATATCCTCGCCATTCCCATCCTCTGTTTCTCCCCACCTGACAGAACATCTTTCCAGTCACTTTCAGCATCCCAACCTAACAAACAACAAAATAAATTAATTAACCCTTATCCTGCTGAATATTTTAATTAGCCACACCCATTTCTTACTATCGGCCAATCAGTTTACATGATATAATATTTTCTTTCAAATTCACAAACTGAATGACAAACAGTGTAGATCCTAATCAGATGGCTTCTTCAGAAGCCATCTGATCTGGATCTACACTGTTTTCAAAGGTAGGGGTTGTCGTGAACAGCAGGACAAGAGTTAACAAGTCCTTTTCCAATAAAAACTAATTAACAAACTCTTTCCAATTAAACTAATTAAGAAATCATTCTTCCAACGAAACTAATAAGCACAAGAAATGCACTAAGTGGCTATGTAGAGGCTGGTCAAAACATTGTTAAGCTAAACGAGAAAAGAAGGTCCTGGTCAGTAATGGTAGCTGACAGTAGGCAAAATCATCATGGTGGATGTGTGCAGTACAGTTTAATTAGCCCAGATGCCTCCCTGTTAGAGAAACTGAGCTAAAGACATTGATTTAACATGGTTAATACCAACAATGATACCATGGCAAACCCTGTTCATCCAGGTAAGATGACTCATTTTCACATCTGAATCTACATTGTTTGCCTTGGTAGATGTACTGGTCTATAGGATTGGAAGCATTAACTACAATTATCATTAAAATTGCCTATTGTATCAATATGTTAAACCTGAATTCCATATGAACAATGAATACTGCATTTACCCTAAGTTTGGTTGTTTGTTTGATTTCAGGTTTAACGTCCCCGTCAACACAGCATTGGTCATTTTGGAGACGTTGCTTCCAATTTTGTGGGACTTTTACCTGACATTGAGATGAAATGACTTCTCAAGCCCTGTCGCCCAATGAAACCAATAGGGTTAATAAGCATGGAGGGACCGACTTGCACCGCTTTGCCTGGGCAGGCTTAGATCCTCTAAGCGGTTTACCAGTACTCGTATGCGGGTCGGTTTCAGCTCTGCATGGAAGCATCATGCAGCCCATCTATTTCTTCAAGCCCCGATGGGCGGGGGTGGCATTTACCCAAAGTATTTGAAACATCTTCATTCCCTAAAACTTTAACAAGTACAACTTTTTACTGCCCGATGTTGTGTCTAAAATAGCTGGATGAGGGGCAAACAGTGTAGGATCTGATGAGATGCACATTCTGTGGCATCTGATTTGGGTCTATCATTGTTTGTTCAGGCCTGTCTGTCTGAATACAAACAGTAAATGCAGTTCACGTGTTGACAAATTGCATTCTGTAGAGAACATTTAGATGCATTACCACACAGTCTAATATAACAGAAACTTGATATCAACTAAATAGATGGTGGGCACATACATCAACACTAAGTCACTATGAAATTTGGAACATACATCAACACTAAGTCATATCGATCCGGTCAAATATGCATGTTAACCTTTATTTCACTGTTCACAACAACCCCTACCATTGCGAACAGTGTAGGTCACGATCAGATGGCCTCTGATCAGCATCTACACTGTTTATCATGCAGTTTGTGAATTGAACAAATACATTAAATGAAGTTATTTAATTGGTTGGTAATTAGCAATGGGTGTGGCTTAATTAATTTATTCAGCGGGATAAGGGTTAATTTAAACCACTAAATCTTTAAAAGGTGGGATAAAAGCAGTAAAGTGTATTTGGAAAAGGTTCAGAAGTTGGACAGGGTAACAAAAGCCTGCATACTGAGTACCCAGATGCAAATCTAGTCCTAGTCCCGGATATAGAGGATGAGTGCTCATGTATTATTGAATTTATTAAACGAGTTGAGGAAAAGGGATAAAATGCGAGGCTTTGCCAAGCATTTTATCCCTTTTCCTCAACGAGTTTAATAAATTCAATAATACATGAACACGAATGAAAGATTCTATTTATCATATGACATTTAAAACGTATTTTATTCACGATTGTTAACAAAAATATCAATATTCCGCCATTAGTAAACGCGACGTCGTTAAGGAGGCCGTACATGTAAAGTTACGGGACGTATCTAGCTAATTTGCATATTTAATCCACTAGTGGATTATCGAAAATATTACATGGCGTTATTACACTCTCAGACGCGACGTCATATGATAAAAGTGTTTATTTGTTTGAAGTTTACTGGCCCAGTAAGCACTATAGAAGTTATACCAAGCTGTTCAGTTTACCTAACCACACTTTTCCTGGTCAGGCCTATATATTAGTGATTAACCAGTACAGTGGGCATTCTTTCACCAGAAACTAACGACTGCCCTTCTTAAATCAGCAGAAAATATATGGCATAACACATCAAATTGTTAAATTCAACTTCTATGTCAATCAAATGTCTACAAAAAACATATTGAACAATTCGTCCATTTGATCGATCTTTGTCAAATTTGACAGTGTCAAATTTGACAAAGATCGATCACCTAGACATCACTGTCTATGAAAACAAATCTAACAATATGAAGAAGTACCTCCTTCTCTGGTTACAATCTGCTGTAGATTGACAATGTCAAGAATTTTCTCCAGGTCCTTGTCTGAGAAACCTTTATCTCTCATTTCTTCCACTGTATCAGGATAGATAACCTGGTCTCGTAAAGTCCCGATGGACATGTAGGGTCTATAAAGAAAACAACTTCATATGTGAAATGGGGCAAAAGTACAATACATAAAGAAATGTTCCAATTCTTCAGAGGACCATTGTTATAATGATAGTATTTGTTCCCTTGCATATTGCCGTTATAAAAAATAATCCCAACAAGCGGTAATAACAAGACTTACGCTGAAGGCCATGTGGCTCTGGTGGGGGTTCAAAGCAGTTAACCATCAAATATACGTCAAGGTCAACCATGGATGTTTCCATAAAAGTTGTTATTCCCTGATGCAAGCCTGTACTAAGTATCATTAATGAAGCTCTTATAGTTCTTGAGAAATGGACTCGAACATTGGGTGAATGCTAGGGTTGACAAATAAATCATTAAGTCAGTGAATCATAAATGTTAGTCAAGGTCAAATATGGGTGCTTGTATTAACATGGGTGCTTGCATTATAGCTGTCATCCCTAGATGCAAGTTTGTACTGTACCAAGTATCATTAATGAAGCACTTATAGTTCTTGAGTAATAAACAGGCATGGTTCATACAGGTAAGGCCAAGTCAAATTCAAGGACTTTTCAAGGACCAAGCTTATAGTTTTCATGGACTGTGACCTTTGTTTCTTCCTTGACTGTTCTTGTTTCTTATTACCCTTGACTGAACATAGTATATATCATTGCAACCAACCAAAGATTTGATTACCGTAGATTCTGGTGACAATGGCCTTTCAAGGTCACAGGCTCTTGAAAACATGAATATAGGACAATTATCAGCTTTTCTGTCTTAAGTGTGCAGATAAGCTAATTTTTGTACTAAGTTTATGTTTTCAAGAGCCTGAGACCTTAAAAGGCCAAGGTCAACAGAATCTATGGAATCAAGTCTTTGGTTGGTTGCAATGATATATACTATGTTCGACCAAAATTTATTGATTCATTCATGAGATAGGATGCAGACAAGCAACTTGACCAAAAATCGTTAGTTTGCTGGAGGCTGTGACCTTAGAAATGAGGCCAAGGCCACCAAAATCTAATCAAATGGTTGGTTCCCACGATATATTGTACCAAGTTTGTTCACGAGACACTGCGCAGAAGAGTCAGTTTTGGTCCACACAAGAATCAGTATGTTCCCATCCTCTTAGTTAACAACTTCAGGATGTCTAGATTCTTAACTTTAACCCATTTTGTACTGAATGGAATCTTCCATCTTATATATAAGAGGAGTCTATTTAAAAATTTGGGGGTATTAAGTCCAGTTATATTTTGAAAATTTACTCAGAAGATGGCTGAACCATTTGCAAACAGTGGAGGCCCTGATCAGAAGCCATATTCTGCAGCTTGGCCAATTTGAGGTTTCCTTAGAAAATGTGTTAGCCCGAGGCTGCAACTATTCTAAACCATCCCTCAACTGTAGAATTTTGTATTTACCTCTGAGGAATGTAGAACATAGAGGATGGTGGAGGTCTGTGTAGTTTACCACTGTATACTGGCCACAATCCACTCAAAATACGGAATAATGATGACTTCCCACAACCATTTGGTCCCGTAATCAATAAATGCATACCAGGTTCCATCTATAAAATACAAAGGAACATATACTCTGCTATCGTTGCAAGGGAAACTGACATAACTCCAGATAACAAAGATAATTTTCCATGGAATACACTAAAAATTCCTATATTAAGACCACCTTTGGGACTGTTCAAAAGTGGTCTTAAAGACCACTTTTGAACAGGGCCAAAGGTGGTCCCTGACCTGAGGAGATTGAATGTAGAAAACACGAAGAAAGAATAACACACTTGAAAAGAAGCTCTTTAAAGGAGAATTAGTCTTAATTTTAAGGTCTTAATAGCGGAATTTTACTGTATATTGTGGGTACTTGAGAGGTGATTCTAACAACTACCCACAGCATATACTTCTATGAAGAATTAAGAAAAACTAACCCTGAACTATCCTGGTTACCATATTCCTCCCATTTAGTGCCCCTGCTCCTATAAGCGCCCCACTCAATGTTTTTCCAAGAATAAAATAATAAGCGCCCCTTCTGCTGTCAGAGGCAAAAATATTTTGGCTTACCTAAAATAAAGATAAGCCTTTCAGTCATTGCCATATCTGCTGTAAATCGTAGTATCATTCAAGCTATTTCTACACCCCCTGCTATCACAGAGTGTCTGTGTTGACCACTTGGTACTTTTCATGTGATGATTCCACCATATTCTAATGGAAAACTACTGCATGTAATGGGTTTTAAACTCTCCATTCTGGTAGAATTTTTGACACTAATAAGCGCTCCCTTTTTCGAATTTTTTAAGCACCCTGGGGTGCTAAATGGGAGGAATATGGTACTCCTCCTAATCCACGGCTGGTAGACTTGTAAGAGGTAACCGCCAGTTATGCACTCAAAATCCTTACGTGAACTTCCAGTTATGCCTTCCGAGACCACAAATATGACAACAAGCAGGTGAGTGTTCCTGATATATGATTTTTAGTCATTTTTGTAAACATATTTTGGGAAATCGGGTAATCCTATTCTCAACATCTTTCATTTCTGCATCAGAAAAGATGGGTGTGGACATGAAAAGGCAAGTAGTCGATTTTTTAATTAATTTCTCCCTTAGGAAGGTAGTCAGATATTTCTGTTTTGACCTGTTTTCTAGTGCCGAATGAAGGCATTTCCAGCTACCCGGATGATGCTAAACTAATCCAACATGCCAAATAACACGTAATTCAAACCACTATCATGTTGAAATACAAATGTTGCAAAATTTCTGCAGAATTTGTTCCAGGAGCTTTAATATTTGTGCCGATTATGACTTACGAGGACTGATTACCCGTTACGGGAGCATTACCCCTTACGATGACAGAAAAAGCCAACTAATGGGTGCTTGATTGAAATGCATTTCTTCATTCAATAATTCACACAAAAGGTTCATCAAAGCCCTGAAGACACTGCAGTTGCTCGGTACGACTGATAATACTGTTAATTTTATTCAGAACGATAACTTAAAATCGAAATTCGTGCGCTCCTATGAATTGCTCACCGAGGCGATTCTAACAAATGTCTATTATATTTGTTTTTTGGAGTAATGATGTGGAAAAGACCTTTTATGACCTATCATACTCCTGACTGGGATTCTTTACAATGGCAAATTCAATACAACGGCACAGTTATAGGGAACAAATACTGTCATTACAATGCGGGTCCTCTGTGATACCATATTTACCATATGTATTCGGACAGACAGACTTAGCAAGTTATGCTAGTTATGCTGCAAAAACATGGCCCCTCATCAAGGTCTACACTGTTTGCCACTCATTTAGCTTTTTTGACACAACATTGCGTAGTAATTTGTACCTATTAAAATTTTAGAACAAAAATGGAAGAGAGATACAGTGGAAACTCGGTAATTCAAACGCCAATTTTTCGAAACACTGGATTTTTTTAAGACAACTGACGTTCCCAACAATTTTCTCTATTATTTATTGCAAAAATATTACTGATTTTTCGATTTTTAACAAAAAACAATTTTCTGACAGATTAGTCGGTCCCGATCAAAGAAATTCCCATTAAAATCCTCTGTTAAATTTGAAATATACCTCTTGGCTAATCAAGGTTGTGCATGATGATCACGTTTTCTTTTGTGATTGTTACACACCCGAATGAATTCACAGCTTATCCACTACAGGTAATTGACACCTGATTAACGGTGATGATCCTTAAATAACTGAGTTAATAGGTCTCCTGAACTGAGTTCAATTGCACTGATCATTTTATACAATGCTTTCAAGTGTTTAATTATGGTTTTTTTTGTTAACATTTCTCTTCCTTTGATTGGGGTGTTAAGGGGTTGTTTCGGGTGTTCCAACTGACCAGGCAAAAATATTAATTCTGATAAAACTGAAGGCAGATGAAATACCTGAACATTTATGAAAGATTTTGAAAGTGAATGAAGGGCGAATAAGTGAAACTAAATTGCCTAGAAATGTGTAGTTAGCCCTTTCCAATCTGCATCAGCCAGTTTATTGCAGTCCGATACAAATCTTCGCTAGCTGTCAATGATTGCCAACTAATTCTGCTATCCTTTCTGCAGGGTTAAATATTTCGTCAGTAAAATGGTTAGGTACTTTACATTTAACCTTCATTTTGTTATTGCTGATGGATGTAAATACAAATGTCAGTTCATCTTTTCTGTTTCTGTCGCCTGTCAAGCGTTAAAGACTATGAGATCAACCTTCTGGCAGCTCATTTTCTTTCATGCTTTGGCAGATGTTCCCATTACATCACCAAAGAGCTAATATGAAGTTGCAATAATGGTCATACAATAACATTGACTAAAAATATCCAAACATATAGGAAAACTGCTGATTTCAAAAATTCAAACTACTGATAATTCGAAGGATTTCCAGCGGTCCCTGGCACTTCAAATTATCGAGGTTTGACTGTACTTAGCGTAAATATGGTAGGGGCAATATGACACATCTATACACAGTCAAACTAAATTGCTAAAACATCTTTGGGACTATGGAAGTGTTTCTTTCAAGTCACCATGAATTAATAATAGTAGGTTAATGGGGATAATTTTGGAATATTTGAAATGACAGAATGTGATTCTGATATGTGCACAGAGCATACATTTTCAAGATAAAATAAGAATATAAGAATCTGATATGGGGTACTGTTGTAGATGAGCTTTTCAAACCCAAGGGATGACCGTGCTGAGCGGAATCGAGGCTACGCCGAGGTTCCGCTCAGCACGGTCATCCCGAGGGTTGGAAACGCCCATCTACAACAGAACCCCATATTGGATTCTTTTTCTTGCACAAGACCTCCGGTTAGTTTTGACAGCTCGCACATGTATATTGTTTACAAAATAAAAGTACTACGCCGAGGTTCAGCTCAGCACGGTCATCCCGAGGGTTGGAAACGCCCATCTACAACAGAACCCCATATTGGATTCTTTTTCTTGCACAAGACCTCCGGTTAGTTTTGACAGCTCGCACATGTATATATTTTTTACAAAATAAAAGTAGTGTGGAAGTAGTTCCGGCAGTTGAATAGAATTGAAGCGCAGTTATGTTAGTTGCCTGGGTCGGAACACCAGGGTCAGAACATAAATTTCTATCCCAGGGTAAGATCACATATTTCCTTGTCTGGTGTGCAAGAAAACATCTTTTAATCATCCCTAACTGTTTCCACTCTGGAGCTATGGCAAGAATACCCTAGGCACACAAGAGCAAGTTTGAATCAATCATGGTAAATGAGCCATCATTGTTCGAGTCAGTTTGTTGCAGATTTTGGCTGCATGAACTTACCCTCAGTGAAAGACTTTGAACAATAATATCTCCATTAGGAGTAATAATAGGCATATCATCTATATAGATATGGCTGTCCGTCTCCACAACTTCACCTACAACAAACATACCAATGTATACTTAATAGGGAAGAAACTATGGAAACCTCCAACACTTAAGGGGAATGGGTACACCTTCAGGGGAGGCAACTCCTTCAAGAGTATTTTTGTCACTCATGTCAATAGGGGTCAACTCTTAAAGGAAAGAATTTGCTCCTGAGGAGCAAATTCTTTCCTTTAAGAGAAGACCCCTTTTTGCTGTGGGACGGAGTTTATAGAAAAGCAAACAGTAAGTCCCGAAAGTTGTCTCCCTTTGAAAAATGGCCTGAAAATCCTGCCAGGTGTATCCATTCCTCTTGGTTTGGAGTTTAACAGCCCAGTAACACTATTACTAAGGGTATATCAAGTCAGTCAGTTCCTAACCACACCTTTCCTGGGCATGCTGATATTTATGCCATTAACCATAAATAAATTTATGCACATTACACACACACCTAAATCATTGAATAACACTTTTCATTTAACATGGTTTTGATATAACTTAACTTTTCTCTCCAATATGATAGGACAATGGCAGTGTTAGGATGTGTACTCATGTAGTCACATAAACATTCTACCTGTTTGTTCTATGGATGCTTCAGAATCCAGAGATGATTCTAGAGACTTGTAGAGATGTAACAATAGATTGGACTATCAATTCATCACAACAGTGACCTATGCAATAGTGCAACATGATGGTTTTGTTTTGTTTGTTTGAGTCGAGGTTTTACATCCCCATCAACACTTTTTAGGTAATTTTGGAGGCTTTGCTTCCAATTTTGTGGGGACATTTGTTTGTTTGATATGCGGTTTTACGTCCCCGTCAACACTGTATAGGTCATTTTGGAGCTGTTGCTTCCAATTTTGTGGGACTTTTACCCAACATTGTGATGAAATGACATCTCAAGCCCTGCCGCCCAATAAAACCGAAAGGCTTATATGCATTTGATGGTCTGACCCACATCGCTTTGCCTGGGTAGGCTTAGTCCTTCTAAGCAGTTTCAGCTCTGCACGGAAGCACCATGCAACCCAATCTATTTCTCCAAGCCCCGATTGGAGGGGGTGAGAACACTGGATGTCATCAAAACTTAAGCTTTATGAAAATCTTTGGTATTTTTTTAATTAATGTTCCCAATAGCTGTCACAATAGTATTGCAATAGTAACCTGCAAAAGTATTGCAATAGTGCTTCTGGCAACAGTATTAGTAATAGTCATTTTGATCTGCAATAGTCAACAATAGTGATTTGTGAAGACTCTGATCAGACTGAATGGATGTGCATGCTATCTCAGCCTTCACTGTCACAGGCTAATTTGGGGGATCTAGTGAATAAGCACTTTATAAGCACTTTATAAGATTAACCACAACATATTTATAACATTATTTTAGGATTCCTTAGATTTTTTAAGAAAAATGACCATTTTTCTTTAAAATCATTTACATATATGTATTTCTGAGATCCATCAATAAACTGTGTTATATCCAAAACCCGAATAAAGTTAAGAAATAGATCAGCTCTAGTGGTGATTTGTTGAGTAATAAACCAGTTTGGAGTTGTAAAGTTGAGCTGACACTGGAAATCAGCTCAAATGTTGTTTCCTTCAAACTCTCCCAGCCTTTAGCCATTGTTAGAAGAAATAGCTCCAAAATTATTGACTGTAACACATGCATTTAAGTCCTTTTTGCAAAGAGTAGATCCAGATCAGAGGGCTTCTGGAGAAGCCAACTGCTCAGGATCTACACTGTCATTCAGTTTGCAAACTCATACTTAAAGACGCCCTTTTGCTTGGCAGAGCCCATATGGTACCAACACTTACCAGCATGTCATATAATCTCAAGCTATTTATGGAAGGTAAATAGATAATACCAGGTGAGTGTCTTTTGATATCAAGTTTTGAGAACGTTTGTAGAGCCGCAAGACTTGCCGAGTGATTCTACACGCGTTCCCGAAGCCGGGCCTGATAAACTTGATATCAAATGACACGAATCTGCTATTCTATTTATCAGTTATCCCCTTGTACAGTCTTACATTCTTGCAAATTTTTCAAGCAGTCCAGTTCATAGAAGTGCACTGTCACATTGACATGATAAAGCTCACTGGTTCTGAGATAGCATATCTTTATCAGGTCAAGATGTTACATTGCAAATAATATAGGGGGTAACTGATAAAATGATTTTTGACATTACCTCTAATTTCTAGTGCTCCTGCCACCCTCTCGAGTGCAGCTTTTGTAACTGGTTCTTCTTTAGTGACCATATTTCTTTCATATTTGCCTTTTCTTACTTCATCAAATACCTCAAACATCTCAGAAACTCTTGAAGTGTAACCTGCCAGCTCTGTTATCTACAAAATCAAAGCCAAATTGTTCAAAGCATTAACTAATATAAACGAACTCCATTGTGATCAAAATTTTAACTCTTCTACTAAGTACAATATTTATTTTCTGGTATTTTTGCTAAAAAAAGTGAGTAACTACTCACATTTTTTTCAGCAAAAATATTAATCTAAATACCTCGTTTAATGATCAGTTTTAACAATATGTTAACTAATGACATTGTTAGTTTTGAACAAAAGGCGCAATGTCTTTTACAACACGTCAACCTTTGTGGGTCATGCTGTGTCGTCTCCCAGAGAAAGGGAGAAAACAGATAGAAGAGACAGCAGAGTAGATAAACGAAAAAGGAGTGTGGAGAAAGAGGTAAATGAACGAAAGCAAAAGAACAGAAGAAACAACAGCTCTCCCTCTCTTCAGGACAGCAAGCCTTGCCCAACTGTAAGCCAATATTAGATAGACGTCCTGGTGACGTAAGATACACAAAACCTTTGCCTCCCCAAACCACCCCCAGTCTACATAAGAATCTGGGAGATCCTTAAGGGGAATGGATACAAATGGCAGCTTTTCCACCATTTTTCAAAGGAAGACAACTTTTGGGACTTCCTGTTTGCTTTTCTATAAGCTCTTTCCCAAGGAAAAAGGAGTCTACTCATAAAGGAAAGAATTTGCTCCTCAGGAGCAAATTCTTTCCTTTAAGTGTTGACCCCTACTGACATATGAGACAAAAATGCTTTTGTAGAAATTGCCTCCCCTGAAGGTGTATCCATTCTCCTTAAATGAATGGTTAAAACAAGACTTTTCTGTCAATTTTTATGAAAGCAGTAAATTAGGGGAGTTACTGCCTGGTTCCCAGTCCACTCATTCCCATTTAATGGGAATGAGTGGACTGGGAACCAGGCAGGGCATTCACTCTAAAATGGAAGCAATTTATCTCCAAAAGTGAAGTTTCCTTTCAGAGAACCATAATAATCCTAAGTATTAGGACAGATAGGCCTAAGCAAACAGTGCAGGTCCAGATCAGACTGCTCTGAAGGAGAAGTTTGATTAGTGTCTACACTGTTTGCCAGTCACTCTGCACCTTTTAGACTCCTTGCTGGATCATGAAACAAATTTGTTAAAATTGTAGGAGGATTCCAGCAAGTCCCCAAGGTGTCCAAATTTTTAGGATTTTTATGGTAGATCTTTCTTGATAAAAGTAGCAAAATGCAGTCATAATTCAGTGGCTCAAATGAATCAAATCTGTTCGAGACAGGGGAATGTGGAGCAACCGAGGGTTATTCATAGTGCCAGGTCAAGAGACATAGAGAAATATCTTTAACTGTTCCTAAATATGGGGGTGGTTGGGTGAGGCAAAGGTGACGAGTATCTTGCATCACTGGGGTGACCAACTGATATTGGTTTACAGTTGGACATGCAACAAGTAAGGGTAGAGGGTTGAATGTTTTTTCTTCTGTTTCTACACTTCCATTCATTTTCCTCTTTCTCTTCTGTCCCTCACTTTCATCTAAGGCACTCTCTTCTTTCTCTTATTCTCCCTTTCTCTGGGCGATGACACAAAATGACCCACATGACAAGGGTTGATGTTTCATTAAACTTCAAACAATCAATCAATCAATTCCTAAATGCATATTACCTAGAGTTATCGGACAGAATTTCCTAGGAACTAAAGAACAAGTTGGAAACAACTAAGGTCAGCAAAGCATCAGTGTTAGAGTCATTTAAGGTAAATGGATACACCTTCAGGGGAGACAACTCATGCAAAAGTATTTTTGTCCCCCATGTCAATAGGGATCAACTCTTAAAGAAAAGAATTTGCAAATTCTTTCCTTCAAGAGTAGACTCCTTTATCCGTTGGACAGACGGGCCTCCATGGCCTAGTGGTTAAGAGCGCTGACTCTTGATCATTAGGTCTCTCACTACTGTGGTTCGAGCCTCACTCGGGTCACATGTGAGACGCAAAGTTCTGCAACGGAAGGTCAGGTGGTTTTTCTCTGGGTACTCTGGTTTTCGCCCACCTCTGATTAACGATCGGCTCGATATGAGTGAAATAATCTTGAAAGGGCCGTAAAACCAAACCCCCCCCCAAAAAAAAATTTCCGTTGGACAGAGTTTATAGAAAAGCCAACAAGAAGTCCCAAAAGTTGTCTCCATTTGAAAAATGGCAGAAAAATCTGCCAGGTGTACAAGACTGTTCAAATATGAATGCCAGTAGAACGTTTTCTCATGCATTAATGGGAAAATCACCTGGAAATAAATATCACAGCGTAGAAAAACATTTTACCTATACATTGATACCAAACCTGTTAAAATCCGTCAACTTTAGCCATGTATATCGTTCGATAAACACTGTCTACTCTTGTATACTAATACAAAACCTGGTTGGAAGAAGGTCAGAGTACGCCGTTGAAATATGGTCCTATATTAAGAATCGTTGTATTCTTGGTATACGGTGCAAGACATTTTTGATGAAATATGTTCGGTTTATGGGCATAATGGAATGTCTTTTCCGACAGTTTTTCGTTGGTGTAAGAAATTCAGCTGTGGGCTGGGCTCAACAGAAGATGCACCACATGATCGTCGGCCGAAAAGAGCAACATCTGCCAAGATGGTTGCTAGAGTGAAAGAAATAGTAGCTACTGATGCAAGATACACCACTAGGTAAATAGCTAGTATGGTTGGCATCTCATTAGGAGCAGCTCATACAATTCTGAAACGGGATTTGAAAATGAGAAAAGATCTGTGCTAGATGGATTCCCCATCTGTTGACAGATGAGCAGAAAAAGACACGCATTCAGTGCGCCAAGAAGTTGCTTAAAAAATTTCCAAATTATAATGCACGGTCTTTCGTTAATGTTGTCACAGGTGACGAGACATGGGTTCACTTTTTTGAGCCAAAATGAAAGATTCAGAACAAAATATGGGCAACAAAGTATTGCAAAAGACCATGCATTACAAAGCGGACCATGAGCGTCAAGAAGGTAATGTATGCCATATTCTTTTTCAGGTTGCTGTGCCTAAAGGCAAATCTGTAAATGTGAAGTTTTACAAGAATAAAGTTCTTCGAAAATTGAAGAAATATTTCAAAGAACGAAGCCCCGCAACTGGTTTGGCCAATGTCAGATTGCTACATGACAATGCGTCATCGCACAAGGCATTCATTGTGCAAGACTATCTGAAGCAGGAAAAGGTTGTTGAACTCCCTCACCCCCCGTATTCCCCTGACCTTGCCCCGTGTGACTTTTTTTTGTTCCCGCGGCTGAAAAAGTACCTTTCTGGTCGAAAATTTGTACAGCGCAAACACCTCGGTTCTGCAATATTCCAGTGCCTTCATAGTATACCTTGAAAAGACTACCAAAATGCATTCAATGATTTGATCAGAAGACTGAAAGTTTTTGTATATCTGTTAAAGGGGAATACTTTGAGGGGACAAAATAAATTTTTCATCGAAATCTATCACGGAATCATTTTTATGTGCTTAGTTGCATTCATATTTGAACAGTCCGTATCTATTCCCCTTAAGTCTTCTTTTTTCTTTTTAGGTAATTTCAAGTCTTTCGCAATCTTGTTTCAAATAAAGATATTAAACCAACCTTGAGGCAGGTGTTTCCCTAAATATCAAATGTCTGTTGCCGCACAGGACCAGATCACCACCACATCTAATGCTCATCTGATGTTTTACTCTATCTTACTCTTCAAGTGCTAATCATAACTAACAGACAACATTTTCAAAGCATTTTTTTTTTCAGAGTACACGAGACTTAACTTAACATCATGTGAATCAGCTCCAGCAGACAAAAAATTTGACTGCAACCATTGAATCAAATTAGCCACCACAAATACTGTATAGACTATTTCTATTTTAACCCATTTTGTATCAAATGGAATCTTCCACCTTGTATATAGCACATGCCTATTTCGAGATATAGGCGTGTTAGGTTGTTATTTCTTCAAAATTTATTTAGCAAATGGACGAACTTTTTGCAGTGTAGGCCCTGATCAGACACCGCGTTCAGTGGCATCAGATCTGGGCCTGCACTGTTAGGCAATTACCTTTTTATGGGATTCCGGTACAAAATTGGGTTAAATTACTCTAAATGGACTGCCAAAAGGTAAAAGCACATGCAAACAACAAGTAACCCTAGGGTCGGTTACAGTTCTAATAGAATTGCCAACTAGATCAATTTCTAGTTTTTTGAATGTCAGGTTTGTTTTATAAGTTGTAAGTTTTACAACTATCTTACACTTATAGCAAGCAGAGAAGACAATCATTCTGACCTGAGGAGCAATCTCTTTGCCAATGTCAGAAAGCATCAGAAGGGAAAAATCTGATGTGCTCCAAAAGCTTAGCCCTTACCCAATGAACATGACAACATATACCTTTGCAAATAATGTAGATCCAGATCAGAAGCCATCTGATCAGGAGCTACACTGGTTGTTGAAGTTAAGATTTATATCAAGTAAATTGATTGGTGGATAGTCAGAAATAGGTGTGGCTACATTAATTGATTTAGCCGGATAAAGGTTCAAATCCTTCAACACAACTTTAATGGTGACAAGCATGATGAGGGTTAGTGGCACATTAACCTTAGAAGGTCATTTTGTGCAACACTGATCAGGCCCAACACTGTTTGAAAATAGTTCAGCTATTTTCCAAATAAGTTTTGAAGACACAAAATGGTGTAACTGTGCCTCTGAACATGTGTGTACAGTGAGGACAAAATTCTGACAGTCCGAAACACCCTTGAGTTCCCTGTGTGCATTATCAACTGGTATGTAGAGCCCAGTGAAGAACTGAAGACTTTCATCAGACTGAACAAATTACTTCTGTAGACCAAGGCAGAACCAACTGTGAGGGTTGTGGCAAAGGAAAATCACCTGTGTTGAACCGCTGGCGTGTGTTGACATTATCGGACAGTTTTTGTTTTGTTTGATTTGAGGTTTAACGTCCCCGTCAACACTGTAAAGGTCATTTTGGAGACGTTGCTTCCAATTTGTGGGACTTTTACCCGACATTGAGATGAAATGACATCTCAAGCCCTGTCGCCCAATGAAACCAATAGGGTTTATTAGCATGGACGGTCCGCCTCGCACCGCAGTTCCTGGACAGGCTTATATCCTCTAAGCGGTTTACCAGTACTAGTGTACGGGCCAGATTCAGCTCTGCGTGGAAGCATCATGCAGCCCATATATTTCTTCAAGCCCCTATGGGCGGGGGCTTTATCGGACAGTTAATAAGGTGACTAACTCTGCAGGTGTTATTGGATAATTAGTGTGTTTACATAAGAGATTAAATAGATTAAAAAAACAGGCCATTGCTAATCAAGAGTGATATAGGAAGAGACAGAATAATCAACTTATTTTCTTATGCAAATGGAGTGAAACTTTTGCCTCAATAATATTTATGAACTCATTATCATAAACCAATGAAAATTCGCGTGTGCTTATTATGTTCGGGGGCACCTTCCGGGGAATGTATCCATTGAAAACGCATGGGAATTAATCCAATTATGATAAAAACCTTTAGGCTTGAATTATAACTGTTCTTCATGATCATTTGGTTTCTTTTACCGATGTTTATCATTATTTATTTGGAATCACGCTCCCGCTCATCACTTCACAGACCCATAGTTACACAACAGGTATACACATGTACTTACCGCATGTGATTTTCCCTCCGTTCCTTGCCGAAAATTTCAAGGATGCCCGAGATCTCGGTTATAAGACGGGTGTAAAAATTAGGGGGTATTCTGGCGGTAAAAAACCCGTCTTATAGCCGGATCATTAAGGTAGTCATTTGATCATTTTTGGAGGAAAGAAACTGTCTTTTGGGCTTTCTACTTGTGGTGTAGAAATCACGGTGTTATTGCTTTATGTTTATACTTCTTTCCCTTTGGTATCTTGGCTGAATGGAAGGTGTGAGGTAATTGAAATGATTCCAGGTCAATGTCTTCTTCCCTCTTGTTTTGCTATATTTACATTCTCTGTGCATTTACAAAAAATTCCTACAGTAACCTATTGGGACACAAAGTTGTTCATTTCCCAAGTGTAAAGCCTAAATGTAATCCTATAGAAAACAATGTAGTTCATTCTTCCACAAACGCAACGAGTCACATGATTTTCAATGACGTCAGTCTAAACAATGGTTCTCTACGATCTGACTGGGCATTGGCAACGTCAACACTGTTCCGCTCTTTGTAGAAAAATGACGTGCAAAATATTTTGAGCTTTAAAATTTTTCACTGTATGCATTTTTTCACCCAGTGATGAGGAGTAAGGCATGTAAATATATGAAATAAACTTCATTTTATGCTGTTGATGAAAGTATGAATGACAGCGGGTCGCTTGCTTAGTTTACATGAATTCCTTTGGGGTTCAATTACTTTGCAGTTGACCCACTGCATTCATTATTTCGTGAACATCCAGAAAAATAACTTCAATTCTTAAATGACTCAAGCGACGTCACATGATCATTTAGTGATGTCAAAAATAAACCATGATTCTCTCCATTATGACTGGATGACGATGATGTTATGACATCAAAGAAGCTCTTCCACTACACATAGGCAAATGTGTGCAGTTAGTTTCTTGTTTCAAGTTTCCTTCTTCTTTTTCCCATACAGTACAGGTACAGGGCCCAGAATAATTTGTCACATAATGGATCGAAAAAAATATTTTTGGTTTTGGTTTTATGGCTCTTTCAGGATTATTTCACATATTTCAAGCTGATAGTTAATCATAGGTGGGGGAAAAACCACAGTACCCAGAGAAAAAAACCAGGGCTTAAGGGGAATGGATGGAATTTGTCAATTTTCAATAGTGGGTCTCCTCCTAAAGAAAAGAATCTGCTCCTGAGGAGCAAATTCTTTCCATTAGAAGTAGACCCCTTTCTTAGTGGGGCTGGATTCATTGAAAAGCAAACAGGAAGTTCCACAACACATATCCCTTTGAAAAATGTCAAAAAAAATTCTGCCAGGTAATGTCTTTGGTCAACAGCTGATGTCATTGGGCTGATCAATTACCTTCACTGTTTCTGGACAGACTAAGACCCTCTAAGCAGGTTCCTAGTACTTAGTGAGATCGTCCTCGACAGTAACTGACAACAGCCGGTTGGTAAAGGCCAATTCCTCCAGCAATCATCCATCTCAAGCCCCATCCCTGAAGAGATGGGGCATTACAAAAAGGAAAGATAGAACATAGTAGAGGAAAATCTCATCTTACACCTACCGCAAGCACAACAGGCCCTTGCTCTACTGAAGTCTAAGTAGTACAAGAATTCCGCTGAAGGCTATGTCGCGCCTGTTGGGGCGCAAAGTCACCGAACCATGACATCTAGGCCAAGATCAAACATTGATGCTTGCTTAAAAGGCTTGTACTAAGTATCATTAATGAAGTTCAAATAATTCTTGAGAAATGAACTTAACCATTAGGGTGAACGCTAGGGTAGTGGCAATATTTTACAAAGTCAGTGAACCATGAAATGTAGGTTAAGGTCAAATGTGGATGCTTGCATTTAAGTTGCCATCCGGAGATATAAGTTTGTACCAAATATCATTAATAAAGCTCTTATGGTTCTTGAGAAATTAACTTGACCAGTAGGGTGAACGCTAGGGTGGTCGCAATATTTTACAAAGTCAGTGAATCATGAAATTTAGGTCAAGGTCAAATATGGATGCTTGCATTGAAGTTGCCATCCACAGATTCAAGTTTGTACCAAATATCATTAAAGAAGCTCTTATAGTAATTGAGAAATAAACTTGACCATTAGGGTGAATGCTAGGGTGGTCCCAATATTTTACAAAGTCAGTGAGTGAGTGAGTGTTTTGAGTTTTACGTCCCACCAACAGCTAAGGTCATACGGAGACGGGACCTCGGTTTAAAGACTCATCCGAAAGTCTGGAGAAGCCCGGGATCGATCCTGCGATCCCTGGTTTACAAGGCGAGTAGCGTAACCACTACACCACGGAGGCTTCTACAACAAAGTCAGTGAACCATGAAATATAGGTCAAGATGAAATATGGATGCTTGCATGTTAGTTGCCATCCCCAGACACAAGTTTGTATGAAGTATCATTAATGAAGCTCTAATAGTTCTTGAGAAATAAACTTGACCATTAGGGTGAATGCTAGGGTGGTCGCAATATTTTACAAAGTCAGTGAACCATGAAATGTAGGTCAAGGTCAAATATGGATGCTTGCATGTACGTTGTCATTCCCAGACACAAGTTTGTACCAAGTATCATTAATGAAGCTCTTATAGTTCTTGAGAAATAAACTTGACCATTAGGGTGAACGCTAGGGTGGTCGCAAATGTTGACGCCTTGACGAACGGACGGACAAATGAACGGACGGACAATTGGATGAACGAACGGATGGAAAACTGGGCGCCTATATCGCGCCATGCTAATAGCAGGCATGAAAAAAACACCCCACCATCTATTCCCCTTCAGGGGAACAGATACACTTTCAGGGTAGGCAACTCTTGGAAAAGTATTTTTGTGTCTCATTTTGTCTGAGGGACAGAGTTTATAGACAAGAATTCCGCCGAAGGCTATGTCGCGCCTGTGGTAAACTTGAACCTTAGGGTGAACGCTAGGGTGGTCGCAAATGTTGACGCCTTGACGAACGGACGGAAAACCGGGCGCCTATATCGCGCCATGCTAATAGCAGGCGCGACAAAAAGCAAACAGGAAGTCCCAAAAGTTGTCTCTCTTTGAAAAATGGTGGAAAATCTACCAGGTTTATCCATTCCCCTTAAGCTGTGTTAAAAAAGTGTGTTATAGCTTCCTTGTTAAAAGCATATATGAGTGAAAGTGATACTCTAAAACTTAGAAAAAAATTATGGCATTTTTTTTCTTCTTTCTTTTGTACATAAAGTAACAAATAACCAAGTCAAACAGTTAATACACATTTTATTTTTTACATTTACCTGACCTACAGCCCCAGAAAAGGGAAGTAATGTGGAAAATAAAGAGATCATTTTTTATTTTTTCTTCTTAGAAACATCAGAGAAAAAGTTTAAACAGGGACCAACAGCCCAAGACCACTAGATTAAGGAAAGGGCCCCTGAGCTTTTTTTTTTTTTCAAGATAACTGGCCCCTGTTTTTTTTTTTTTTAGATAAGTCCCTTTTCTGCTATAAGTCTGGGCCCCTGGGCTGAAAAAATAAGTTTTATCCCTGAATATATGTTGCGGGTATTTGTTAGCACAAATGGATTGGACACAAGTTATTAGATAGCCCTACATTAATACAATAAGTAGTTTCAATCATCCATTGAGGGGATTCTACCAAGTTCACATAACATAGGTTTCAGAAGAGTAATAAGGAGAAAATATCCTAGAACTATCCTCATTAACACAGTGTATACTGGTTATCTCTAACATTGCTTGGACAAGTTCATTTGTCATATAAGGGGCGGTAGGCTTATTTTTCTTTCAAATTCTATTTTTGATGGAAAATTCTGTTAGCAAATAGTGCAGGCCCTGATCAAATGCCGCATTCTGCGGCGTCTGATCTGGGCCTGCACTGTTTGCCAAGATACCATTTTAAGGGTTTCCCACATGCAATGGGTCAATCCCCAACCTGATCTGGGGCTACACCCTACCTCTTTATAAGAAGAGATCATTCTCTCTATAGCATCAGCAGAGTTGACAAGTAGGTTTCTAGCTGTTGTGAAGGCTCTTGTTCTCTCACTCACACCTCCATCAGGGTCATCATCAACCTTAGTTCCTGCAACAAGAGGGCCCAGAGGGCCCTGGTTCGCTCACCTGATCCAATGTATAATAAGTGGGCCCCAGGCAGGGTCAATTTTGGCCCCAGGGCTATAATTTGAACAATCTTGGTAGAGGTCCACAAGATGAAGCTTCATATCGAATATGAAAGACCTGGGCTTTGTGGTTTCAGAGAAGTTTTTAAAGGTTTACCCTGCATAAAGAAATCTATGTAAAACAAGATTTTCCCTAAATAAGTCTATGTAAAACCAAAGGGCCCCGGAGCGGGGTCATTTTTGGCCCCAGGGCTGTAATTTTAACAATCTTGGTAGAGGTCCACTAGCTGAAGCTTCATAACAAATAGCAAAGACCTAAGCCTTGTGGTTTCAGAGAAGAAGATTTTTAAAGATTTTCCCTATATAAGTCTATGTAAAACCAAGGGCCACATGCGGGGGCATTTTTGGTCTCAGGGCTATAATTTGAACAATCTTGGTAGAGGTCCACTAGCTGAAGCTTCATAACAAATATCAAAGACCTAAGCCTTGTGGTTTCAGAGAAGAAGATTTTAAAAGATTTTCCCTATATAAGTCTATGTAAAACCAAAGGGCCCCGGAGCGGGGGCAATTTTTGGCCCCAGCCCTATAATTTGAACAATCTTGGTAGGGGTCAACTAGATAAAGCTTCATACTAAATATCAAAGACCTGGGCCTTGCAGTTTCAGAGAAGAAGATTTTTAAAGATTTTCCCTCTATAAGCCTATGTAAAACCTAAGGGCCCTGGGGCGGGGGCAGTTTTGGCCCCAGCACTATAATTTAAACAATCTTGGTAGGGGTTCACCAGATGAAGTTTCATACCAAATAGCAAAGACCTGGGCCTTGCAGTTTCAGAGAAGAAGATTTTTAAAGATTTTCCATATATAAGCCCATGTTAAACAAAAGGGCCCCGGGCGGGGGCATTTTTGGCCCCAGCACTATAATTTGAACAATCTTGGTAGGGGTCCGCTAGATGAAGCTTCATAACAAATATCAAAGACCTGGGCCTTGTGGATTCAGAGAAGAAGATTTTTAAAGATTTTCCCTATATAAGCCCATGTAAAACCAAAGGGCCCCGGTGAGGGGGCATTTTTAGCTCCAGCACTATTATTTGAACAATCTTGGTAGGGGTCCACTAGATGAAGCTTCGTACCAAATATCAAAGACCTGGGCCTTGCAGTTTCAGAGAAGAAGATTTTTAAAGATTTTCCCTATATAAGCCCATGTAAAACCAAAGGGCCCCGGTGCGGGGGCATTTTTGGCCCCAGGGCTATAATTTGAACAATCTTGGTAGGGGTCCACTAGATGAAGCTTCATACCAAATAGCAAAGACCTAGGCCTTGTGGTTTCAGAGAAGAAGATTTTTAAAGATTTTCCCTATATAAGCCCATGTAAAACCAAAGAGCCCTGGGGAGGGGGCATTTAGGGCCCCAGCACTATAATTTGAACAATCTTGGTAGGGGTCCACTAGATGAAGCTTCATACCAAATATCAATGTCCTGGGCCTTGCGGTTTCAGAGAAGAAGATTTTCTAAGTTTTCGATGAAAAAAATCTATTTTTGGCTCCTGTGACCTATATGTGCAATGGACCGGAACCATTTGAACAACTTGAAAGGGGACCACCTAAGGATCATTCCTGTGAAGTTTGGTCAAAATCCGATCAGTGGTTTAGGAGGAGATGTCGTTTGAAGAAAAAGTTTACGGACGCACGGACGCACGCACGGACGGACGCACGACGGACAAAAAGTGATCCCAAAAGCTCACCTTGTCACTACGTGACAGGTGAGCTAATAAAATAATAATAATAATAATTATTCATAGAGGGTAACACATTTAGTAAACAAATACTAATCTTCCATGTGGCCCCCTTTTTCTGGTAGAGACCAGTGTTAAGCAATGTAGATAAAGTCTCTTGCTCAAGAAAGCAAGATGTGATGCTTGTAGGGATCAAACTAGCTACTTCTCTATCTCAAATCTGGTGCTTTACCACAGCACCAAAGCACTCCAATGGAGAGGCAGAACTCAACCTACCTTATTTATTGTATGTATTCCAAGACAAAGAGCTGAGCAAACAGTGTAGACCCAGATGAGATGCCAAAGAATGTGGTTTACACCATTTGCTACTCATCCAGCTATTTTTAAGCTCAACAACATCGGGTAGTAAATTGTATTTGTTCAAATTTTAGAGCAAGTATGGTAAGGAGTTTAGGTGTCTGAATACTTAGTGTAAATATGGTAGCTCATTTTGAACTGAACAGAATCTATCTCACTATACATAGCAGCAGCCCATTTCAAAATTTATGGATGTCAGAGTAATTTATCGGAATTCATATAGAAAATTTAACAGTGAAGGCCATAACTAGACACTGTTATCCACTTAATGAGTAACACAAACAATCAAAGGAGAATTTTGTCTTGTAACTTGATGAAAGTATCTGTTGTGTGTCTCGTTAAAGGGATTACAACAAGACTCTAAAATACAATGTTTTAAGGGGAACGGGTACACCTTCAGGGGAGGCAACTCCTTCAAAAGCATTTTTGTCAATAGGGGTCAAGTCTTAAAGGAAAGAATTTGCTCCGAAGGAGCAAATTCTTTCCTTTAAGAGCAGGCCCCTTTTTCAGTGGGACAGGGCTTACAGAAAAGCGAACAGGAAGTCCCTGAAGTTGTCTCCCTTTGAAAAATGGCGGTAAAATGTGTCAGGTGTTCCCATTCCCCTAAATTAGAAAAATTATCCTTCCTTTTCTCTCCCCAATACCTGGAGTTATGTTGGATTTTCATTACTGTGTAATTATCCAAAATATCTTAGTGCACCTGCTCCTAAATATAACTAGTGAAGGAAATTCCTAAGTTTGTTAACCCATTGTACACTAGTGGACTCTTCCATTGCTATATGCTGGACAAGTCCATTTGTCATATAAGGGGTGTCAGACACATTTTTATTCTATTTTTGACAGAAAATTCTGTTAGAAAACAGTGAAGGCCTGATCAGACGCCCCATTTTGCGGCATCTGATCTGGGCCTACACTGTTTAAGGTACCCCCTTTAGGGGTTTCCCACATACAATGTATTAAAGTTTGAAGTCTTACAACAGGGATAATGTTTAACTTTCCTGGCCAAGGGACCAGAAATGCTAACCTTCAGCACTCAAAGAGTGAGTGTTAAATTTTTAGGTTCCACCAACAGCTAAGGTCATACGGAGACGGGACCTTGATGTAAAGACTCATCCGAAAGTCTGGAGTCCTGCGATCCCTTGTTTACAAGGCGAGTAGCGTAACCACTACACCACGAAGGCTTCTCAGCACACAAAGAATAGGGATTTTCTTGATAAACTTGAAGGATCTGACAAGAATCAAGAGACTTCAGACTAATGTACCGGAACCTACTACTGGTGGACTCAGCTCAAATTTTGTGATCATGCATCAGTTTACCATATTTGGTCTGAATATTCGGACACCTCAACTCCTTACCAAACTTATTTTAAAATTTGAACAAGTACAATTTACTACCCGATGTTGTGTCTAAGAATTGCAGGATGAGGGGCGAACAGTGTAGCCCCTGCTGAGATTCCAAGTTTAGTGCACTGTTTGCTCAGGCCTATCTGACCAAATACATTCTGGGCCTGCACTGTTTGCTACGGTACCACAGGGCTGCCCTACGTGAGAAGCGTAAATTCTTGCCTTACAGAGTGTTTGATCCGAGTCTTTGCAGGTTGCACATGTTTTATGGTAAGTTGTGACATGTGATAGCTCTTGTATAACCAGCGAACAAGATATGTCTTGATTTCCAAGGAAATTGATCACAGGCTTCGCTATCCTATTATAGCATTAGCGAATAAATACGAGGACAGGGTTATTTTATGAGCCTCATGTATAAACTTGGAATACTCTAGATTTTACCTTAAAAAGTCAAAATAAATACAGAGCACACACTTTTACATATCTAAGAATGGCTTTCACAAAATATTTCCAAGGATGTTACAAAAGTATGGGAACAGACAAAATGTACCGCATATTAAAATACCGATGTTTACCAGTACACCTGTTTTACCGTCGATCCTAGTAAAAACATTCTTCCTTTAGGCACTACTGTCAATTATTACTTCTAACATCTGATTATGTTTGGATTTACAAAGAAAAATATAACACACTATTTCCATACAAAACCTCTGACACAAGAGTAGATGCCTAATTTTTTCAAAATTTTCTCTGAGGAGATCCCCAACACAACTAACCCCACTGCGGGAGGGGAACACCTTGTTGCTTACTTACTCTAGGTGCCCTTTCAGGAGCAACAGTAAAGGTGGGTTTGTTTGTATTGGGAGTTTAACGGTGCAGTCAACACAATTTTAGGTCATTTTTGAGCCGGTCAATTCACCTGTCCACATTTTTCCTAGGCAGGCTCATACGTAAGCGGTTGACCAGTACAGTGCAAATTTTTCCACCAGAAACTGACAACTGCCCTTCTTGAATCAGCGGGAGAGAAAGCAGCTAACAGAAAGAGATTGCAGAGAATGGAAAGTCTCTGCTATCAATCCTCATGATAGACAAGCCTGGAGATCTGGTGTAAGATCTGCCATGCGTGCAGCAAGCCAGCTACATGGAAGGGGGCCCACTTATGTGGATGTTGCCCCTGTACCTGCACATTAATCAAAAATCCATTGTTGATGATGATGATGATGAGAATGACCATAGACAATTTCATGATCAATCTTCACGAAAGAATGTTGCCGATCCTGCTAGAATAGGTGGGTAGTTGGTAATAACTGATGCCCACAATGTAAGCTTTTATGGAGAATTACAAAAATTATCCTTTAATTACATGGTGTATCACCAAATACCCACTTTATCCGCGGACTCCTGATTACACTGTTCTGGAGTCCATGTCTGTTGATCTGAACATTGATATTTGCCATTTGCCTATGGATTAATGATTTTGGATTAACCCTTTGGTACTACAACCTAAACTATTTCTTAGAGTATCATCAATTAACCCTTTTTGAACCAAATGGAGTCTTCCTTCTTATATATGGCAGGAGTCCATTTCAAAATTTAGGGGTTTCAGGTTGTGTTTTGTTCAAAATTTGTTTGGAAATTGGCTAGGCTTTTTGCAAACAGTGTAGGCCCTGATCAGACGCCACGTTCTGCGGCGTCTGATCTGGGCCTGCAATGTTTGCCACTTACCCCTTTTGGGGCTTCCGGTATCAAATGGGTTAAACTGATGAATCCGCAAACCACCAGTACCTACCATCTGACCTAACTCCTGCTGTGACAATGATAGGGACAGCCACCATTATCAGACCACTGGCACTCCAAACATACTTCATTAGGAACTGTTCTAACATGATGTACCACAGCTTCTTACAGAAAATGATTTCCATCTGTTGTTTTAACCTTCGGTAACTTCTCTGCAACAAGCTAAGTTCCACCTGAAAATACAGTAAAATTCCTTTATTAAGACCACCTTTGGGGGCTGTTCAAAAGTGGTCTTTAAGACCACTTTTGAACAGTCCCAAAGATGGTCTCTGACCAGAGGACACTGTCTGCAGAAAACAAAAAGAAAGAATAACTACAACCTACTAAATAAGCTTTCTAGAGCAGAATTAGTCTTAATTTTAGGTGGTCTTAATAGCCGAAGTTCACTGTATTTAACAGAATCTTCATGGTAATTTTCTTTACTTCTCACTAGGACCATGTGTTGTGGGTACTTGTCGGAATTGTCCCAATCAATGGCGCAATTCTAACAAGTATCCAAAACATGATTTAATGGAGAAATAAAATAAATCATCCTAAATTATCTTCAATACACTTTCTTATAAAAATCTAAACAAGATCTTGCAGGAGGACCAGTCAAAAAATTTTACATTGGTTTTTTTCTTCCTATTTGATAAAGCAGATAAAACCTCAGAGCTCTCACTAGAATTTTGAAAACAGGATTCCAGGAATCCTTCCTTGTAAAAAGTTGGATTCACAAGTAAAAAGTTGGATTCCCACATAAAAACTTGGGAGTTCTGATCTTGATTGCGCATAAAACATAGACAAAAATTTCTTATTATCAGGCTACACATCCATATGAATAACTGACATGTAGATTGTGGGTATTAGTTAGAACTATTTCACTGATGTGTCTAAGAAGCAGCCACAATCTGATAATTTGTAGAAATATTAGGAAAATAATGTATACTCCAGTAAACCCACTCTTCCCACCCCCCCCCCCCCCCCCCCCCCCCAAAAAAAGAAGAAAAAAAACGTGCAGTTGCTCCGATTTATTCTCACACTTCTAGCGAAATAATGCCACATCATAAAAATCATGTTGTGTTTGGATAACAGCAGATATAATGCAGTAAAGGGCGTTCTATACAGCCATGTTCGGACGTACGTCTATGTGACACTAGCAAATAATTTTATGAATAAATGTCTAGGGGAAGCATCCTCGCTAAGTCTGACAGCCTGTAATCGTTAAAATGATTGCATTTTGAAGAATTACATTTATGTCACCAGTAAATATCGATACACTCTTTGACCGAGCGATAAAAAGTAGGATCGTTTAGTCGCGAAAATACATGACATTGCTAATTCGTCAAGTATATCGTCTTCGCCGTAACCCTGGTTTACCTTAATGTGATATTTTACCGACTTATGTTTATCCGTTGATGGTTCATGCTTTCATCAATCAGTAAACTAATTAATTGTAATCCGTAATACTACTAATTGCAAACCGACTACTTGCAAAAATACCTGTCAATATGTGGCATGTGTGCTTTCAACACAAAATGCGGCAGCGCATTTGATCTTTAACTGGTATTGTAATTTTGGACGCGTGTCGCAATAAAACATGCGTACATAAGAATCGGAGATAGTGAATTTTACGCGTACAACGGCAAAAAGTTGGCGTAAAATACGCAGAATACTGCGTTTCAGAGAGCTCTGAACCTGCGTAGTGGTTTTTAAACATATACCTATATGTTACGTATTAACAAATATTCTAAGCGTCTGTACTTTTTTATATATCTCACTGTTATAGCTCTTTTCAAATTCAAGACTATTTTACTTATACAGAGCGAGTAACTCAGTCGGATACTTGTTTGCCTGGTGATCAGGTCACGGCTTTGATCCACATGGGACCAGAAAGCCACAGCATATAAAACTCTTGTCAGCCCAAAGTTAGGGTATGTCACTACTGTGTGGTCTCCATATATGGCAACAGATACTTATATACTGGAATCGATGCAATGCATGGCCACTAGATGTAACCCAAGATTACTGATGTCTGCAATGTTACAGGATCTCAACAGGCACCCACTAGACCAACGACACATAATCAGTCAGTTGGTCCTCCTGCATAAGGTCGCATACCACAGAGCTACAGACTAAGCATTTTGCTTTCGGCGCCCAGATTGCCTTAAATCCAAACTTTACAGTAAGTTAATAGGCATTTTTATTCGAAACTTAGGCGCCCAGGCCAAAACTTAGGCGTCTTGGGCGACTGTAAGTCTGTATCCCTGATACCACCTTGTAGCAACACCTGCTGTTGATTACCAGATCAGAACACCTGTCCTTCTACAAAGAACCATCCTCTCCATATGGACAGATCACAACTCTGAAACAACAAGTTCACAATTTTCCCCTGGACTATCAACCACTAGAATGCCTTACCACCCCACTTACAGGTTCTTCAATCCCTGGCACAAAACAGTACAGCTGCTTACCAGGTAGTCCACTCAACACCTTAAACACCAGTATTTGTTTTGTCTTTTAACTATATTTCTTGATTGCACTAGACAGACAGACAGATAGATAAGGATCTAGTTACATTCTTTCATGAAGACTGATCATGGAATATATTACCTGTAGTCATTCTCTTTCACTAATTCCAGAATGGAGGTTGTCAATTTCTGGTGAAAGAGTTTGCACTGCTGGTAATTGTTAACAAGTATGTATAAGCCTGTCTAAGAAAAATATGTTTATGTAAACTGTCTCATTCCATATGACCAAAATAGTGTTGCATGGGCCATTAAACTCCAAACAGCAAATATCTAGACTTGAGATATTCAGAAATGGCCTGGATAATGAACAAAGTGCCATTCAACTCTTAACAATTTCTAAAAGTTCCAATGATTGATGGATCAACAACAGTTTCACTGATCAATGGATTCAATGTTTAATTGTCAATTATCAATCATTGGTAGATATCGATGACAAAATTTTAAAAGTCTAACCACAGTAAAAATGTTTTTACCTTTTGGCCACCATAAAATGCTATTTCTTCTGCATTTGTAATAACTCTAGAATGAACATAGCGGAGGTATCCTCTTCTATTTGCTTCTTCAGCAACTAGCTTTCCAAATTTTGGTGAAACCGCTCTCAGAATTTCTGCTGTGATGACTGTTACTGTACAGGCTACTATTGTGGGAACTGTGGAACTTGCACCTCTACTTGATGCAAGTTTATACAAAGTAAATGACATAAGAGCTACATCTAACATTGGCTTTGTAAGATGCGAATACAGATGTGCAAGTTGCTGTGTGAACATTGTGATATCATCCGTTAAACACTGGTCAGCATTTGGAAGTCTGCTGTCTAAATTCGACACACGATAATATGTTTGATCTGCAAAGTATGCTTGATATGCATGGCTGACTAAACGCGAGCTGAACACTAATGCTAGTTGGTTTTCTAAGAATCGAATGAGACTGTTGACGAAAGTTGCTGGTACAGCAATGGCTAACCACTGTGCCAAAAGCAGTAGAAATGACTTGACGTCTCTTCTAACAATAGTCTTTACTATCCTTCCATCAAGAGTTGCTACATAAATTGACAAAAATGTCCTTGCTATCAATGTGCAAGAGTGAAGTGAAAGCAGACCAAATTGTTTACACCAGAACTTTGGAATAATGATTTTTAGCAGGTATCTTAGCTGTTTGAAGAAACGTTTGTCAACGTTTGGTATGTGTTTCTTATCTGGCGACCTCCTGGATTTTCTGTCAGCTTTGACATAGGCTTTGACAAGCCTTGGATAAATTCTACGAGCTGTAAAATTTGTGAAAATGCAGATTGCTACACCAGCCAAAATTTTTTCTCTTGTGTATTTGTTGGATATTGCGGCTTTAAACAATTCTATAAACTTCTTTTGAATTTTAGCCATCGCAGATGAACGAAAGCACTATAAATTAACGGTCGATATAAATTTTGCTCCGTCGTCCACCATGTTGGATTTTTCACGTGAGTGACCTCGACCTTTGCACATCCAAATGGGTAGATCTAAAGACAGTGAAACAGCGTATGGAATAAAAGTGAATGCAATGATCAGAAGAGTAACAAGATGTTTAGCCCCCAAGACGTTTCCCCCTGGTCGTTTCCCCACTAGTAGTTTCGCCTCCTTTTTAGCCCCTAGTCATTTCGCCCCCCCCCCAACCCTAGTCGTTTCGCTCCCCAAAATATTTTTCCATATATTTTTTTTTAATTTATTATCTCCATGTTTGACAGAGACAAATGGAGAGAAAGAGAAGAACATGTAATTATAATGAAAATGTTAATTAGGAATTATGATAAGTATTACCTGTTTTGATCAATACCATTAATCACATTGTTTATTTAATTTGGCACATTAATCACGCAATTAATGCGAGTTATGATGAGGTGTGAAAACACGAGCTCTTTGCAAAGTTAAAAGTCTTCAATTATCGCGTAAAGGCATTTATTCTTGATTATTGAGGTCTATCATTTCATTGCATAATATTATGTAGCCCTCAGTGTTGACTGAAGAGAAGTCCTCTGTCTTCAACAGGTAAGGGATCTCCTTGGGGAAAATCAATAGTTTACTAACTGTTGACTGTAGTGTACATTATTGATTTTCCCCTTATGTACCTCGGTCAGGGGATTCAACAAAAGCTACTAATCAGCCTATTAGGGGCCGCCTTTGATCTGCTAAAGATAGTATACCACAGGGGACAATAAAACAATTATGAACACACGGTGTGTTTTACTGTTACAGAATAAATGCCCTTAAGCACCTTTACCAGTTTTGTTTTAAACCGGTCGCTTGGTTCGTCAACAGAGTCGACCAACAAAGATTAATGATGAGGTGACACGTGCTCTATGAAAAATTAATTGTCTTTAATTATCTTTTTTAAATTTCACCTTTAAATTGGTCGGTTGGTTCTCATTACGAAAACACGCCTATACAAATACATTTTAAACTTTACCGCCGAAAAAAAAAAAAGAAATTTTAAGATGAAAAAAATGTGATATTTTTCTTATTTCTGCTCAAAATATAGATTGTAGATACTCGTTAGAACTGCCTCATCGAGGCAGTTCTAACGAGTACCCACAGATGAGGCAGTTCTAACGAGTACCCACAATCTATACTATTGTGACTTAGTATATAAATTCTGAAAAAAAAAAATAACCGCAATGACTTCAGCACCCAATTTCGTAAAATCATTCTTCGATATAAAACGGTTGGGTACAACATAAATGTTATACGACAGACTGCATGCATGGTAGTTAACCCAATCACGGTTGACAACTTTGCTTCCCTCTTTAATTGCATGCCGGTGGGCCTGGCCTCAGATTCTATGACGGTTCCAACGTAAAGGCTCATTGAGAATTAGAGAGATCTAATTCAAGGAAATGTTGGTTAGTACCTGATGTTCTGCCTCTGGTCGGGCCCATCGGAGTCTTACTGTGGTTTTCTTTTGCTCCAGCTTTTCAGTAGTTTCTTGCCGTCGAGTCCTGACCGTTGTTTCATCTCTGTGGTTGTTTGATTATTTGTGTTCACGGAGATGTTGCACTGATGAGTCAGGAGGCCTTCATGCGGACTGAACAAATTATTTGTCTAAATCGAGACGGAAGTAAGGGCGAGGATTGTGGCCATGTAAAATCGATTTCTTAAAATGAGAAAAATGACCGTTCCAATGCGGTTCTTCTGTCGCGGTCTATTTTTGTTATGGTTTGTCTTTGGGTGTTTGTGTCGCTTATATTATTTTATTTTGTATAGCCGATTGGCCATTTTGTGGGAAAGTAACTGTCCTTTTGGCTTTATGCTATTGATGTTTCCATTAGGATCTGTTGTTTCATGTTTGTGTTTCTTTCCCTTTGGTGTCTCTGATGGGAGCTGTGGGTTGATTGTATCGATTCTTGATCATTGCCTCCACTTCTATTTTACAAGGGTATATATTACTTTGCTTATTTCCGCTACAAGACATAGGTCGTTGGTACCCACCAGGACCGCCTTAATGAGGCGGCCCTGAAGAGCTTCCAAAACCTACGCTACGAGTTTGAAAAGATAAATTGGTCGTTTATATTAATTTACACGCTATTTTTCTGGTTACCTTTAACAGGGATTGTTACCTTGAACGATAGTTCTATGTATAAGTCTACATATCACCAAGTTAACAAGACTTTGCAATGAAGACCCTAGTAAATAGAAGTAGAGGCAATGATCAGGAATCGATACAATCAACCCATAGCTCCCATCAGAGACACCAAAGGCAAAGAAACACAAACATGAAACAACAGACCTAATGGAAACACGCCTTGGAACGGTCAGCGGAAACGAATTTCACCGGGGGGGGGGGGGGGCTTAAATCCCATTTTATATGAGACGAAGTGGGGTTTAAAGGGGGTTTATATTGCCTTTATAACTGCACAATATCGTAGCTTGTGGATACTTGTTCAACTGTGAAAGTTATTCTTATAGTGAAAAGTTGGCGGAACGACTAGGGGACGAAACGACAAGGGAGGAAAAGTCTTGGGGCGAAACGACTAGGGGAGGAAATGGTTTGGGGGCGAAACGTCCCGGAACCTGATCAGAAATCGATATAGAGCCACTTCGATCATCGAACGTACTATGGTATAGGGAGTCAAACTGCGCTCGTGATCGAACAACCTCTGGTAGATCTTTGGTAAACAAACATGGCAGCCCCATGTCACGATTGGAATTTTTGGACGACGATGAAGATCACTATTTTGAACACTGCAGAAATAGCAGTGCCGATTCTAATTCTTACTTACTTTCTTTTTTTCCTCTATTTCTTTCTATCTTTCTTTCTTTCTTTCTTGTGTAATTTCCCTTGGGCCAACATACTCAGATTCAGTAAGAGGATAGCAGCTCGATGGACATGTCGGCGATGGCGAAATAAGAGTAGCGTCGGTGACATGCTAAGCGAGTTGGAGCGGCCGTCCCTTGAGGCACGTCGTGTGCAGTCCTCTTTAACTTTCTTCTACAAGATACACTCTGATATAGTGTCTTTGGATAAAGATTAATACTTGACCCCTGTGACAGCTTCAACTCAAACAAGGGCATCAAAAGTAAATAACACACAATATCGTAGGTACCTGGCCTGTAGTGATGCCATAAAGCATTCTTTTTTCCGAGAGCTGTTCCTCAGTGGAATAGTCTTCCCTCGTCTGCGGTAGATGCCAAGACCGCAGAGGTGTTCAAAGTCCGTACAGTGTAGATTGGGACTCAGAAGTATGCGTTTTAGTATACCTCTGTTAATTAGATTATAAATAGTTAAGGGCTCATCCAGTGTCCTCTTTTTTAAGCTAAATTCTAAATTTAGCCACCCACCCAACTGAGGTAATGGCCAAATATGATCGACTCAGTATATGAAGATAGATAGATATTTTTTTTACTTTTCGGCGCCATCATGTACACTGTTTACCAGAGAAACCAACGCTTTAGTCTGGTTGGACCAGAGTGAAGTCACGACTTTCCCGCCATTCAACCAGACCGAGTTCGATCACACTTTGGTTAACCAGTGGTTAACCACGGTTCGTGAGCGAACTGCCTCATGCAAGGAGTGAGTATAAATTTTCTTTGAGATGCAAATTTTGTCGGCTCAAGGCTCTGATTAGTCGGTTTCTTTAGCCGATAGGGGTTGTATTTTTGTTGAGTGCAGTGCATTGGGCTCAGGCCCCATCATGCATATTTCGGAAATGACTGGCACTGTGTACATTGATCAATGAGTCAACTTGCTGCTGATTATTGTTATTATAATATTATTTTCTACTTATTTTTCTGGCACTGTCAGTTATAAATGAACGCACGTTATCACCAAAGGCTTTCCTGCCACTTTTTAGCCATAACATAAAAAAAAATCGGGACAATAATGCACGGGTTACCCCCTAAACCTAATACGTCACCTTAAACTAGGTTTTCAAGAATTTCATAGGAAAGTAGAAGTAAAACAAAGATCAGGAATTGATACAATTAACTTACTCCACCCATAAAAGACACCAAAGGGAAAGAAATACAAACATTTTTAAGCGACCAGACCATAATGGAAACCTAAACAAAGGAAGGCCATAAGGACAGTTACTTTCCCACAAAATGGCCATATGACCATCCAAAACCAAAAGACACAAGTGATACACACAGTAAGTAACAAACAACAACATAAATAAATCGCCACAGAAGAGCCGCCTTGGAACGGTCAGTGGAAGATTTCCACTGGGGGGCTTAAATCGATTTTACGTGGCCACAATCCTCGCCCTTACTTCCGTCGCGATTTAGACAAATAATTTGTTCAGTCCGCATGAAGGCCTCCTAACTCATGAAGTTTGTTTTGGCTCCAGCTGATAAGGCCGCTAACATTTGACGGATTCACTATGTTAACACTCTTCAGAAAGAACTATGTGGTACTAAGGCCTATGAACTTCAGCCTTTAGCTGTAGAGAGGGTTTTAGTTGATGACCACATTTGTCATTCAGCCACCAAGTTTCCTGTCTGTGTTACAGAAGGCCAAGACAAGCTTCCTACGTTATATTGGTTACCTAAACTTCACAAAAGACCATACAAAGCACGGTTTATTGCAAATTCAAACTCTTGTACCACAACTGAACTCTCCAAATTATTTACTTGATGTTTTACTGCCATCAAAAACATGTGATAAAATATTGCGACAAAGTCTTCGAAAGATCAGGTAGAAATCTGTTTTGGTCAATAAAAAATTCTAATGAAGTTTTTAATAAATTAAAATCCAGGCGTTTTCGTGCTTCAAGTCTGTCTACTTATGATTTTTCCATCATTTGCACTACACGTCCTCATAATCTTATAAAAGAAAAACTTAATGATTTAATTGAAATGACATTTCATAGGGAAGACTCCCTCTATCTTGCATGTAATGTAAGAAATGCTTTTTTTCATTTCTGAAGAGCATAAAAATTATACTTTATGGTCATGTCAGAAAGTGTGTGAAGCTCTCACCTTTCTACTTGACAATATTTTCATAAGATTGGGTACTAAGTTATTTAGACAAGTTTTGGGTATTACATAATCTAATAAAAGAAAAAAACTGAATGATTTAATTGAATGGACATTTCATAGAGAAGACTCCCTCTATCTTGCATGTAATGTAAGAAATGCTTTTTTTCACTTCTGAAGAGCATAAAAATTATACTTTAAGGTCATGTCAGAAAGTGTGTGAAGCTCTCACCTTTCTACTTGACAATATTTACATAAGATTTGGTACTAAGTTATTTCGACAAGTTGTGGGTATTCCGATGGGTACTAATTGCGCACCACTCGTGGCTGATTTGTTTTTGTTTTGTTACAAGAGAGACTTCATGATGTCCCTTTCTACTGAAAACGAGTCTGAAATCATTGAAGCTTTTAGCTCCACTTCTAGATACTTGGATGATTTATTAAATATTGATAATACCTATTTCGATGGTTTGATCAGTCAAATTTACCCCCAGATCTTCAGTTAAATAAAGCACATTCTTCTGATACCGAGGCCCCGTTTTTGGATATACATCTATCTATTGTAGATGGGTTTGTTTCGTGCAAAATTTATGATAAACGCGATGATTTTGATTTTGAGATTGTAAATTTTCCTTTTTTGGATGGTGATGTTCCTCGTGCGCCATCCTGTGGTGTTTATATTTCGCAATTAATTCGATTTGCTAGAGTGTGTAATCATGTAACTGACTTCAGTACTCGTAATAAGATTAAGTATGTTTTAGCAGTTCTTTTATGATCCTTGATGACCAGGTGCCTAAGAAAAACAGAAACTATAATCTGGCTTACTGAAGCAAACAATATGGTTTTATCCAAATTCCAACTGTCTCACAGATTTGCAGAAAAAAAGTTAATTATAAAAAATATTTATCATTTATTTATTTTTATAGTTTTGCTTCAATTAAAAAAAAGTTTAGCAAATATGATTTATACAGTCATGTCGATTTTATGTGGAATTTACTGCATAATAATAGCTTCAAATCTATAAGAATTAAAATAGGACTTAGTCCAAGATCAAGACTTAGATACTTATACTTATAATTATGTACATATTAATAACCCGAAGGCAAAAGCATACATACTTTCTATGAAAGAGGAGTTAAATCTTGTTGACCCATACAGGGAAGTAAATGAACATACAAAGAAATACACATGGCGTAAACCTAACCCTCTAAAACAAGCTAGGCTTCATTTTTTTTTTAGTCTCTGATAATTTTATGAGTAGTATACACAATACTGAAATTTTACCGGGTTGTAGGTCCGATCATTCTATTGTAGTACTATCAATTTTACTAAATGAGTTTAAAAAAGGTAAAGGTTTATGGAAATGCAATAATAGCCTTTTAAAAGATAGGGAATATGTAGAAACTGTTCAAAAATGCAATAAAAATGTTAAAGAGCAATATATGTTACCAGTATATAACCTAGATTACATAGAAACAGAAACTGTAATGATTTACAATTTACTATTTCATCTCCTTATTGAAATCCGGGGTAAAACTATTTCCTATGCGGCTTATAAAAAGAAACAAAAAGATCTTAAAGAAAAACAATTAGAAAAAGAAATAAAACATCTTGAAAGAGGTTGTAAATTGTAAATTTTCCTTTTTTGGATGGTGATGTTCCTCGTGCGCCATCATATGGCGTTTATATGTCGCAATTAATTCGATTTGCTAGAGTGTGCAGTCATGTAACTGACTTCAACACTCGTAATAAATTATTAACGGCTAAACTCCTTAATCAGGGTTATCGGTACCATAAACTACGCAAAGCCTTTTCAAAATTTTATAGACGCCATTCTGATTTAATTTCAAAATTCAATATTGGACTTAAATCTCTTCTGCAACAAGGTCTATCGGAACCCGAATTTTATGGTGACTTAGTATTCAGAAAAATATATAACCGCAATGACTTCAGCACCCAATTTCGTAAATCATTCTTCGATATAAAAAGATTGGGCACAACATGGATATTATACGACAGACTGCATGCGTGGTAGTTTGGCAACTTTGCTTCCCTCTTTAATTGCACGCCGGTGGGTCAGGCTTCAGATTCTATGACGGCTCCAACGTAAAGGCTTATTGAGAATAAGAGAGATCTAATTCAAGGTAATGTTGGTTAGTGCCTGATGCTATGTCTCTGGTCGGGTCCATCGGAGTCTAACTGTTGGTTTTCTTTTGCTCCAGCATTTCAGTGGTTTCTTGCTGTCGAGTCCTCACCGTTGTCTCACCTCTGTGGTTCTTTGATTTTTGTGTTCACGGAGATGTTGCACTGATGAGTTAGGAGGCCTTCATGCGGACTGAACAAATTATTTGTCTAAATCGCGACGGAAGTAAGGGCGAGGATTGTGGCCACGTAAAATCGATTTAAGCCCCCCCCCCCCCCCCCCCCCCCAGTGGAAATCTTTCCACTGACCGTTCCAAGGCGGTTCTTCTGTGGCGATTTATTTATGTTGTTGTTTGTTACTTACTGAGTGTATCACTTGTGTCTTTTAATTTTGGATGGCCATATGGCCATTTGGTGGGAAAGTATGGCCTTCCTTTGTTTAGGTTTCCATTATGGTCTGGTCGCTTAATGTTCGTATTTCTTTCCCTTTGGTGTCTTTGATGGGTGGAGTAAGTTAATTGTATCGATTCCTGATCTTTGTTTTACTTCTACTTTAGATGATATATTAGAGTTGAATTATAAAGATAAGATAACGCAGATTGAGAAAGAGCTTAAACAATGGTCTAAAAGGATTTTAACGCCATTTGGCCGGATAACAATTCTCAAAACCTTAATAATATCCAAGTTAAATCACTTATTTATAGCATTACCAAACCCATCAATGGATACTATTAATAGCCTCCATAAGAAATTTTTTAATTTTATCTGGCAATCCGGAGTAGATAGAGTGAAAAGAGATGTACTCGTGCAAGACTATGAATACGGTGGCTTAAAGATGATTAATTTAGTAAATTATATAGTAGCTCTTAAATCCACATAGATACGGAGATTAATTGTAAAAGACACTAAATATAAGACACTTTTCGAATCTAAATATGCTCCTTTAGACCAGTTAATGAAACGAGGAACAGAATTTATAAAACAAATAAGATCCAATAATACAAATCTATTTTGGAATGATGTTTAAGAGGCCTGGGTCGAAGTAAATAAACATACCAAAATTTCCGTTGTTGAAGATATATTATCAGTAAATCTATGGGACAATAACAATATTCAAATAAATAATAAATCGATTTTTTATCAAAGATGGTTTGAAAAAAAAAAAAATATGCTTTATAAGAGATCTTATAAGCGAAGACGGATCTTTCTTAAATTATGATCAGTTTGTACAGAAATTTGACATAAATACTAATTATCTTGATATTTTGGCATAATTTCATCTGTGCGAAATTATGTCAGAAATGTTAATATCAGATTAACGCCTAAACCATTGAGTAATTGCTATCTTCCATTAAGTATAAATGAAACAATGAAACACAAAAAAGGAAGCAAACATATTTATAATCTTATTAATGAAAAGGTAATTACGTTAAAAAGTCAACGGAAATGGAATGAAATTTTTAACAGAGAACTAGATTGGAAAACTATATATAACATACCTGCAAAATCTTGTACTAACACAAAATTGCATTGGTTTCAATATAGGATACTCCACAGGATTTTAGCAACCAACGACTTTCTCCATAAGATTAATATAAAAATGATAATCGCTGCAGTTTTTGCCACGTACAGCCCGAGACTTTAGTTCATTTATTTTGGAATTGTAGAATAGTTTCTGATTTTTGGGATCAAATTGAAAAATGGATTAATGAAAAGAATAATGGGTCTATAAGTATAGCTATGTTTTGTGTCTTTTTTGGTATTTCCTACAACCAAGATTGCAATAAGCCATTCAACTATATCATTATTTTGACAAAATACTGTATTTATATGTGTAGAATCAATAATTAACCCTTAAATTTTAACATATGAAAATTTGAAATTAAAAATGCTTTGGCGTCAGAAAAAATGATCGCTATTAAAAACTATCGCTATACAAAATTTCAAAAATATTGGGGCAAATGGATAACAATATTTGAAGATTCGAACTGACTTATATTAAGCCTGACAAAAAGTAGTCTGACCGTAATTGACCCTTATCCTGCTGATCCCGGATATGTCTTGCCTTTCAAACAATGCAGATCCACATCAGATGGCTGAGGAAGCCATCTGATCAGGATCTTCATTGTTTGCCATTCAGTTTATGAACATGTTGCATCATGTTTTGCATCAAGTAATCTAATTGGTTGATAATCAGTAGTGGGTGTGGCATATATGACTATTCAGGAGGACAAGGGTTAAGAACCTTTAACTATGATAGTAAAAATGTCGTCTTAAAAGCCATTGTGAATAATTGAGCTTAATTACTGCAACACAAGTCCATGTATACGTGTATATGAGTATATATAGGATCATATGCGCGTGAATATATGTATGTGTGCGTATGTGACGTGCCTATGTCATATTGTACTTATATTTGTGGGTGTATATATGCACTCATCGATAGGCGCGTGTATATGTGTAGTATGTGTATGTGTATGCATGTATATGTGTACAGGTTTATGTATGTATATATGTACTTGATACTTGGGAAATATTCATTAATGTGTTATACACGTATTTCGCTGTGTATGTCTATGTATGTCTTCAGAATAAATTATAAAAAAAAAAAGAATTAAATAGGTGTTTATGGTGCTATTTACAAACGCCTGTTTTAATCTTTTCCCCATGTCATTTTGGCATAATTATAATGCCTTTGGGCAAATATAATCCAAAATTGCCCATGTCCTCCTTTCTGTGTCTGGTACCTCATCTATTAAGCATGTTAAGATGATACAGTCCAACCTGTCATAGTGGCCACCTCTATTAAGCAAGCAACCTCTTGTAGCAAGCGTACATTTGGTTCCAGAAAAAGGCAAATGCATTCAAATCCACATGTATTAGGTAAGCACCTGTCTTAAGCAAGCACATTTTGATTATCCTGTAGGTGTTTGCTTAACACAGATTGGACTGTAATTGTATAAAATAATAATTTTAAAGGTCCACTCCTGTTTTTCCATCTCCGTTCCGGTTATTGTGTCCATTTCGGTTCATTCCGGTTAGTAAACACACCGGTCCTTTTCGCTATTAAGGGCAACCGTTTTTGGGTAGAATAGAATATATTTATTAAACCAATCATGGGTCATCTCTGGCATTCAAAATATACAAATCAATGAACCAAGTATACTAGACATTAATAGTTAATTAACAACACATAAGTTGAGGCAATGATCAGGAATCGACACAATCAACCCACAGCTCCCATCAGAGACACCAAAGGGAAAGAAACACAAATATGAAACAACAGTCCCCAATGGAAACACCAAAAGGACAGTTTCTTTCCCACAAATGGCCAACAAAATAATATAAGCGATACAAACACTCTCGGACCCATCAATACCCGGACTTGTAACTGGATATTTATAATTCCTTTATAAAAATTATTTATTGACGCTTTGATAAGTGTACTTTCTAAAATTTACAGCATTCGTGTGGTTTATTATTTGTGAGCAGCGCAGCAAATAATTTCAGCTCTATTCCTTAATTTTCATTGGTTGAAATTATTCAGTATATAACAACACTTATGGCGCGCTCGTCACAGTTCGAATTTGACAGTGGGGATGTAAAGAAGCTTTCTGCAAAATCCACAAAAACCCATCCCACCCGCCATCATGTCCACAGTTCGAATTAGACAGTGGGGATGTAAAGAATCTTTCTGCAAATGTGAGAAGACTCCGATTTTGAACAAACGACATAAATAAACCGCCACAGAAGAACCGCCTTGGAACGGTCAGTGGAAAGAATTCCACTGGGGGTTTAAATCGATTTTACATGGCCATAATCCTCGCCCTTACCACTGTCGCGGTATACACTAATTTTGTTTAGTCCGCATGAAGTCCGAAGAAGTAGTTTTCTTTTGCTCCAGCATTTCAGTGGTTTCTTGCTGTCGAGTCCTCACCGTTGTCTCACCTCTGTGGTTCTTTGATTTTTGTGTTCACGGAGATGTTGCACTGATGAGTTAGGAGGCCTTCATGCGGACTGAACAAATTATTGTTCTAAATCGCGACAGAAGTAAGGGCGAGGATTGTGGCCACGTAAAATCGATTTAAGCCCCCCAGTGGAAATCTTCCACTGACGGTTTCAAGGCGGCTCTTCTGTGGCGATTTATTTATGTTATTGTTTGTTACTTACTGTGTGTATCACTTGTGTCTTTTAATTTTGGATGGCCATATGGCCATTTTGTGGGAAAGTAACTTTCCTTATGGCCTTCCTTTGTTTAGGTTTCCATTATGGTCTGGTCGCTTAATGTTTGTATTTCTTTCCCTTTGGTGTCTTTTATGGGTGGAGTAAGTTAATTGTATCAATTCCTGATCTTTGTTTTACTTCTACTTTTCCTAACTCATCAGTGTAACATCTCCGTTTCCATTATGGTCTGGTCGCTTAATGTTTGTGTTTCTTTCCCTTTGGTGTCTTTGGTGGGTGGAGTAAGTTAATTGTATCGATTCCTGATCTTTGTTTTACTTCTACTTTACGTAGTTTATAATACCGATACCCCTGATTAAGAAGTTTAGCGATTAATAATTTATTATGAGTGTTGAAGTCGGATACATGACTAGACAGTCTAGCGAATCGAATTAACTGCGAAATATAAACCCCATACGATGTCGCACGAGGAACATCACCATCCAAAAAAGGAAAATTTACAATCTCGAAATCAAAATCATCACGTTTATCATAAATTTTGCAAGAAACAAATTCAACTACGATAGATAAATGTAAATCCAAAAAGGGGGCCTCGGTATCAGAGGAATTTGCCTTGTTTAACTGAAGTTCTAGGGGGTAAATCTGACTGATCAAACCATCAAAATAGGTATTATCAATATTTAATAAATCATCTAAATATCTAGAAATAGAAACTAAAAGCTTCAATAATTTCAGATTGGTTATCAATGGAAAGCGACAACATGACGTCTCCTCCATAACAATACAAGAACAGATCAGCCACAAGAGGTGCGCAATTCGTACCTATCGGAATACCCACAATTTGTCTAAATAACTTAGTACCGAATCTAATATAAATATTGACAAGTGGAAAGGTGAGGGTATCACACACTTTCTGACATGACAAAAGTGTATAATTCTTATGCTCTTTAGAAGTGAAAAATGCATTTCTGACATTACATGCAAGATACAGAGAATCTTCTCTGTGAAAAGCCCATTCAATTAAATCATTAAGCTTTTCTTTTATAAGATTATGAGGAAGTGTAGTGTAAAGAGTGGAAAAATCGTAAGTAGACAGACTTAAAGCACGAAAACGTCTGGATTTCAATTTATTTAAAACCTAATTCGAATTTTTTTATAGACCAAAACAGATTTCTTCCTGATCTTTCAAAGACTTTATCACAATATTGAATCACATGCGTTTTAATAGCAGTAAGACAGGAAGTTAATAATTTAGAAAATTCAGTGGAAGTGCAAGAGCTAGAATTTGTAATAAACCGTGCTTTGTAAGGTCTTTTATGAAGTTTTGGTAACCATTATAGCGTAAGAATCTTGTCTTGGCCTTCTGTAACACATACAGCAAACTTGGTGGCTGAATGACAAATATGTTCATCTACTATAGCTCTCTCTTCAGCTAAAGGCTGAAGTTCATAGGCCTTAGTACCACCAAGCTCCTGCTTAAGCATAACTAACATAGTGGGAGGTATATACGTAGAAGGAAAATGGAATCAGTAGGGGAGCCGTCACACAACGTTTCCCTTAATAGCGAAAAGGACCGGTGCGTTTACTAACCGGAATAAACCGAAATGGACCCAATAACCGGAACGAACCTGGAATAACAGGGGTGGACCTTTAAAATTATTATTTTAAACAATTACAGTCCAATCTGTGTTAAGCAAACACCTACAGGATAATCAAAATGTGCTTGCTTAAGACAGGTGCTTACCTAATACATGTTGATTTTAATACGTTTGCCTTTTTCTGGAACCAAAGGTACGCTTGCTAAAACAGGTTGCTTGCTTAATAGAGGTGGCCACTATGACAGGTTGGACTGTATCTTCTTAACATACTTAATAGATGGGGTTCTAGAGAAAGAAAGGAGGAAGGGGGCAATTTTGGATTATATTTGCCCAAAGGCATTATAATTATGCAAAATGACATAGGGAAAAGATTAAAACAGGCGTTTGTAAATAGCACAATAAACACCTATTTATTTTTTATAGATTTGAAGCTATCACTGATGAATGCTCGGCACGGTCTGAATTGTTTTCTCTATCCGAATACTGAAGTTAGAAGTGGCGTCACTTAACCCGTTAATGTAACGTTAACAAATTGTAACATTAATAGAACGTTAACACGTTAATACCGTCTGACCTTGGCAGATTATAAAGAACTTTCTTTCTATATATACTGTAACATCCCCTCACGAGGATTACCTTCAGGTATGCATTACATATACTCCAGGTTTACAGGATGAAAGCCTACACAGTAATCATGTTATTACGGCAGGGATCTTTTACCTGCGCAGGGGATGGTTCTCCCTGCACATGGGCACATGGGGGTGGGGGGTAGGGGGTGGGTAGGGGGGATAGTTTCACCCATCATAAATCTTTGGAAATCATCAAATCACAACTCAGTATATTAAAATGAAGTTCTCCCTATTTCCCGTGGTCTTAATCCTTGAGTGAAACAAAATAGATGGTTACACTCTGACATACATCATAAATGTTATACGACAGACTGCATGCATGGTAGTTAAACCAATCACGGTTGACAACTTTGCTTCCCTCAAATCCTATGACGGTTCCAGCGTAAATGCTTGCTAAGAATTAGAGAGTATCTAATATTATCTGATGTTGGTTGGTGCCTGATGCTCTGTCTCTGGTCGGGCCCATCGGAGTCTACCTGTTCATTGGTCTTCTTTTGCTCCAGCATTTCAGTGGTTTCTTGCTGCCGAGTCCTCACCGTTGTAGCATCTCTGTGGCTATTTGATTTAACAAAAGAAGTGAAGGCAATGATCAGGAATCGATACAATCAACCCACAGCTCCCATCAGAGACAACGAAGGGAAAGAAACACAAACATGAAACAACAGACCCTAAGCGGAAAGCCAATAGGACAGTTACTTTCCACAAAATGACCAGTAGGCTATCCAAAATAAAATGATATAAGCGACACATACATCCAAAGACAAAGGATAGCAAAAATAAACAGCGACAGAAGAACTGCCTTGGAATGGTCAGCGGAAACTAATTCCACCGGGGGCTTAAATCGTTTATACGTGGCCACAATCCTCGCCCTTACTTCCGTCGCGATTTAGACAAATAATTTGTTCAGTCCTCCTAACTCATCAGTGCAACATCTCCGTGAACACAAAAATCAAACAACCACAGAGATGAAACAACGGCGACGACTCGACAGCAAGAAACCAATGAAATGCTGGAGCAAAAGAAAACCAACAGTTAGGCTCCGATGGGCCCGAACATAGACGTAGCATCAGGCACCAACCAACATCAGATAATATTAGATACTCTATCTCTAATTCTCAATAAGCCTTTACGCTTGAACGGTCTTAGAATCTGAGGCCTGACCCACCGGCGTGCAATTAAAGAGGGGAGCAAAGTTGTCAACCGTGATTGGGTTAACTACCATGCATGCAGTCTGTCGTATAACATTTATATTGTACCCAATCGGTTTATATCGAAGAATGATTTTACGAAATTGGGTGCTGAAAAGTAGAAGTAAAACAAAGATCAGGAATCGATACAATTAACTTACTCCACCCATCAAAGACATCAAAAGGGAAAGAAACACACACATGAAGCGACCATACCATAATGGAAACCTAAACAAGGGAAGGCCATAAGGACAGTTACTTTCCCACAAAATGGCCAAATGGCCATCCAAAATAAAAAGACACAAGTGATACACACAGTGAGTAGTAACAGACAACAACATAAATAAACCGCAACAGAAGAACCGCCTTGGAACGGTCAGTGGAAAGAATACCACTTGGGGGCTTAAATCGATTTTACATGGCCATAATCCTCGCCCTTACCTCTGTCGCGGTATACACTAATTTTGTTTAGTCCGCATGATGGCTTCCTAACTCATCAGTGTAACATCTCCGAGAACATACAAATAAAAAGAACTACATAGATGAAACAAGGTTGAGGACTCTACAGCATACAACAACCGAATTGCTGGAGCAAAAGACAAGCAAAGGTTAGACTCCAAGGGGCCATTGCGGTTATATATTTTCTAAATTTATATACTTAGTCACCATAAAATTCTGGTTCCGATAGAACTTGATGCAGAAGAGATTTAAGTCAAATATTGAATTTTGAAAATAAATCAGAATGACGTCTATAAAATGTTTAAAATGCTTTGTTGCACTGATGAGTTAGGAGGCTTTCATGCGGACAGAACAAAGTATTTGGCTAAATCGCGACGAAAGTAAGGGCGAGGATTGTGGCCACTTTAAATCGATTTAAGCCCCCCAGTGGAATTCGTTTCCGCTGACCGTTCCAAGGCGGTTCTTCTGTCGCAGTTTATTTTTGTTATGGTTTGTCTTTGGGTGTTTATGTCGCTTATGTTATTTTATTTTGGATAGCTTATTGGGCATTTTGTGGGAAAGTACGTAACTTTCCTTTTGGCAATCCGCTTTTGATGTTTCCATTAGGGTCTGTTGTTTCATGTTTGTGTGTCTTTCCCTTCGGTGTCTCTGATGGGAGCTGTGGGTTGATTGTATAGATTCCTGATCATTGCCTCCACTTCTATTTTGCGTAGTTTATGGTACCGATAACCCTGATTCAGAAGTTTAGCCGTTAACAATTTATTACGAGTGTTGAAGTCAGTTACATGACTACACACTCTGTCAAATCGAATTAAATGCGAAATATAAACGCCATAGGATGGCGCACGAGAAACATCACCATCCAAAAAAGGAAAATTTAGAATCTCAAAATCAAAATCATCGCATTTATCATAAATTTTGCACGAAACTTAAGTCCCCAGAGGAATTCGTTTCACTGACCGTTCCAAGGTGGTTCATCTGTCGCGGTTTATTTTTATCATGGTTTGTCTTTGAGTGTGTGTATCGCTTATATTATTTTGTTTTGGATAGCCAATTGGCCATTTTGTGGGAAAGTAACTATCTTTTTGGCTTTCTGCTATTGATGTTTCCATTAGGTTCTAGTTTTTTGTTTTTTTTTCATGTTTGTGCTTCTTTCCCTTTGGTGTCTCTGATTGGAGCTGTGGGTTAATTGTATCGATCATTGCCTTCACTTCTATATTCTAAATAGACGTATTTTGGCTGACCGTTCCAAGGCGGTTCTTCTGTGGCGGTTTATTTAGGATGTTGTTTGTTACTACTCACTGTGTGTATTACTTGTGTCTTTTTATTTTGGATGGCCATTTGGCCATTTTGTGGGAAAGTAACTCTCCTTATGGCCATCCTTTGTTTAGGTTTCCATTATGGTCTGTTCGCTTCATGTTTGTGTTTCTTTCCCTTTGGTGTCTTTGATGGGTGGAGTAAGTTAATTGTATCGATTCCTGATCTTTGTTTTACTTCTACTTTGCACCTAAACAGACAAAGGATGTTGCATATAAAACATTGGTTCGCCCTCAACTTGAATATGCATCAGATCATCCATTTGGCATCCTCATGTTGAAACTCAGATCAGCAGGTTGAGAAGGTTCAAAGGACAGCAGCTCGATGGACATGTCGGCGATGGCGAAATAAGATGACATGCTTAGCGAGTTGCAGTGACCGTCCCTTAAGGCCGGTCGTGATCATTTTCCTTTTTTGGATGGTGATGTTCCTCGTGCGCCATCCTATGACGTTTGTATTTCGCAATTAATTCGATTTGCTAGAGTGTGTAGTCATGTAACTGACTTCAACACTCGAAATAAATTATCAACGGCTAAACTCCTAAATCAGGGTTATCGGTACCATAAACTGCGCAAAGCCTTTTCGAAATATTATAGACGACATTCTGATTTAATTTCAAAATTCAATATTGGACTTAAATCTCTTCTGCAACAAGGTCTATCGGAACCCGAATTTTATGGTGACTTAGTATATAAATTCAGAAAAATATATAACCGCAATGACTTCAGTACCCAATTTCGTAAAATCATTCTTCGATATAAAAAGATTGGGTACAACATGGATGTTATACGACAGACTGCATGCATGGTAGTTAACCCAATCACGGTTGGCAACTTTGCTTCCCTCTTTAATTGCACGCCGGTGGGTCAGGCCTCACATTCTATGACGGCTCCAACGTAAAGGCTTATTGATAATTAGAGAGATCTAATTCTTGGTTATGTTGGTTGGTGCCTGATGCTCTGTCTCTGGTCGGGCCCATCGGAGTCTAACTGTTGGTTTTCTTTTGCTCCAGCATTTCAGTGGTTTCTTGCTGTCGAGTCCTCATCATTGTTTCACCTCTGTGGTTCTTTGATTTTTTGTGTTCACGGAGATGTTGCACTGATGAGTTAGGAGGCCTTCATGCGGACTAAACAAATTATTTGTCTAAATCGCGACGGAAGTAAGGGCGAGGATTGTGGCCACGTAAAATCGATTTAAGCCCCCTCGTGGAAATCTTTCCACTGACCGTTCCAAGGCGGTTCTTCTGTGACGTCAAATGACATTCATACACCAGGACCTCTAATGTGGACAGTTAGTCCCAGCCTCTGTAGCTCAGTCGGATGCGCGTATGACTGGTGATCAGGAGGAGGTGGGTTCGATTCCTGACAGGGTCGGCAACATTCTTTCGTGGAGAGTGATCACAAAATATTTTCTACGGTCAATCTCTCCCTTCCACTGATTCAAGAAGGGCAGTTGTCAGTTTCTGGCGAAAGAATGTGCTGGTTAACCGCTTAAGTATAAGCATGCCCAGGAAAAGTGTGGGTGGGTAAACTGACCGGCTCAAAATGAATTAAATAGTGTTGACTGGACCGTTGATCTCCAATACAAACAAACAAACAATTCACGTCGCTGACTCGAGCACAAAACTTTTTTTTTTTTTTTTTTCCAAATGTGTCGGTGAACTGTCTTCTTGCTGAACTGTCTCGCCTCCAAACTGTTTTTAGGTGTACCAGAACCTATGCTCCGTCGTCTGCAGAGCTGTCAAAGATGAATTGGACTGGAGGAGCACGATACAGAATCAAATCCCAAGGCGAAAGAAAGATTCAAAAGGTTCACATTACCATCACTGAGCATACATCTATCCTTTGATATTCTGCCTTTTCCGAAGAAACATTTGTAGATATAATCAGTTTTCGTGACCTTAATCGTAGGAGGCCCAGAAATGGTGACTGACCTGTTTCGGTGACACTTAGTTCCCTCGCGTTATTTTCTTAGAAAAGAGTTCTGTGACCTCATCACATCCAGTTGTTAAAAGTACGATGCTGTCTTATGATCTTGCGCACCTAAGCATTATTCCGGTATTTGTAAAATAATAAAAACTTCACACAAAAACAAAAACTGTCTTATATTTATGTTAATATCTTAGCTAGAAGATTACGCTGAAAGCATGAGAAAACATGCAAAATCATTAAAGATAGCTACAAATAAGTCACTTACCACCATGTTTTCTCCAAGAGGTCAAAGGTCTTATAATCTTGCGCAGTAGCTGTATATGACGTCATGAGAGGTTTTCCCCATGCTAAGTGTGTAGGTATGGTGGCCCATTCAAACAATAAACGTAAATGAAGTTATTTGTCCGGTTTGCAATTAAGTTCAAGCGAAAACACATATGATTGGAACAGACTAATAATTGAATCCATAAACAAACTGTAACTTAAAACTTATGTACATGGTTTGAAATTCTAACTGCTTATTGTTCATTTTCACACCTGGGACACCTGAACTCCTCTTCATCAGACAACTCTCTAACAGAACTGCAAAATTTCAGATGGACCCAGCCACCACACTGTTCACACTGGCCCCATGTAACAAACTGAATTTGTAATTCTAAATTAAGCCCGTCTGGTTGCCACTTTCCACAAACAGAACACACCTCAGAATCTTCATTATATTCCTCCACTACTGGCACGGTTAGAACATCCTTTTTACCCCCCTTTTTAGCTGGCCCTTTCCCTCGTTTTGAATGTGGAATGGGTCCTTTTCCTTTCTTATGTGTTTCCTTGGCTTTACTTTCTTTTTTACTGTCGGTACTAGCCTTCATTTTCTTACAATTTTCAACATTTTCAATGATCACAATGTCTTGACTTTGTCCTGTCTGTTGGGAGTTAGAATATGGGGGGATAAATTTCATTTTCCTTTTGGTTGTACCCTTCTTTGATCCACCTTTCTCATTGTTCACTGTCTCGCGCTTTAATTTTTTCTCCTCGGTTTCTTTCTTTCCTTTCTCCATGGTTTTCTTTTTTTCATAGTGCACATCCTCCGTTATTGCCGCGCCATATGGGGGAACGAAAGTGCTTCTCTTTTTCTTTGGTTCATGGTTTTCTTTCAGTTTATGAAATTCATTTGTCTTTTCCTGAAATAATATTTTCACACTTCTGTTGTCTTTACGTTCTTTCCTTGTTACTTTTATTTCTGGCTTTTCCTTGGTTATTACAGGGGGTGAAACACAGGGAGCAGTAGGGTCATAGGGGAATATTCCAGTTTTTCTGAATCCGGACATTATGGTACTAACGTTCATGGAACTGATAAATGCATGACTAATTATTTGTGGCAAGTCTTCCTTAATGATAACACGGTTCGGATGGGCATGCAAAAATTTATGACATTCCGAACTGAGGCTCTTCTTGAATGGGCTGAACACAGACACATCGAGTGGTTGTAGACAGTGACTTGTGTGAGGAGGTAGTACAAACAGATGGATGTCTTCTTGCCTTGCTGCTTCTATCACGTCGATAGTCACATGAGTAGAATGGCCGTCATATAGTAAAACACAAGGCCTGGATGTTACATGATGCATAAAATGATTGGTGAAAAAATCAAGAAATAAGTTGGAATTTGACCAACCACTCTGAGAAGACCTGTACTCCGTACCCTCTAAACCCTCTGACCGAATGTCCCGAGAAAGCCTTTCACCCTTGAATATGACAAACGGCGGAATCGTCTCACCCAGAGCACTAACAGCGGCAATTACTGTCGTTGTTGCAGACTTCCCAGAAGTGACACAATGGGGGTTTGTTCCTGTCCTGGCGAGAACTTTGGGTGGGTTGTGGTCTAAGGAAATACCCGTTTCGTCAACATTCCATATGAACTGGGGTTTGTTCTTCAAACTGTATTTATCTAGCACATGTCCAAGTTCCTCAAAATAGGCATGTAGTGTGTCTTCATTCACTGCATCATCTCGAGCCTTCTCTCTTTTCTTGGGATGCGTCATTTTCAACTCGGGAAATCTTTTTAGAAAGCTGTAGAACCAGTTCTTTGTAGGTTCAATATCTCGGCTAGTAGCTTCGCTCATATTCTTCGCCATCTCCATGACTTGCCACCTTGAAAAACCATATCCAATATGAGCCATCGCCACGCAGTGCTCTGCTAGCATTTCTTCTTGCGTCCTAGTGAAGATAGTCGGGCCCCCTCTTTTGACATCTTCGCCCTTACTGTTTGCCAGTCGCCACCTCAGTGTGGATTCTGGGAGCCCATGGAGTCTTGCAGCCTTTCTGATAGCAAAACCCTTCTGTCTGACATCCCTGTAGGCATCATGTAGCTTCAGGTACCCATACTTGGTCTCACGAGGCTTGTTTGACATACTGGCTGGACTGAAAAAGACAAAAGGACTGAATTAACATTGTGCAAATATAACCTTTTATGATGTTCCCTATAGGAAATTAACGTTAGTTCAACGTTGAATAAACGTTAAATGCCTTCATGATTGTCTTATTTTGGTAAAAAAAAAGACATATCAGAACAAACCGCCGTTGCCCGGCGTTGAAAAACATTACACATGTGACATAGAAATCGGTTGAACCGTGACACTAATTGGCTTCCATACTTTTGAAAATTGGCGTGCGGTTCGGGCCTCTGGGAATCACAACAATGGCGGGGGAAAAGACCGTCTGCGGACTCGAGAGAGAGAAATGGACTGTTGTGATTATTCTGGAGATTATGTATTAACAAGTAGTGAATTTATTGATAGAAAATCTATTCTGATCATTGGATACTGGAGGAGCTGAAAGAAAATGTGATTTTAATCGAGCGAGTTTCTTGTGCGTGAAAGTGGGTCAGTGGGTTGACCTCATGAATAATTAATTAGGATGACGTAGTATGTAAACAAAAACAAAATAATTCAGGTACGTTTTTTACTTACTCTTTCTTTGTGAAACTGTTTTGAAGACTTGTAAGTGAACTGGATATAACCTCAACGAATATTCTGTCAATTTTCTGGATGCAAACGACTGTAAACAACCGGACGGGTTTCCCAAAACACGTGTCTGCGAGGTGCGCAAGATCGTAAGACGCGCAAGATCATAAGACCCGACTGTATAAATAAAGACCGGTCACTTCTGTCAACAACATTGGAAAATTGTGTTCAAAGACGTCCAAAATGGCCAAATGTGAGAAGATATGGTCGTCCACCCGATTTTCGACTACACTAGGTTTTCGACTATATAAGCGGTCGCGAGATTTTCGCATGAATTTCTATGTCACAATCTTTCTAATATTAACTTCCGGAAATTCCATCTGCCAATCCTCAAAGGTGCATTATTGAGCTACTGGGTTTCAATTATTTTTTTCTGGTTTTTGTCTTCAATGCATACTCCTTTGGCATGTGTACACTTTTGGAGCCAAATACAGCTTCAGAACTTTGTGAAAATGGTCGTTTTCATTCGTGTTCACCCTTCGCTCTGAACATGCTGAATTTCTGTTCTAAAAATGAATCTGTCACTTTACACATACATGGCGACAGTATCGTCTCTGACTGTCGTTACTTATGGCATGGTATTCAGCGTCATGTTATTTTCCAATTCATGCATGGCCTAAGCAAACAAGGCCAAAAATGAATGTCGCATAACGTCATATATGGGGATTCTATTTTGATCACGAACTAAAAATAGATCTAACTAGTGTTCGAAACCTAGTTAGGGAATCCCTCTCAAACTCGTTTACCTGTCATCATAATTGTTCGCATTTTTGCATAAAATGCATTCATTTGTATTGTTTTAAAGAAAAATACCGGCTATATGTATTTTATTTTTGGAAGCATTTTTCCAGATAGCTCAATAATGCACCTTTAACAAAGACCAAAAATGTGCTTCAAACCTGTAAGTATTATATAAATATTTTCACTTTTATTTACTAATTGCTTGATTAATTTGTTTCTGCCAAAAACACATACAGGCCCATTCAAACATCAGTATCCAAACCATCAGACGATGCCTTTCCACAAAAGGCACTCATTTGGAACCCCTCGGAATTGATCAGTTGGCATAAATGGGGAATCCTTGCCCAAAAATAAAAAGTATGGAAGCACAGAATTGCCAAAAAAATGTTAGAAAGTACTCTTGATTCGTGTGACATATTTTTTTAAATGAGCCCAGTGTTAAGTCTGGGGGGTATTGGACACACCTAACATACTGCACAAGTGTAAATTTTTTAAAGGTGCATTATTGAGCCTTGCCTCTCTCCCCACCCCCCCTCCCTCACATCCCGAAAAATTTTGGGTGTATGGCGCAGCCAGCCGCTAAAATTTATACCTGAGGGTGTCTGGGGTCAAAATCATCATCATCAACGGATTTTTGATTAACGTGCAGGTACAGGGGCAACGTCCACATAAGTGGGCCCCCTTCCATGTAGCTGGCTTGCTGCACGCATGGCAGATCTTACACCAGATCTCCAGGCTTGTCTATCATGAGGATCGATAGCAGAGAGCTTCCATTCTCTTCAATCTCTTTCTGTTAGTTGCTTCCAGGTCATCTTGGGCCTTCCTGGCCCCCGCTTTCCACTTACCTGTATGTCACAGGCAGTCTTGATTGCACCGTTGGAGCATTCCACATGTCCATACCAGCTAAGTTTTCTCTCTTTCAGGATGAGGTCCAGGTCCTCAATGCCAAGACGCTCAAGTAATTCACTGGACCTGATGGTGACAGTGTCCTGTGGCTTGACATTGCAGATCTGTCTGATCATTGCCCTGTCATTTCGCTGTAGACGTTGGAGGTTTGGCTTTGTCAATGGCCATGTCTCACTGGCATGCAGCATTGCGCTCCGCACACAAGAGCTATACACACGGCCACGTGTCTTGAACGAGAGGTGGCGGGAAGAGAGAACTGGTAGCAACTCCTTGAATTTCTTCCAGGCTGTTTTCACACTTGATGTAGTTGAAAGGTCGCAACCACCCCCTGCAGAGAGCATATCACCTAGGTAGCAGAAGGAAGCTACAACCTCCAGCTTGTCTGATCCGACTTGAACTTCCCTCTGTGGTCTGCCATCTAAGGGGCGTGCAGTTCCTTGGCACCATGTACACCTGTACTCAGGGTCCTCTATCAAGCGTTTGAGCCCACTGCATTTCTTGTGCACCCAGAACTTGCAGCCATTACAAAAGATACTGTTGCTGCCCACTCCAGTGCGACATACAGTGCATGGGAACTGGCCTGTACTCTGCAAGAGGTCCAGACCTGTACCACAGATCATGATCTTTGTCTTTCCTGCATTCACTCTCAGCCCTTTCGCCTCCATTGCGTCTTTCCAAGTTAAGAGCCTCCTGACACATTCCTCAAGGGATTCAGCTATGATGACAAGGTCATCAGCATACAGGTCCTCCCAGGGGACTCCAGAGCGGAACTCTCATGACAAGGCTTCTAGCACAATGATGAAAAGCAGTGGGCTGAGAACAGAGCCTTGATGAACACCCACCTTCAACACCCACCAAAAATGCCTGAAAATTGATGCTGATAAAACATGCTGCAAACAGTGTAAATGGCCAGTGCCAAACACCTTAATTGTTGCCTTGACAGCTGTGTGAAGATTAAAATGTGGTCAAAAATTCATGTGAAAACACACTTTTTGCCAACTTTGAGATGCCCTCTCTTTATCATGACAACAATGATCAAGTCATGAAAGGTTGCATTTGAAAGGCTACTGCCCAATGAACATTCATACCGAGTTTGGTGTAAAACAGACCATCCATTATGAAACAATGGCTAGTTGAAGTTGCTGTCAGGTGCAACACTGTGAAAATCAGCGAAATTCACAAAATGCCTGTGTGGTAAAGGGTTAAATAATGACACTAATTGGCCATCATCGGAAACCGAGTGGTGACGTCATGCCATTTTGACATGTCAGGTGATCAAATATGGGGTCTGATAGCAAAATAAAACAGCATGAACCGAATATCGGCTGGTTGCGGCTGGTATAACGAGTGTACCTGCATATTTTAGCACATCAGAGTTAAAGCAAATTCTTGTTTTTTAATCCGGTACATAAGCGGTAAAAAATTGATCGTCGAAAACTGGGAGGGGCGGCATAGATAGTAAAAAAATAAATATATATTTCCTTGCATATTTTGGCTGTTTTTCTTAATACCTTTTTTTTAATATGTTATGATGTGCCTCCCAAAAGCCATAGTTTATTTTTTTTTTACTATACTGGGGTAATCGAATTCCACCAGCGTAACCGTAAACACTTGTGCGGTAGGCATGTACCCATATTTATCTGATAGAAAACACTTTTATCAAAAAATACTAACCTGATCCAACACAAGGGAAGCTTTTACGGCGTTAAAATAGCAATGTCTGTAATCAAAAACTTTTCTATTTCAGACCACTCAAAATCCGCCATTTTGAAAAATGTCAACTTTTGAATTCCTTGTAAAAGGGGCACCCGAGGAGGTAAAATTATCAGCTTTCAACTTAGAATAGAAATGTGTTTCATGAATGATATGGGCAACTTTGGTTTGCAAGACAAATAGAATGTAATAGATAACTACTCATTATTATCAAATTATGTAAAAATTATCATCATGTTAATATTGTAGTATCTGTCTCTGTATCTGTATAAGTACGTTGCAGGGCCAATTCTGGCATAGGCGCAACGGAGTTGGATTAGGTCGCCTAGTCGCGACTGGAGAGAGCCTTCTTAAAGCCCTCTACCTTTTCTGCGCGGATAACAGAACTGTCCAGATTGTTCCAATCCTGCACTGCCTTAACAAAAAATGATTGTTTGTATTGAAGGGTGTTTGCAATTGGCACTTTGTAGTAGGAGGCTAAATTTGACAGTTACAAGCAAACAGTCCTTCTCATGTGCCGGATGAACTATAAAATTCTCAAACTTTGTTTTCAATAAATAGATCAGTTTTTTCTCTCTTTCGTTGGCTCAAGAAGGGAAGTTGTAAGGCTCCTGTGAAAAATGTGCATTACGCTGTTAAACAGCCTACATATGAGCCTACCCGAGAAGAGGATGACGATGAAAGCTGCTCGACTCTATATGGCCTAAATGGTATTGACAGGATGTTAAATGCCAGACAAACCAAACTTTACTAGTAGGAAATACCATCAAACTGAATATGACCTGAATGGTGTTGACAGGCCGTAAACTCTAGACAAGTGAAACTGGACTTATTAAGCCATATCCAGCACAAACAAAACTGCGTGCCATGTGAAACTGCCATCCAGCAGAACTGCTCCGAGCGCCATGCAGAACTGTGACATCTCTGCCTAGTGGTGGGCAATCGGTTTCAAATCACAATCGATTATCGGTTTATAATCGGAAGCGCAAACCAACTAGCTATCGATTGCATAATCGGTTTCTCTTTTATGTTAAAATTTGAGTAAATGTATGTTTAAATGCCTTTTGTATTTTATTTATATATGCATAATACTTACTATATGTTAGAGATTTTTCTGGACATTATGTTAAAAAAATAAAGGAAAAACATAAACACAGAACTCTTTGTATTATTTCCTAATAACCTTAAAACAATTCAGTGGTATGAGAAATTTGAATGACTACTGTTACCAGCCTCCATGGCCTAGTGGTTAAGAGCGCTGACTCTTGATCATAAGGTCTCTCATGGCTGTGGTTACTCCGGTTTTCGCCCATTTCTGATTAACGATCGGCTCGATATGAGTGAAATAATCTTGAAAGGGCCGTAAAACCAAAACCAAAAAAAAAGAAAAAAAAGAATGACTACTGTTGAATGGATGATTTATACTGAAAGGAATGGTTTATTATTCAGTCATTATGCTGTTTGTTTCTGAAAGAGATATCCTAATGACTAGTAATGACTAAATGTTTTGACAATGAAACAACATTTGTGCACAACTTCAGACTAGAAACAACACCTTATGACGGTGCAGACCTGAGCACCGAATGACTAGAAGACTGACCACTTTAGATGAGTGATCAGTCTGTTTAATCTCTCAAGAATTCTAATTTAAGGAGAATGTATACATCTGCAACAGAGGCAGCTATGTCAAATATGTTTTGGCCTACCTTGTCAATAGGAGTCTAGGAGCAAATTTTTCATTTTAGTGAAGACCCTTGACATGCTTAAAATCAAACAGAAAGTCACAAAAGTTGCCTGCCTTTTAATATAGCAGCAAAGTTTCGGCCACCTGGGTAGGAATAAATTTCCTTTTCATTTCGTGGTTGCTGCGTTTCGTCCGCCATATTGAAACAAAATATGCTTTATTAGACCGCGTACCGTATTCCGGTATGTATTATCCGCATTTACGTACTACCCGCACCCCCTTTTTTTGCCAAAATCTGAGGGAAAACTGTTCTTCTATTGTATTACCCGCATGGAACATTTGCTGAAATTTTGGTGGATGCGTAAGTGAGAATAAGTAAGAATTTGGCCAGTTTTTGTAACCCACAACGGAACGCTCGATCGTCTTCAAAAGGCGGGAAAATGCACGTGCGTGCGAGTATCACCAGAAAGCATGTATTTTACATTAAAATGTTGAAAAACTTTACCTGTTCACCATTGTTGTTTATTTATTAACCCACATATGCCTCCTTTTTGGGACATCGGCAAACAGTGCAGTCCCAGATCAGACACCTCAGAAAGACGCCGCAGACGTCTGATTCGGATATACACTGTTTGATGATTTATTACGGTTCAATTATGACACTATTGTTAAACCCTGTCATATAATTGCCACCCTGCGGTGCGTGTCGATTAGGTGTGAAAATATGGTCAAGTTATGTCTGTAAATTGCGTTTATTCCCAAATCAAAAAATTTAATCCGCAATTAATGTGAAAATTATTTAATTGCTCCTAAGACGAGTTGCTACAACTATTCTACTATCTCGTGAATGGTTATGTTTTGGCGCAAAATAGCAGACGCCTAGCGAGAATTTTTTTTTTTTTTTTTTTTTTTTTTTTTACCGTTTCCAAACAATTTTTTTATGAAAGATACGCCCCATTAAGATAAATCAATAGACATGTGTGGGGTTGGTTGGGTCCGATGACGTCATTTACCGATCGCGTGCAGAAAAAAAACAAAAAAAAACTGTAGCGCTGGTTTGTCGGCGGCGGTTTGAATGCCGGAAAACTTTGATGTTCGCATTGAACTTGCTTGTTTATTTCGTTTAAAATCAGAGTTTTAGGAATAATGCTCACAAAATCGGGCTTGCTAGTAATGAAGATTGTTATATTACTCATGTGTAAGTAAAATTGAGTGGACAATTAAACGTTATTTATGTCGGGTATCGTAAAAGGATAGAGCATAACATGAGATGCATGGTATTCAGCTGACAAAAGTAAAAATAAACTGTAATTTGAGGGAAAAACTGCGGGTAATTCACGCCCGAATTGAGTTATAGAAAAGTGCGACTGAATACTGGAATGCACTAAAACTCGGAATACCAAGTACCGGAACCGACTACAATCGACTAGAGAATTCTCAATCGATTATCGCTATCGGAAGCCAAAACCAACTGACTTTCGACTATAGTCGATCATCGGCCCACCACTATCTCTGCCGCCGGGCAGAACTGCTCCCTCTGTTGTCGGGCAGAACTGTGAATGCGACAGCATGCATCTTAGCCAGTAGTGTAGTGCTGATGTTATACAGCATAGATTTGGCCAAGACAGTTCATAGCTTCTTAAGCTAGGCTTAGACCCCCCTTTGTCAAGCGATATGCGCGCCAAGCAGGTTCCAGCTTGGTCCCGCGGAACAAGCTGGTATCTTTGTTGCACTGGGATGGTTCTCCTGATGCCAAATATATTTATTATATATCATTTATGTATATAAATAAAGAAGTAGTATTACATGGACTTGCTCGTTTTCATTAACAGGTCAGCCCCCGCCCAAATAGATTGGGCTGCATGATGCTTCCAAGCAGAGCTGAATCTGACTGCAGATGAGTACTGGTAAACCACTTAGAGGTTCTAAGCCTGCCCAGGAAAAGTGGTGCGAGGCTGACTGTCCATGCATATAAACCCTACTGGTTCTATTGGGCAGCAGGGCTGGAGATGACATTTCATCTCAAAATAGGGTAAAAGTCCCACAAAATTGGAAGCAATGTCTCCAGAATGACATTATAATTTTATACAGTGTTGACATGACGTTAAACCTCCAATCAAACAAACAAACAAAATCAGTACCCCACCATTGCAGAATAAAAAAATCTGTTTCTATAATTTGAAAATACATGTAGGTTTCATTGGCTTGCAGTGGTGAGATATGCAATGTCTGTGTTGAATTGATTCACAATTTCCAGTGTTTGTGTGGTATATTTCCCCAACCTGCCAACAGTTGATCATAATCCCTCGTCTTGCTGAATAAATTAATTTTTCTACACCCATTGTTGACTCTTAACCAAACTCATTATTACCGGTACTTTTCATAATTTATTCATTCAGTTCACAAACTGAATGATATGATAAACAGTGCAGAAGCCATCTGATCAGGATCTACACTGTTTGCAAAAGTAGGGGTTGTCATGTTCAACAGGACAAGAGTTAGATTGAATGTAAATCTTTGATTAAAAGCTGAAAAAAATGTGAGTCTCATACCAAAATAGAGTTTGCAGACCTGTGTGAAGGTTTAATCGCAGACTTGTATCACAGTAACGGTTCTTGCATGTATTTTATTCTGGGTATTACCAAAGAAAAGTTACATATACCATATATGTGCGGTGCAGACAAGACTACAGCCCAGTATATTTCAAATGCGCAGATTTGAAAAATGGGATGTACTAACTTAAGCGACCAATTATGATGCACTCTGACTGAAATGTTGGCAGTTACTACAAGAGCTGTCGCATGACAGCATAGCTCGCCTGTTTCGCGCCTTCGAGATATAAGATAAAATTACTGAACCATGAAATATAGGTCACACTCACCTAGATGTATTTGAGGTCAATCATCAGGTCACATGGAACATATATTTCCAATATTACATTTCGGAATCAAAAAGTGTCTGAATTATAAGGCAAAATCAGTGAACCATGAAAATAGGTCACACTGACCTAGATATATTTCTATGTCAATTAGCTGTTCATATGAAACATATAATTCAGGTTTCAAGTTTCTCCAAGAAATAGTAATCAAAATATATGGCAGAATCACTGAACCATGAAATATAGGTCACACTGAACTAGATATATTTTGAGGTCAATCATTCTGTCATATGGAAGTAATAACCCAGTAATGACATTTCTCCATCAAATAGTATTCAAGATACTGATTGACCTCAAAATATATCTAGGTCAGTGTGACCTACATTTCATTGTTCACTGAACAATGAAATATAGGTCACACTGACCTAGATATATTTTGAGGTCAATCATTGGGTCACATGGAAGTTATAACCCAGGTATGACATTTCTCCATCAAATAGTATTCAAGATAATAGACAAAATCACTGAACAATGAAATATATGTCACTGTGACCTAGATATATTTTAAGGTCAATCATGGGGTCACATGGAACTAATAACCCAGGTATGACATTTCTCCATGATATAAGGCAAAATTACTGAACCATGAAATATAGGTCACAGTGACCTAGATATATTTGAGATCAACAATGGGGTCACATTGAAGTAATAACCCAGGTATGACATTTCTCCATCATGTAGTATTCAAGATAATAGGCATAATCACTGAACCATGAAATATAGGTCACAGTGACCTAGATATATTTTGAGGTCAATCATGGGGTCACATAGCACTAATATTCAAGGTATGACATTTCTCAAAAAATAGTCAAGATATAAGGCAAAATCACTGGACTGTGAAATATAGGTCACCATGACCTTCACCATTTTACACTTGAACCAATGTCACATGGTTGGCTGATGTGTAACCAATTGTGTCTACAACTTGTAAGCATAATGGAACGGTATACAACAAATTACAAAGGTGTCCTAGATTTTGACCCCTAGTCCCACCCCATACCCCCACCCTATCCCAGGCATTTACCCAGGGGTGTGTTGTCTTGGAATCTCAAAAGACACTCCCAGGTATCGGAGTTGTAAAAATGAATGCTTTAAGATGAGTGACTGTTGAGATATAAGCATTTCAAAAACTTAAACACAGTATCACATTTGTGTTCTACATTTTGACCCCTAGCCCACACCCCAGGGCATGAACCCAGGGATCTGTTTTCTTGGAACATCAGATGACCCTCCCAGGTACTTAAGTTCCAAATATGAGTGCTCTGTGATGAGTGACTGTTAATAATAAGCATTTGAAAACTTAAACTCAGTGTGACAGGAACGCACACGCAAACGCACACGCAGAAGACCGAGGTGACAACAATAGCTCTCCATGCGAGCTATAAAATGATGACCAGCCTCGAATATGAGAAATTCAAGTAACAAGGAACATGTAACTTGCCAATTGATGAGTTTCTAAATGGTTTGGTATGTAATGACAATCTCAGGGCCACAATTAATGAGACTTCTCCCCCATATTCTGCATTCTTCTGTGTATATATACTGGGCTTGTTTTCCAGTCGGCAGATAGTAAGTTAGCTAGCAATGGGCTAGTGAGAGTCAAAATGAGCCTGACTCTGCCTGTCAGCATTTCACCGGGCAACACAGAGTCGAGTTGAAATAGTACATATTGAACTACATCCGTGTTTTGTTTTACATTGACTGTGTGACAGACTGATTTCAGGAATTTTCCTTGCAGGAGTTCTTTGATCGTAAAAGATTTGGCACTGTGAAAACAGCATGCAGCAGAACAGGGAGAAAGAAAGGTTTAAGTCAAGATCTCCTGGCTTTACATACAGTCAGTAGAGCTCACTCCAACAACAAACAAGGTCAGTTCAGTTCTCAAACCAAGTCGGCAGTGATATGCACCATATTTGACATAAGTATCGTACATGTACATGTCATGCTGTAAAAAGCTCTCTTCAAAACTTTTCCTAGAAAAGTTTTTATAGCCCCGCTTTGAAAAAGTGGGGGCTATATTGGATTTGCCTTGTCCTTCTGAGATTCCATAATTCTGTAATTCCGTACTTCCGTTATTCATCGTACCTCAAAAACCGTTTGAGGTATTTTCATGAAACTTCACACAAATGTAAAGCACTATGGAACGATGTGCAGAGCGCATGAGCCATAACTCTGGATTGCCTACCTTTGGAGTTATTGCCCTTTGAACATTGAAAAAATTCCGTTATTCATGATAACTCGAAAATCGTTTGAGGTATTTTCATGAAACTTCACACAAATGTAAAGCACTATGAGACGATGCGCAGAGCGCATGAGCCATAACTCTGGATTGCCTACTTTTGGAGTTATTGCCCTTTGAACAATGAAAAAATTCCATTATTCAGGATAACTCGAAAACCAATTGAGGTATTTTCATGAAACTTCACACAAATGTAAGAGCATGTGCAGAGCGCATGAAGAATAACTCTGGATTGCCTACTTTTGGAGTTATTGCCCTTTGAACATTGAAAAATTTAATTTGAGGCTGAAAGCTGAAAACATTTTTTTTCTTGTATTTTTCTTTTCTGATAGCGCTATTTCTTGTATTTTTCTTTTCTGATAGCGCTATAGCGGGGCTATAGTCAGATCCTCTGACAGTTCTAGTTAACATTAGTTCACCCATAAGATGCCAATCACGACAATTGTCGCCTGTTTTGTCGTCTGCGGGTTACTTTAAAAGTCATTTTTACAAACAGTGTGGACGTAGATCAGAGGCTTCTCTAGGAGCAGTCTGAACTGATCTGGATTCACACTGTTTGCCTGTATGCAAAAAATATTTTTAAAAAGTTTGCAAAAAAATCACCAGACGACATAAGCAGACAACATTTTCAGATATACTTTTTTTTTCGGCGTCTTAAGGGTTAAGAATGCAAGATATTGCAGTCTTTTGAAACTGAAACAGTGCTATCAGATCACACTAACAAATCATTACGTTTTTGATTAAGAGGAACTAATTGCTGACTTGTGTTTATTATTAAAGGAACCTATTGCAGGCCTCCTAGCAAAACCTATAAAACCTATAATAACCTATAATTTTGTGCCAAACCTATAAAACCTTTATTTTGTCCATAAAACCTATAAAAAGCCTGTATTTTCATGAAAAAAAAATATATTTTTCACTTTTTTAACCTTCTTGCGACTCAACCCTAACTTTTCTTCAAAATGCACTACTATTTTTTACTTTTTAGTCCCATAAAAAGTGATGAAAACTGTCAAGAAATTGTAATTTCTTTCCTCGCTCGCCTCGCTTGCTCGGACTTTGTAAAATTCAGATCATTTTTATCTGAGTAATTGTGGCACAAAAATTCAGCAAATATTTTTTCTTCAGTTTTAAATCTTTATCTAAGTTTGGAAGACTCTTTTTTTAACCTGTATTTTTATTGAAAAACCTGTAAATAACCTATATTTTGAGTAAGAAGAACCTACCTATATAAAAACCTATATTTTTAAAGTGGGCCACTAGGAGGCCTGCTATTGTGTTTTATATTATCCTTATACCAACTTTGGACATGGTTGGTTCAACCAAACATTTCTGAATTTAGCAACCAGGAGAATACAGTTACACCTGACCATGTGCTTAAGGTGAACAGATTTTTCCGCTATTTTTTCAAAGGGAGACAACTTTCAGGACTTCCCATTCGCTTTTCTATAAGCCCTGTCCCACTGAAAAAGGCGCCTATTCTTAAAGGAAAGAATTTGCTCCTCAGGAGCAAATTCTTTACTTTAAGAGTTGAGGCTTTTGACATGGGAAGAACAGAGACTTTGGCAGGAGTTTCCACCCCTGAAGATGTATCCATTCCTCTTAATCTTTAACCTGCTGAATATTCAATTAAGCCACACCCATTTCTGTCTATCAACCAATCAAATTACTTGATGTAATTAACTGCTACAAATTCATAAACTAAATGCCAAACAGTGTAGATCCAGATCAGATGGCTTCTTCAGAAGCCATCTGATCTGGATCTACACTGTTTGCAAAGATAGGGCTTGTCGCCTACAGCAGGGTAAAGGTTAATCGAAGGTTTTTCTAGGGCTTGTTTTCATATTAACCCTTTTTGTACCAAATGGAATCTTCCTCCTTATATATGGCAGGAGTCCATTTCAAAATTTAGGGGTCTCAGACTGTGTTTTCTTCAAAATCTATTTGGAAACTCGCTGAACCTTTTGCAATCAGTGAAGGTCCTGATCAGACGCCGCCTGATCTGGGCCTGAATTGTTTCCCAGGGTACCCGTTTTGGGGTTTCCGGTACAAAATGGGTTAATATGAAAATCAAAGTGCACCGTATTCTTGTTACAACATGTTATAAATAAGTGTCACAATACCCCTCAACCTCATTACAACACGGTTCGTTATAACACGGTTTCGGATATACCAGGGTTTCAATACGGATCCCAGAAATGTTGAGATCATATAGAAAAATGACCATAAATGGTCATTTTTCCATATAATCTATACATTTTTGTTTGGATATAACACAATTGTTTAACTAACAAGGTTTCTGCTTAGGACCCCATTAATAATGTTATAAAGAGGTTGTGGTGTATTTAACAATAGGATCCTTTTCAGAAAAGTTTTCTTTCACTGGTTGGTCTCAAGTTTGTTTATTCCTTTTTATAAGGTAATAAATTTTATTATATGACAGATTAAATATGCAAATTAGTTAGATATGTCTCGTAACGTTACACGTACGACATGCTTAACAACGTCATGTTTACTAATGTCGGAATATTGACGTTTTTATAAAACCAAGGTGAATAAAATTCATTTTAAATGTTATATGATAAATAGAATCTTGCATTCGTGCTCATGTATTATTGAATTTATTAAACTCGTCGAGGAAAAGGGATAAAATGTTCCGCAAAGCCTTGCATTTTATTCCTTTTCCTCAACTTGTTTAATAAATTCAATAATACGTGAACACTCATGCAAGATCCTCTATTTAAATCATGTTTTGTTTAACGGTCTCATTTTACCATGTAGAGTTTTACATTTGTGTGCCTTTCAGTATTATTTTTGGTTCTTGCAAATGTTTATGACTTAAGTAAAGCGTGTAGAAACTAGTCCTATCTACCAATCTAAACATTTCATAGCTTTGAGTTACAAGTTTGCTTTCCGAACAATACACTTTAAAGAGCATTCTGAAAATTTTTGTTGTGATCAGGTGTATGAACTGGCAATTCTTGTTGATGTGTTCAAACAATATCCAATAATAAATAATAATAATAGACTTTATTTTGAGAGGGTAACACATTTAGCTACAAAACTAATCTTCCATGAGGCCCTCTCTTATATACATATATTTACAAATAGAGTAGAAAAAGTGCTGGTAAAACATAGACCAAAGTCTGTCACACCAGATGTTGTAACACTAATGAGAGCTCTAGCTTCCTAGCAGTGTATTACTACCAGAGCACAGTAGAGTCTCAGGCTCAAGCCTGCTTGCAGTGTGTAACCGCGAGTGCACAGTGAGTCCACTTACAATGCCATTCGCTGCAACACCATCAGGCAATTGATACTCCCTTAAGATCCATTTTACTTAATATATTCCGTTATGGATATAGCGTGGTCTCAGTATAGAACTTTACCCTGGGCAGGTCTTAGCTATAACACTATCAGGGGACTGCACTGCGCCTCATCTCTGTCTATGTTTTACCATTTATGAGATTCATATTCATATAGTTTTTTCAACCAAAGGTACTTATATACACTTGCGTTTGCACATGCACACACTCATAACTCATATTTAGTACATTTTTTTTTTTTTGCCAATATGCTAAAAGATGAAAAAAAGACATTGAAACAAAACAACAAACAAAAAAATTATTAAGTAAAAATCAAAAACGAGTTCCTTTAAGAGCAATGAAAACATTCATAAGAAAGAAGATGGGTCATACTACGTAGTTTCGGCTAATAAAGCCTCATCAGTGACCCTGTAATGATCCGGCAAAGAAAGCCAGAGGAAACATACTGCAATTTTGCGAATTTCGAATAGGCAGTCGATTCAAAGACTGATATAAATCAAAATGGGGTCCAAATAATTAAAAGCCTGTCTAGAATATGAGTCTAAACCAATAATTTATTTCTGATTTCTCAGAATATTCACGCCGATCTCAAAGGACCAAAAGTAAAATATAAACTGCACTATGGTTGATGTACGGGGAGACGTTTTACGGCCGCCACACGGCACAACACCAGCTGCAGTGAAGGCAAATAAAAATCAAAAACGAGTTCCTTTAAGAGCAATGAAAACATTCATAAGAAAGAAGATGGGTCCTAGAATCCAGTTAATGAGGTGGGAGTGAAATATGTTTATACTGTCAACTGATCTTAGGTCAGATTGTAAGCAGTTCCAAATTATGGGTCCAGAATAGGTAATACTTTGTTTGAATATTTCTTTATTAGGTTTTGGAGTGATGAATGTCCGTCCTGAGGTTGAACGTAATTGTTGATCATTTTCATTTATTGTTTTTTAGCTCACCTGAGCCTTTAGGCTCATAGGTGAGCTTATAGTATAGCCATGGTCCGTCGTCCGTCTGTCCGTCCGTCCGTCCGTCCACCATTTTCAAAGATCTTCTTCTCCTATACTGCAGGAGAAATTTCAAATTTCAAAGCCAAATTTCATATGGAGCCTCAGTGGGATGGGGGAACGAAAGTTTGTTCGCGGGGTCTGGATCACATGACCAAGATGGCCCCCATGCCCATATATGGTAAAAAGCCTTCAAAAATCTTCTCCAGAACCATAAGGCCAGTGGCCTTGAAACTTGGCATGTAGCATATGGTACTCGGGCCCATCATGGTTTGTACAAATGGTGACCCCGGGTTGACCTTGACCTATTTTACAGCAATGTCAAATTTGCTGAAGTAGGCTTTTGCATGGGGCAAAGTGAAAATAATGGATTTATAGGAAAACCATTGAAGACAGTGTCACCAAAATTTGTAGATCAGGTAAATTAACTGAACACATGAAGATCTATGGGTCAGAAAGGTCAAGGTCATTCATTGGCCTTAGACCAAGGTCATTCAGGATCCATATTTCAAATATTTTTTTCTCCAAAACTGCTGAGCCAATTTAAGTGAACTTTAATATGGAGCCTTTGTGAGTTGAACAAATGAAAAAATGCCAATACGGTCTAGATCACATGACCAAGATGGCCGTCACGCCTATATATGGTAAAAAGCCTTAAAAATTTTTCTTCTCCAGAACGTAAGGCCAATGGCCTTGAAACTTGGCATGTAGCATATGGTACTCAGGCCCATCATAGTTTGTACAAATGGTGACCCCGAGTTGACCTTGACCTATTTTAAAGCAATGTCAAATTTGCCGACTTAGGCTTTTGCATGGGAAAAAGTGAAAATAATGGATTTTTAGGAAACCATTGAAGACAGTGTCACCAACATTAGTAGATAAGGTAAAGTAGCTGAATACATGAAGATCTATCTGTAAGAAAGGTCAAGGTCATTAATTGACCTTAGACCAAGGTCACGCAGGTTCCATATTTCAAACATTTTTTCTCAGAAACTACTGAGCCAATTGAAGTGAAATTCAATATGGAGCCTTTGGGAGTTGAACAAATGAAAAGCTGCCAACATGGTCTAGATCACTTGACCAAGATGGCCACCACGCCCATATATGGTAAAGAAACTTCGAAATTCTTCTTCTCAAGAACCGTAAGGCCAATGGCCTTGAAACTTGGCATGTAGCATATGGTACTCAGGCCTATCATAATTTGTTCAAATGGTGACCCTGGGTTGATCTTGACCTATTTTACAGTAATGTCAAATTTGCTGACTTAGGCTTTTGCATAGGAAAAAGTGAAAATAATGGATATTTAGGGAAACCATTGAAGACAGTGTCAAAAACATTAAAATGTACACCAGGACCAGGTGTCAGGTGAGCGTTTACAGGACCACTGGTCCTCTGGTTTCTGAAACATTTCATTGACATACTGTGGATTTATTGAGATTTTGTACATAAATTTTGCTTTTCTAAGGTTTAACCTATCAAATATAGTTAATATTTTTTAGGTCCTGCATGCTTTCCAGTATATTATCAACATTATAGTATAAAATTATTTTGCAAGCTCTTTTTTGAAGTTGAAACTCTGTTGTTCAGATTCATTTGAGAAGTATCACCCCATATGATATTATAAGAATCTGATATGTGGTTCTGTTGTAGATGAGCGTTTCCAACCCAAGGGATGACCGTGCTGAGCAAAACCGAGGCTATGCCGAGGTTCCGCTCAGCACGGTCATCACGAGGGTTGGAAACACCCATCTACAACAGAACCACATATTGGATTCTTTTTCTTGCACAACACCTCCGGTTAGTTTTGACAGCTTGCACATGTATATTGTTTACAAAGTAAAAGTAGTGCGGAAGTAGTTCCGGCAGTTGAATAGAATTGAAGCGCATTTATGTTAGTTGCCTGGGTTGGAACACCAGGGTCAGAACATAAATTTCTATCCCAGGGTAAAATCACGGATTTCCTTGTCTGGTGTGCAAGAATACAATAATCAATGTGTGGCTGTATATATGTTTTATAAAATTTAACTCTATGTTCTCTGGACAAAAAGTTTTTAATTCTAGACAAGAGCCATAAATTTGAGGCAATTGTTTTACATATTTTATCAATATGATGTGTCCATGTGAGATTATTGTCTAGCACTACACCAAGAATTTTGTCATTTGAAATCATGTTCATGTCTACAGTGTTAAGGGTTAAAATATAATAGCTTTGGACATACCCGTTTCTAATTCTAGGGTTGTCAAATTTGTTTTATTTGTTGTAAGTCTTACAAAGATTTCTATAAGCAGCCAATGTAGACCTTGGTAAGATGCTCATTATCTGGTGACTTGGTCTCCTGATACTCTGTTTGCCAACATCCCGTTTTTAAAAGTTTAAGGAAGTGCCAACCTTTACTGAAGGCTTTATGGGAGGACATGGTGATGACAGGGTAAGCATTTTCTGAAAATCAAGTAGAATGTAACTCTATGATAAACAGGCTGACCTCACCGGTTTTCAAACTCATTCAAGCTTTTATTCCTGACTTGCTAAGAAGATCCGATCTAAACTGAAGTGGCTATGGTGATGACAAGTTCAAAAACAAGAGTTTTCAAACTCCTCCAAGCTTTCTGCCTGACTTCCTTGTTTGTAAGTTTCATGAAGATCCGTTCAAAACTAAAGGGGCAGCAGTGATGACAATGTCGAAAATATGCATTTTCAGCAATCAAAGGCACGTCACTCTATGATAAATGTGCCGACTTGGCCGGTATTCAAACTCACCTGAGGTTTTATTCCCAGCCACCTTACATGTAAGTTTCAGAAAGATCCAATCAGACTTGGCCAGTATTCAAACTCATCCAAGATTTTATTCCCAGCCACCTCACATATAAGTTTCAGAAAGATCCGATCAAAACTGATGGTCAAAATTTGGCACTTTTAGTAATCAAAGGGATGTTACTCTAAAATAAATGAGCCGACTTGGCCAGTTTTCGAACTCATCTGAGGTTTCATCCCCAGCCACCTTACATATAAGTTTCAGAAAAATCCGATCAAAACTGAAGGGGCTACGGTAATGACAAGGTCAAAAATCAACATTTTCAGCCATCAAAGGGACATAACTCTACGATAAATGGGCTGACTTGGCCTGTTTTCGAACTCATCCAAGATTTTATCCCCAGCCACCTTACATATAAGTTTCAAAAAGATCCGATCAAAACTGAAGGGGCTATGGTGATGACAAGGTCAAAAATCGGCATTTTCAGCAATCAAAGGGACGTAAATCAATGATAAATGGGCCAACTTGTCCGGTATTCAAACTCATCCTAGGTTTTATCTCCAGCCACCTAACATATAGGTTCAGAAAGATTCGATCAAAACTGAAGGGGCTACAGTGATGACAAGGTAAAAAATTGACATTTTCAGCCATCAAAGGGACATAACTATAAAGTTAATGGGGCAACTTGGCCGGTTTTCGAACTCATCCTAGGTTTTATCCCCAGCCACCTTACATATAAGTTTCAGAAAGATCCGATCAAAACTGAAGGGACTACAGTGTTGACAAGGTCAAAAATCAACATTTTCAGCAATCAAAGGGACCTAACTCTATGATAAATAGGCCACCTTTGCCGGTATGCGAACTCATCCGAGGCTTTATCCCCAGCCACCTTGCATATAAGTTTCAGAAAGATCCGATCAAAACTGAAAGGGCTACGGTGATGACAAGGTAAAAAATCGGATTTTCAGCAATCAAAGGGTTGTTACTCTGTGATAAATGGACCAACTTGGCTGGTTTTCGAACTCATCCGAGATTTTATCCCCAGCCACTTTACATATAAGTTTCAGAAAGATTCGATCAAAACTGAAAGGGCTACAGTGATGACAAGGTCAAAAATCAGCATTTTCAGCAATCAAAGGGACGTTTCTCTAAGATAAAAGGGCCGACTTGGTCGGTTTTCGAACTCCACGGCCACCTTACATATAAGTTTCAGAAAGATCCGATCAAAACTGAAGGGGCTACGGTGATGACAAGGTAAAAAATCGGCATTTCCAGCAATCAAAGGGACGTAACTCTATGATAAATTGGCGGACTTGGCCGCTTTTCGAACTCATCCGAGGTTTTATCCCCAGCCACAATACATATAAGTTTTAGAAAGATCCGATCAAAACTGAAGGGGCTACGGTGATGACAAGGTCGAAAATGGGCATTTTCAGCAATCAAAGGGACGTAACTCTATGATAAATGGGTCGACTTGGCCGGTTCTCGAACTCATCCAAGATTTTATCCACAGCCACCTTACATATAAGTTTCAGAAAGATCTGATCAAAACTGAAGGCGCTACGGTGATGACAAGCATTTTCCCATAGTAAGTCTATGGGACCTTGTGGTTGCCATAGGAACCAAAGTTTTGGAGCGATTTCAAAAAAAAGTTTATGTCATCAATGCCCCACCAGAGGCATGCTACAGATGAGAAATGATTGAGATCAGCCTGCAGGATACAGAGATATAGCTGCTCAAAAGTGTGGACGGACGACGGAGGACCCACTATACTATAAGCTCCCCTGGAGCCTTCGGCCCAGGTGAGCTAAAAACTTATATGGCAGGTTGCAGTGATTCTTTGTGTTTTCTACATACAGTGTCCTCTGGTGAAGGACCACCTTTAGGACTGTTCAAAAGTGGTCTTTAAGAATAGTCCCAAAGTTGGTCTTAATATATGAATTTTACTATCTGTGGCTAAATCATGTCCTTATTTTCATTATGTAATACTTTCTCAGAGTTATATTATGTGGCAGTAATAAAACAAATGAGTAATCTTGGAAATCTTGCTCATGATATTATGTATATGACCACAGATGAAATACAGCAGAAATCCATCAAAAATGTTGATCTGGACAAGTTTCATTCTTGTACAAGATCTATTGAAGAAGTTGACATGGGGCCATCATCTCCTACACCAACTCCATCAAGACTGTTACTTATGGAACCAAAGCATAATCTGAGGTAAGTGGGTTGTGGTGGTGATGGTGTGTGTGTGTGTTGTTGGGGGGGGGGGGGGGGGGGAGGGGGGTGAAAGAGACCAGTAGACATAATTCAGAGGATATGCATGTAGACATCTCAAGATAAAAAAGGGATGGATAGGCAATGATTACAAATACTGGAGAGCTTCACTACACAGGAAGGAAAAACTTCATTTCTGTATTGCCAATTTTGGTATAAGTATAGAGCATCAAAACAAAAATTTGCTTGGTAAAAGATGCTAGTAGGGCATGGGCCTGTTTGTTGTGCTTGCAGCAGATGAATGAGGGCTGGTGTGTGTGTTTGTGGGGGGGGGGGGGTATTTTTTTCTTCAACTCTATCCAATCCTTCCTTTTTAGCTTGCCTGAGACAAAGGCTCACAAGGCGAGCTTATGGATACCAATGGTTTATTGTCCTTTGTCCATTCACACTTTCAAACATCTTCTCAGAAACCACTAGGCCAATTGAAGTCAAATTTTATATACAACATCTATGCTTCAGGGGAACAAAAGTGTATATGATTGGTCCTGGTCACATGACCAAGAAAAATGACCTAAATAGTGTTGGCTGGGCCATCAAACTCCAATACAAACAAATACATGACCAAGATGGCAGCCATGCCCATATATGGTAAACACCCTTTAAAAATCTTCTCAGAACAGTAAGTGCGATGATCTTGAAACATGGCAGACAGCAAAATGGACTGTGGCTACAAACGTTATATAAGTGATGACCTTTGGTTGACCTCGACCTATTTTACACAGGTCAAGTTGGTTCCCTAAGGCACTTGAAGGGGAAAAAGGTAAAACATTGCTTTTATCCAATACAATTATAGTGTACGGAAAGAAAATATGACTTATATAAACCTCTATGAATGTCAAAGATCCAATGACCTTGGCTCAGGTTCACAAGGATTGTATGTTCAAACATGTATCATCTCCTTAGAAACCAAAGGACCAATTTGAATCAGATTTTACATAGAACTTCTGTGCCTCGTGGGAAATTTTTTTTATAAAATTGGTCGAGGTCACATGACAAAATAATGATGGCCATGCCCATACATGGTAAAAAGTCTTTGGAAGTCTTCTTCTCAAGAATCGTAAGTAAGTTGATCTCGAAACCTAGCAGATTCTGAAAGCAAGAGAGACTTGAGCCCTACAGAAATGATATAAATGATGACTCTGGGTTGACCATGACCTATTTTACAGCAAGGTCAAATTTGGTCCCCAAGGCATTTGAATAGGAAAAAGGTAAAACGGTTCTAGTTTGTGAAAAGAATGTAGGTTTTAATCGAACCTCTATGAATGTCAAAGATGAAGGTCATTCATTGATTTTGGCTCAAGGTCACAAGAATTGAATGGGCATCAGAAGTTCAAACATCTCAGAAACCACTGTATCAATTTAGGTCTTATATTCTATGTAGAACATCTACGCATCACACGAACTAAAGTTTATATAATATAGTTTGTCCTGGTCACGTGACCAAGATAGCCACCATGCCCTATAAGGTTAAAACCATTAAAAATCTTCTCCCGATCCATGAGTCAGATGATATTGAAATTTGTCAGACAGCAAATGGGACTCAAACCCAACACAAGTTATTTAAGTGATGGCCCTCTGTTGACCGTGACCTATTTTAAGGCAAGGTCAAATTTGTTCCCTTAGGCTTATAATGGGAAAAAGGTCAGACAATGCATTTATTCAAAACAATTATTGTTTATGAAATGAAAATAGATCTTATATGAATGTCAAAGGTCAAGGTCTATGAAATTTGATGTGCAGCTTTTTAGGGTAGTGGGGAACAAAAATTTGTTTGAATGGTCCAGTTCACATGTCCAAGATGGCTGCCACTTATCATTAAGTATTGTATAAACCTGAAGAGATTTATTTCTCCAGTACCACTGGGCCAATTGTATCAGTGACTGAGATGAGCGACATTGCCTTGAGCTACTTGTTCTAATGCCCCATCTCTTGGGAGAAGACTTGCTTCACTTCTATTTTGCTATAGACGGTTGCTTGAAGACATAGCCATTGACCCTCTAGGTCTAATTGCTTAGAGAGCCTAACTAAGTCTGTCCAGGAACAGCGAAGGAATATAAGAATCTTTTATGGGGTTCTGTTGTAGATGAGCGTTTCCAACCCGAGGGATGACCGTGCTGAGTGGAACCGAGGCTACGCCGAGGTTCCGCTCAGCACTGTCATCCCGAGGGTTGGAAACGCCCATCTACAACAGAACCCCATATTGGATTCTTTTTCTTGCACAACACCTCCGGTTAGTTTTGACAGCTCGCACATGTATATTGTTTAGAAAATAAAATTAGTGCGGAAGTAGTTCCGGCAGTTGAATAGAAATGAAGCGCATTTATATTAGTTGCCTGGGCCGGAACACCAGGGTCAGAACATAAATTTCTATCCCAGGGTAAAATTACGGATTTCCTTGTCTGGTGTGCAAGAAGGCTTAGGTAACTGACTGGCTCAGCATGACCTTAGCTGTTAACTGGACCATAAAACCACAATAAATATCAATGTTCAGGCACTTGATCCAAAAATAGTTTAAGATGAATGGTGACACTTTTGTGGGATTTATGCTTCAAAATTTGTCAGTGGGGGTCTACCCTTAAAAAGGACCTCCTGAAGAACTGATTCTTTCTTCTATTACCCTTGTCCCACTGAACAGGACAACCCCTGCCTTTGCAAACAGTGCAGATCCAGATCAGCTGGCTTCTGATCAGGATCTACACTGTTATGCAGTTTAAAAATTGACCCTTGTCCTGCTGAGCCCGGATATGCATTATTTTTCAAACAATGAAGATCCAGATCAGATGGCTTCTGACGAAGCCATCTGATCAGGATCTACATTGTTTGCCATTCATATTGTGAATTTGTTGCAATAATTTGCATCCAATAATCTGATTGGTTGAAAATCAGTAGTGGGTGTGCCATATTTGAATATTCAGCAGGACAAGGGTTAAAAGAAAACATATCAAGTACATGTAATTTGATCTGTGGATAGTCAGGAATGGTGTGACTTAATTAATTTATGCAGCAGGATAAGGGGTGAGAATAGACATTTTGAAAGGCTCAGCTTTAAGGAAAAGTTAACAGAAAGCCCCAAAAATTGATTCTCTATTATAAAAAATGGCAAAAATGTCAAGCACATCCATTCATCTTAAACATCAGGTTATGGATGCCTTTAACGCTTCTCTTGCTGAATATTCAGTTTAGCCACACCCATTTCTGACTTTGAACCTATCAAATTACTTGATGTAATTTATTGCTACAAATTCATAAACTGAATGTCAAACAGTTTAGATCCAGATCAGATGGCTTCTTCAGAAGCCATCTGATCTGGATCTACACTGTTTTCAAAGATAGGGGTTGTCGTGAACAGCAAGATAAGGGTTAAGTGCTGCATGGCATTTATGTTTTGTCAGTTGGTCCTACATGGCACAGATGTTAAAAGCATGTTTATTGTTAGGGAACATTGATAGTTCAGATGGACCTTCCCATACATGCAGTCTGATTAAAGTTACAACAGTCTAGCAAGACAACCTCTACCTCTTCAAACAGTGTAGATACAGATCGGATGGCCCATCTGATCAGAATCTACACTGTCATTCTGTTTGCAAATTTAAATTAATACATCATTCCAAGCAATTTGATTGGTTGAAAGTCAGAAATGGGCATGGTAAATTAATTTATTCTGCAGGATAAAGGTTAAAAAGACATACTCTTATGAGTTTCTGAAGTAGAAAATAGTGTATATCTTGATGGGACAGCTTGTAATGAGCCAACTCATTTGGAACTACCATAAAATCCTATAAATTGGGTCACCTTGAGAACTTGCTGTAATTCTCCTAAAATTTTAACAAATTTAGTTCATGATCCAGCTAGGAGCCGAAAGGGGCAGACAGAATGGCAAACAGTGTAGACCCTGATCAAACTGCTCCTTCAGGAGCAGTCTGATCTGGGTTTGCACTGTTTGCTTAGACCTGTCTGTCGCTATACTTAGGATCATTACAGTTCTGTGTTTGTCCACATCCATTGTTCCAAGTAGGGCTTTTAGTCAGAAGTTCTAGCAGAATGGCAAACAGTATAGCACCTAATGAGAGAGACAGCTCAAAGTATACCATCTCATCTGGATCTACATTGTTTGAAAAGGTATTTGTATCTGACTGCAGGATTGAAAGGTTTAATATTATAAAGATTTTTCCTCATTTAGCTGGGGTCACCTACATAACTTCCAAATCTTCCATTGTTGTAGTCAATCAGGATCAGGACCAAGACATCACAGAACAGATAAAGGCAGTCTGGAGTCCACACCACAGAAGTATTCCTCTGACTCATTTCTCAAGCCAGCCTCTCTGTCTGAGCGCTCTGGAAAGTCTGATAAGCATCATATAAAGAAGAGAACACCACAGAAACCCACACCTCTGGTAAATGATATTAAATGAGACTTAACACCACAAAACATACCTTTGGGCATATTAACTCTGTCACAAGAAAACCTTGTGCAATAAACAAAGGTGCAGAGCAGCTGGGCATCGTCACCTTAGTGTTTTCAGCTTGGACAGTACAATAGATCTAGAAGCCTCCAGGGTGTCACCCTGAGGTGCTTAAGCTACTTACAAACCAGCAGTCATAGATTCTGAGCTTCTCCAGACTTTCTTATGAGTTTTTAAACCAAGGCCCAGTCTCACCTTTAATGATTGTTGTTTAAATGTATGCCAACAAATAAACAAGTACCATTTCTCTAATTTCTGTATCTAAAATTTCAAGACTCTTACTTGTCTGTGTAGCTGAGCAGGTTGGTTTATTTGTTTTTTCTTGAATTGAGGTTTTACATCCCCATCAACACTGTAGGTAATTTTTGAGACATTGCTTCCAGTTTTGTGGGACTTTCACCTGACACTGAGATGAAATGACATCTCGTTCCCTACCGCTTCAGGCTTGTTTATGTCTTATCTGGTTGCAAATCCCGAAGACAGGTTTTCTATTTACAGAGCTCATAAATTATGTGGCCAATGAAGGCCCTGAGCAGCTCTGCATATCTGTTCAGAGTGAGCTGATTTAGGATTCTTATTGTCCACCAATAATATTGTACACTGAATGACCTGCAGGACCAAATAAACTCCCTATAAAAATACACCATAATCTTTATATGAAACTGTTCATTATATCACTGTTTGGATATAACATGGTTTAAAGATGGAGTCCAAAAATGTATAGAGTATATAGAAAAATCATCACGAAAACACGTCTATATAATTTTGACCCCCTTTCCGGGGGTTTACCATATTTTTCTTATTTCTGCTCTAAAATATAGATTGTGGGTACTCGTTAGAACTGCCTCGATGAGGCGGTTCTAACGAGTGCCCACAATCTATATTTTGAGCAGAAATAAGAAAAATATAACAATTTTTCATCATAAAATTTGCGTTTTTTCAGCGATAAAGATGGCAATGTATTTGTATAGGCGTGTTTGCGTAATGGATCATAAATCCATACAATATGCATGTACAGAGTACATGTATATAGAAATGAGCATAAATCTCCTTTTTCTATATTATATGCACATTGTTGTTTGGCTATAATATGGTTGTTTAGCTCACATGATCAGGAGCCCACAAATTTTTGCAGGTGCCATGCAGTAATCACCGTCTGTCTGTTTGTCCTCATTTTTAGCTCACCTGTCACGTAGTGACAAGGTGAGCTTTTGTGATCACATTTTGTCTGTCGTCCGTGCGTGCGTCCGTGCGTGCGTGCGTAAACAATTTCTTGTCCGCATGATAGCATCTTCATTTATGATTTGATTTTAACCAGACTTGCACACAACTTGTACCACCATGAGATCTGGGTTCTTTTCTTGAACCAGCCATATCCCATCATGTGTTACAGAGTTACGGCCCCTGAAATGGCAAAAATTGCCTATTTTGGTCTTGTCCGCACGATAGCATCTTCATTTATGATTTGATTTTAACCAGACTTGCACACAACTTGTACCACCATGAGGTCTGGGTTCCTTTCTTGAACCGGCCATATCCCATCATGTGTTACGGAGTTACGGCCCCTGAAACGGCAAAAATTGCCTATTTTGGTCTTGTCCGCAGGATAGCATCTTCATTTATGATTTGATTTTAACCAGACTTGCACACAACTTGTACCACCATGCCATCTAGGTTCCTTTTTTGAACCAGCCATATCCCATCATGTGTTACGGAGTTACGGCCCCTGAAACGGCAAAAATTGCCTATTTTGGTCTTGTCCGCACAATAGCAGCTTCATTTATGATTTGATTTTAACCAGACTGGCACACAACTTGTACCACCAGGAGACCTGGGTTCCTTTCTTGAACCAGCCATATCCCATCATGTGTTGCGGAGTTACGGCCCCTGAAAGGGCAAAAATTGCCTATTTTGGTCTTGTCCGCACGATAGCATCTTCATTTATGATTTGATTTTAACCAGACTTGCACACAACTTGTACCACCATGAGTTCTGGGTTCCTTTCTTGAACCAGCCATATCCCATCATGTGTTGCGGAGTTACGGCCCCTGAAAGGGCAAAAATTGCCTATTTTGGTCTTGTCTGCATGATAGCTGTTTCATTTATCATTTGATTTTAACTAAACTTGCACACATTTTGTACCACCACAAAATATCTCGGTCAAGTTCGAATATGGGTCATGTTGGGTCAAAAAGTAGGTCAGTAGGTCAAATCAGAAAAAAAACCTTGTGAAGACATTAGAGGCCACAATTTTGGTCCGATCATCATCAAACTGGCCCAGAATGATCATCTTGACAATATCTCAGTCAAGTTCGAATATGGGTGTTGTCGGGTCATAAAGTAGGTCAGTAGGTCAAATCATAGAAAAACCTTCTGAACACACTAGAGGCCACAATTTATGTCCAATCATCATCAAACTTGCTCAGAATGATCATCTTGATAATATCTTGGTCACATTCGAATATGGGTCATGTAGGTTCAAAAAGTAGGTCAGTAGGTCAAATCACAGAAAAACCTTGTGAACACACTAGAGGCCACAGTTTTGGTCGAATCATCATCAAACTTGCCCAGAATGATCATCTTGACAATATCTGAGTCAAGTTTGAATATGGGTCATGTCGGTCTAAAATGTAGGTCAGTAGTTCAAATCAGAGAAAAACCTTGTGTACACACTAGAGGCCACATTTCTGGTCCAATCATCATCAAACTTGCTCAGAATGATCATCTTGATAATATCTTAGTCACGTTCGAATATGGGTCATGGCAGGTCAGAAAGTAGGTCAGTAGGTCAAATCAGAGAAAAACCTTGTGAACACACTAGAGGCCACATTTTTGGTCCAATCATCATCAATCTTGCTCAGAATGATAGTCTTGACAATTTCTCAGTCAAGTTCGAATATGGGTAATTTCAGGTCAAAAAGTAGGTCAGTAGGTCAAATCATATAAAAACCTTGTTAACACACTAGAGGCCACAGATTAGGTCCGATCATCATCAAACGTGCCCAGAAAGATCATCTTGACAATATCTGAGTCAAGTTTGAATATGGGTCATGTCGGTTCAAAAAGTAGGTCAGTAGTTCAAATCAGAGAAAAACCTTGTGTACACACTAGAGGCCACAGTTTTGGTCTGATCATCATCAAACTTGCTAAAAATGATCATTTGACAATATCTCAATTAATTTCGAATATGGGTCATATCTGGCCAGTAAGTAGGTCAGTAGGTCAGATTGTTGAAAAACCTTGTGGACACACTAGAGACCCCAGTTTTGGTCTGATCATCATCAAACTTGCTCAGAATGATCATCTTGACAATATCTGGGTCAAGTTTGAATATGGGTCATGTCGGGTCAAAAAGTAGGTCAGCAGGTCAAATCATAGAAAAAACATTTTGAACACTCTAAGAGGCCACAGTTTTAGTCAAATCATCATAAAACTTGCTCAGAATGATCATTTGGACAATATCTCAGTTAAGTTCGAATATGGGTCATGTCAAATCAAAAAGTAGATCAGTAGGTTATTTTGTCATAACTTTTGAACTGTTTGAGATAGAGCCTTCATATTTAGCATATAGGTTCCTTGTGACAAGGGCTTTCCACTCATATAAAGATTTGACCTGTGACGTTGACCTGTGACCTACTTTATCATAACTTTTGAACCATATGAGATAGAGCCTTCATATTTGGCATGTATGTTCCTTGTGACAAGGTTTTCTCAACCGTTCAAAACTTTTGAGCCATGACCTTGACCTTTGACCTACTTTGTCATAACTTTTGGAGCATTTAAGATACAGCCTTCATATTTGGCATATAGGTTCCTTCATAGGAGTGAGTGTTTGAGTTTGAAGTCTCACCAACAGCTAAGGTCATACAGTTATGGGACCTCTGTTTAAAGACCAATCTGAAAGTCTGGAGAAGCCTGGCATCGATCCTGCTACCCTGGTTTACAAGGCAAGTAGCATGACCACTTCACCATGAAGGCTTCTAAACTTCATTGGAATGTTGTGTAGATGACCCTCTAGGAAAATAGCATAACGATTAACAAATGGTCACAAGAGCTAAAAATAGAAAACATTGTAAATTTGCTTCAAATGCTAACTCCTTCTAAACCTTTGGGCCAATTGGATTTAAAACTTCACAGGAATGTTGCCTAGATGACTCCCTACCAAAATAGTTAATACTCATTCCACTCCAATGAACAAGATGGCTTCCAGAGCTAAAAATAAAAAATTCTTCAAACGATAATTCCTTCTGTACCCTTGGGCCAATTTCATTCAAACTTTGAAGTAATGTTGCTTAGATGACCCTCTACCAAAAAGGCTAAAACAATCCCGCTCTGAAGAAAAAATGGCCACCGGAGCTGAAAATAGAAAAATATTGTAAATCTGATTCAAACGTGAACCCCTCCTAAACCCTAAGGACAATTTGATTCAAACTTAACAGGAATGTTGCCTAGGTAACTCCCTACCAAATAAGCTAAAATCACTCTGCTGATGAACAAGATGGCAACCATAGCTAAAATAGAATGTACTCGAGACAGTGTCACACAGGTGAGCGAACCAGGGCCCTGTGGGCCCTATTGTTCATGTTTTTAGCTCACCTGAGCCGAACGCTCCGGGGGAGCTATTGTGATCGCTCACCGTCCATCCTCGCTGTCCATCTGTCCACAATTCCTTTAAACGACATCTCATATAAACACCTGAACAGATTTTGACCAAACTTGGCAGGTGAGCTACGCTGTCTGATCACAGCTGTTGTTTTGGTTTGTTTTACAGCTGAATACAGGCAGCATTCCCAATGCAAAAATGGCGGGGTATTTTTTTGCGAAATTTAAAGATACATTTCCCAAGCATGTGAATTTATCAGGATTTATTCCCAAAACTCTAGAGGCACAGGGCAAATAATTACTTCTGATATTGAATAATACTTCTATCTCTTTAGTTTCACACTATCAGTTATCCAGAGCCGTCACTGTTGCCACACACATCAGTGGTCTAACTATGAGCAAGAAGTCTGGGGACCAGTATGTCGCTCCTTCAGTGATAATTCCGGCTCAGAATAATATGAGAAAATATTTCATTCAGCCAAAACTGGTGAGAAATTATGAATTTTCAGTGAGAAATTTTAGCAAAAACTTCACCTTAAATTACATTTCACTATGAGATTTTTCTCCCAAGTAGCCCATTCCAATGTGATTTTAGGCAAAATAATTAAGAGCAAATCCCTCAAACTGTCACCCAGAAATTATCCCTGCTACATGTATCTACAGCCGAACTTCAATGGCTCGAACACCTTTGGGACCTCGAAAATCTGTTCGAGACAGGGGTAGTTCTAGCCACTGAGGTGACTGCCAGGAGGCATAACCAGATACTTTTAGACATCTTTTCGGTGTTCTATAATGAAAATGTATGCTTCGTGTACTCATTAGAATCGCCTCATCGAGGCGATTCTAATGAGTACACACAGCATACATTTGCAAGATAAAAGACTAAAATCTCCTTAATCATCCCCCACTATTTCTTACATAGAGGATTTCGCTAGGGGCTCAAGAACGGGTTCGACACATCCATGGTAAACGAGCCATCGGTGTTCGAGACATCGAAGTTCTACTGTACTTATACAATAGTTCAAGATAAGGAGGAGTAACGCGGATAATCAGCGATAAAATTCTTAATTTTTGTTAGAAACATTCGTTGTAAGTACTTGTTGGAATGGCCTCAATGAGGTGATTCTAATACATGCCCATGAAATATGTTTTTGTGGAGAAATGTGGAAAATAATGAGGTGAATCTGATAAGTGCCCACAAATAAGAAAGGTCATGCCTTAATTATCCTCATCATTTCTTATCTCAGATGAGCAATGCATACATGTTTGAGTGGTCATTGATCTTGTCTGACTTCAGCTTAAATGCAAATATTGCAAGAAAACAATAATGGAGAACACAGCTTCTAGTACAATTGAGGTACCCACTTACAGCTTGCTGAGGCATATTGGAGTTAAATGACTTGCCCGCATCAGAACCACTCATATTCATGTTCTGTAATCCCATATATATGTGAAGTGCATGATCCAACAGACATAATATTAATCTGCCTCTGAGATTTGGACCTGGATCTGCATGAAAGCCAGACACCTTATCCATGTGGTCATGCACATCACAAAAACCTTACTCTTTTAGGCAGACTTGGCATTTATACATGGGGGTACACATCATATTTCAACCCATAGATACATGTATAAAATCAACAGAATCGTTCATGTAATAGTTTTGGATAGATCCATTTCGACTTTTGGATTGAATATTTGGCTTTATATTTGTTGTAACTTGTAAGATTTACAATATTTCCTGTACTTTAAGCAAACAATGTAGACCCTAGTCAGATTCTGTGGCATCTTGTCTGGGTCTACACCAGTGCATATACTGCACAAAATCTACGCAGCCCTAGAGGTGGACATGTTTTTATGTAACGTAACGTAACGTAACGTGTAACGAAGTGTTTGTGACTGTATCCTTATATAGACCTAGTTCCAGTGTAAATAGAAATTACAGTCTTGTTACGAAACATATTCTTGGGATGCTACAGCTAGGCATATGTGGGTTAAGCTTGTTAGTCAGTTCACCAAGTCTGCATGTTCTATGTAAATCCTGAGCTTTTAATCTCTCTCTAGTTGATGTGTGTTTAAACTTAGATCCAGATAAACTTTCTGAACAATTTGGGCACCCATTTACTGCTAGATATTTAAGAAAATTAACATTATCATTCTTATGCAACAATGTACAGCTATACAGAACATTTTTGTATTGACATGGTTGTGGAGCATTGGTCCAGATAAGGAGGAGTGAGTGAGTGTAGGGCTGGCTAATCGGAGCTGAAAAGATAATCGATTATCAGTAATGTCAATACGATCGATAATCGATTTAGTAATCGCTATGGTTTTTGACATAATTTTACCTGTTTGGCTTTCTCTCTGAGCATGACTCTTACCATATGTTGCACTTTACCATATGTATATTTGAACAGACAGGCCTGAGCAAACAGTGTAGACCCAGATGAGATGCCGCAGATTGCGGCGTCTCATCAATCTGTGGCGTCTCATTAGGGTCTGCACTTTTGCCACTCATCCAGCTATTTTAGGCAAATCAGAAATGATAATCATTTTTGTGGAATTTATCGATCGATTAATCGATAATAGGATTAATCGTGTCAGCCTTAAGTGAGTGTTTGAGTTTTATGTCTCACCAACAGCTAAGGTCATACGGAGATGGGACCTCGGTTTAAAGATTCATCCGAAAGTCTGAAGAAGCCCGGGATCGATGGTTTACAAGGTGAGTAGCATAACCACTACACCACGGAGGCTTTCAGCTAAATAAAGCAAATTCTTCTGATACTGAGGCCCCCTTTTTGGATTTACATCTTTCTATTGTAGATGGATTTGTTTCGTGCAAAAATTATGATAAACGCGATGACTTTGATTTTGAGATTGTAAATTTTCCTTTTTTGGATGGTGATGTTCCTCTTGCGCCATCCTATGGCGTTTATATTTCGCAATTAATTCGATTTGCTCGAGTGTGTAGTCATGTTACTGACTTCAACACTTGTAATAAATTATTAACGGCTAAACTCCTTAATCAGGGTTATCGGTACCATAAACTACGCAAAGCCTTTTCAAAATTTTATAGACGCCATTCTGATTTAATTTCAAAATTCAATATTGGACTTAAATCTCTTCTGCAACAAGGTCTATCGGAACCCGAATTTTATGGTGACTTAGTATATAAATTCAGAAAAATATATAACCGCAATGACTTCAGCACCCAATTTCGTAAAATCATTCTTCGATATAAAAAGATTGGGTACAACATGGATATTATACGACAGACTGCATGCATGGTAGTTAACCCAATCATGGTTGGCAACTTTGCTTCCCTCTTTAATTGCACGCCGGTGGGTCAGGCCTCAGATTCTATGACGGCTCCAACGTAAAGGCTTATTGAAAATTAGAGAGATAATGTTGGTTGGTGCCTGATGCTCTGTCTCTGGTCGGGCTCATCGGAGTCTAACTGTTGGTTTTCTTTTGCTCCAGCATTTCAGTGGTTTCTTGCTGTCGAGTCCTCACCGTTGTCTCACCTCTGTGGTTCTTTGATTTTTGTGTTCACGGGGGTGTTGCGCTGATGAGTTAGGAGGCCTTCATGCGGACTGAACAAATTATTTGTCTAAATTGCGACGGAAGTAAGGGCGAGGATTGTGGCCACGTAAAATCGATTTAAGCTCCCCAGTGGAAATCTTCCACTGACCGTTCCAAGGCGGCTCTTCTGTGGCGATTTATTTATGTTGTTGTTTGTTACTTACTGTGTGTATCACTTGTGTCTTTTGGTTTTGGATGGCCATATGACCATTTTGTGGGAAAGTAACTGTCCTTATGGCCTTCCTTTGTTTAGGTTTCCATTATGGTCTGGTCGCTTAATGTTTGTATTTCTTTCCCTTTGGTGTCTTTTATGGGTGGAGTAAGTTAATTGTATCAATTCCTGATCTTTGTTTTACTTCTACTTTATTTATGTTGTTGTTTGTTACTACTCACTGTGTGTATCACTTGTGTCTTTTTACTTTGGATGGCCATTTTGTGGGAAAGTAACTGTCCTTATGGCCATCCTTTGTTTAGGTTTCCATTTTGGTCTGGTCGCTTCATGTTTGTGTTTCTTTCCCTTTGGTGTCTTTGATGGGTGGAGTAAGCTAATTGTATTGATTCCTGATCTTTGTTTTAGTCTACTTCTCCAGATAAGGAGGAAAAATAGGGATAATTGATGGATATTTTTATTTTTCTTATTCATCTTAGAAATCATGTTGTGTGTACTTGTTAGCATCAGATTACCATAAAGATCCTAAGTATTGGGACAGATAGGCCTAAGCAAACAGTGCAGACCCAGATCAGACTGCTCCTGAAGGAGCAGTCTGTTCAGTGTCTACACAGTTTGCCATTATATCTACACCTTTTGGACTCCTTGCTGGATCATAAAACAAATTTGTTAGAATTTTAGGAGAATTACAGCAAGTCCTCAAAGTATCCGAATTTTTAAGATTTTTACGGTAAATTATAAGTTTTGGGTACTTGTTGGAATCATTTCATTGAGGTGATTTATTTCTAACAAGTTCCCACAACCTTTATATATGTATCTGTGTGTGTCTTTAAAGAAATAAGGAAAGATACCCCTTAATTATCTGTATTACTCTTTATCTTGAGCTATGGGAAGATTTCAAATCTTCTGTATGAATGTTGCATTAAATTTATTTGCAGGAGACGCCACAAAGCTCTGGTGCAGATTTTGTTATTAAAGAGGATGTAAGGACAAGTTCTGAAGATAGGGGCTCCAATTTCGCTGCATTTAGCTTTAAAAAACCTGGCAAAAGGTCACAGTCTTGTTTTGATCCTTTTGCAAATGAAGACTTCCAAATTACTCCATTGAGGAAATATTCTAAACATGAATCACTATCAGGACAAAACAACCAAAGTAGAAAGAAAAGAGAACATTCTTCATTTGACAGTTCAGAGTTGAACAAAAACAACTCTGAACGATCCAGCCATAGCACTTTCTTCACTTCAACTCCACTGAAAGAAACAGATAAGGTAAAACACCACCACTCTCATGGATCCAAACATAAATTTGACTTTTCATATTTGGGCTTAAGTTTTTCTCCAATAGATAAGTTACCTAAACACCATGTTCCTGAACTTGAAGATGACTTTACATATCAGCCAAGACCAATGGTAACTACTCCAGACACTTGTGTACCTAAAAAGCAGACACCTGTATTCAGTACTTCGTCATTTATGTCTTCTGAGACCGACTCAAAACATGAACTAGTGGAATCTCAGGAGTCATGGGAAAACCCCAGTTTTATCAGGCATTCAAATCTTCTTGGTTCTGAATCTATATTCAATGAGCAAGCAGCTGTTGAAAGAAATCGTAAAGAGAGTTTTCTAGAAAGTGTTGAGAAAAGTAATGTATTCCTTAAGACTTCATCTGAGGATCCAGTTGGCACTGTTTTTAAAGACTGCTCAGTAGTTTCTCCTAGATCTGAAGAAATGGTCCTATCCAGAAGCAACTCCTCATTGACACAGTACCGCCAGAAGCTTCTGCAGTCTGAAAATGTATTGGATTCATCTAACCCACCTGCTAAAGATATGCAACAAAATATCACTGAAAAATCAGAAATACTTGCTAATGAAATGGATGAAAAACCGTTTCCCAGTGCTTTTGATCCAGACTTTCACAATCAGCCTCACATATACGCAAAGCCAGAAGAGGATAAGAAGATAGATATCATGAAACTATACCAGAAACATAAGGCAACTGGTACTACAGATGACAGCTTACTGCTGACCAAGGCTCATACATCAGACATTGTAGTTACTACTGAGAGACTAGATGTATCAGAAAAAGATGTAACTGATAGTGATCTGGACATACAAGGTAGACAGATCTCTGGAGGAGAGGCTAGGTAAGAAGATATCTTAAGGGTAATGGGTTTACCTTCAGGGGAGTAGGGGTGTGGAAATCATACATCTGACATGTCCGGGAATGTTTGCCTGTGGACAAGCCTTCCTTTTCATTTCGCTTGTTCATGGACAAGTTGAAATTTTCTGTAAAAGAATGACTTAAATTAATCTGGCAAACAGCACATTCATCATGAGCAACAGATGTAGTCAGGTAATGTAATAAATGAGACTGTTCCTACCTAATCCTTGGTTTAAAACTACTGAAGTAATCAGCCAATGATAAATGAGTCTCAAGATAATCCCCCAAACAAACGAAACTTACCTTGTTGATGTTTGGTTGAGATTCAATGTAGTCACATACACACTGGAGGGATCATATGAGATGCGCCCCAACCGTGACCGTGAACATCAGTATAAGAAGCTTAAAGTTGCAACAAAAATTTTGATAAAAATTCCTGTTGACCTACTGAAAACTGTAAATTCATATAAACATATTTCATATGTTCATTTAATGGGAGGGGGACATATGGGTGGGCATATGATCCCTCCAGTGTGTATGTGACTACATAGAATCTCAACCAAACATCAACACGGTAAGTTTCGTTTGTTTGGGGGATTCTATTACGTCACCACACTTCCGATCTCATATGAGACTTCAAAGCAATTAAATCAAAATTTTTGGATAAATTGAATACAAACCATATATAGGCAAATTTGATATAATGGCATATATATCATCACAGGGAATTTCACTTTTATATGCCTAGAATACCTTCAGTACTACTATTTCAGTTACCACTTAACAATGCGTTAGCATAGCTAACCTCCTGAATGATTGGTTTATCATAATATTTGGAAAAGGTCTGTTCACTACTCCACCCGGCAACTTTCATTATTTCAGCCATAGGAATGTTTTTCAATTTAGCTCCAGATGCTGAAGCACTCCTGACACTGTGTGATTTGAATATACTAGTATCTATGCCCGACAGGAACATAACATTCCTTAACCACCTACTAATTGTACTAGTGGTAACAGTATTATATGGTTTAAGGTAACTCACAAATAAGGACTTATTTTGTCCTCTTAACTTTTCTGTCCTTCTGAGATACTCAGTTAATGTATGTACAACACATAACCTCCTATCTGGAGTGTACTCCTTCAAAATAACATTAGGAACTGGTACACCAGGCCTAGATTGTTTCAATGAACCATCATATTGTAATATATAAGAATCAGCATCTTTCCTAAGTCCATCTATGGATAACAGTTGTAATGACTGACACATACTGGCTTGTGTTAATGCTATTAACATAACTAATTTATATGTTAATAATTATAATGACAATTCTTGAACAGATGGCAAAGACTTTATATATGTTAACACCTTTGATGTGTCCCAAATTTCTGTATAACGAGCTTTTGGTGGTCTTTTCTTGAATACACCCATTAAGAACTTCTTAATTAAGGGATGTTGACCCAAGATAAAACCATCTATAATGATACCTATAGATGATAATGCACTTCATGCAGTATTCATAGTTTTATATGTAATACCAGTGTTGTACAAATCTGTCAAGAATTGTAAAACTGTATTCAAAGAAGGTTGAATTGGACTACTCTGTTCTTTACCACAGAACTCAAACCATTTGTTGATATACACCGAATATTGTTTTTGTGTGGATAATTTCCATGAGGACATGATAATATCGGCAGTTTCATCCGATATTCCTCTGTCTTGAAAGGATTTCCTGACAAACGACATGCCATTAACATTAGTTTCCCTACAAGAGGATGTGTTTTTACCACATTTGGTATTGTCAGTGTTGTTTGCTCTACAGGAATCACCCGTGGATGATCTATTAGCAGTTCCATCAATCTTTTCCACCAGTTCTGTGTTGGCCATAGGGGTGCTATCAGTATACATTCTGCCATATCTGTTCTGATTTTGGCACAAGTACGAGCCATCAGACTGAAAGGACAAAATATATACATAAATGTATTTGCCCAATCCACTGAAAAGGCATTTATAACTTCTGCTTCATAATCAGGTTTCCAAGAAGCATATTTGGCAACCTGCTTATTGCAGCGACTAGCAAACATGTCTATCTCTGGGACACCCCAAAGATCAGTTATCCAATGAAAAACAGAACTGTCTTATTTCCATTCAATAGAGTCGTTAAAATGCCTTGATCCATGATCTGAGATATTTTCATGCCCCGGCACATGTGCTGCAGATAACCATTTTGAACGCTTGATGGTCCATGACCAGATATCTACTGCTAAGTCATTACACTCCTCTGACTTACAACCACCCATATTATTAATATATGCAACAGTGCAAGAATTGTCAGATTTAATCTGGACATGAATGTTTGCCTTAGATTTACAGAAAGCTTTCAAGGCATGGTTAACTGCCAGCAGTTCCAGGTAATTAATATGATGATGAGATTCAACAAAAATCCATCTGCTACCTATTTCCTCACCATCACAGATTGCAGCCCATCCTAAAGATGATGCATCTGTTGTAATTACCATATCAGCATTACCATGTAAAATTTGTCTTTCCTGAGATGGTAAATTTTCAATCCACCACAGTAATTCAGACTTCATTTTATTTGTAACAAACATATTAGCATCAAAATCACCTTTTGATCTTTTTAATGCTTCTACTTTTGCTTTTTCAAGTTTTCTGTAGTGTAAAGACGCATACTCAACAGCTGAAAAACTTGATACCATGAGACCTAGAAGCCTCGCTATAGTTCTGATGCTATTAAGTTGCTTCCTGTATACCAACAGACATTCTTCTACAATAACATTTACCTTCTCTGAAGGTAACGTAACTATCATTTTTTCAGAATCTATATTATTTCCCAAGAAAGTAACTTTCTTAGTTGGTACAGTAACTGACTTTTCTTTGTGGATGATAAATCCCACGTCCGTCATCAAAGTGACAGTGTCTTTAACATTACTATTACATTCTTCAAAAGTATCACTGACCAACAAAGAATCCAGAGTAATTGATAAGGGTCGTATCGTCGTAAATACGACTCTAAAATCGAGCAAATACGACTAGAAATGAAGACAAAGTCGTACCAAATACGACCATCAAATTGGCGATACGCCAATGTCGTTCCATTGCAGTCGTATCGGCAATGCCAAAAAAAAAAAAAAAAAACCGTGACGCCTGACAAAAAGCAATCGAAATCGCGGTAATTTTCGCCGCAACATAGTCTTCAACAAAAACTGTTCCAATCTTCAAGAACGATTCGAAATTCATCCATTCATGAATGATGGCATTTGTTTTCAACCTTACCTTTTGACCATCATATACTGAATACCGATCCGCTTATATTTAATCAGCCTCAAGTTATGACAACTGTCAACATGATTAGGAAACCGATTATTGATGCGTGGTTACATAACGGTATTTATTGTCCAAGGGTAAGCCGCCCCCATTTTTAACTTTATTAACAACGCCTGAAGCATGAACAGTAACTTTATGACAAGCGTGCATAAAAAAGCGACCCTGAATATTGTTAGGCAACTGCATTGATTCTACGGAGTGTCATCTTCGAGAAAAAAAATGGGTTCGACAGATCTACAGATTCACAGTGTCATGAAGTTAGGAATTAAATATCAAAACAGACGCGCAGACGAAAAAAAGTTAAGACCCCTTTTTCTTTTTGTGGAGAATCTGACAAAGTTTCTCCGGAAAAAAACGCAAGAAAAAAATCAGATGCACGAGAAATCGCAGAAATTCACGTCGAAATGGATTACTCTGTATTTTGTGGAAAAACAAAACAGAAGCAACAACAACTGGGCTAGGAAAGCTATAATTAATGTAACAGCGAATATATATCCGACCAGGCAGCGTTAGCGCTAGCTCCTTCTGCTTAGCGTCCGCAGATGCAAGAAAATTTGCGTCCATGAATCATTTTTTCGCGTCCTTTGGCCATTGGCGAAAAGTCTTAACCGGAGGCTTTAAAACCTTGTTTATTGCCGTTTTCCGACACATGTATGTCGGCGCCTTTGATTATTGCATCATGGTGGTTGTCTTTCTTTTGACTCCACTTCTATTTTTCATACTTTTATCTCAAAATGGCAGGATTAACCTGTTATACTTGGGTACTCATATATCTAATTGTGAATCACAAGTGGTCTGCATGCAGTGCATGCTTATTTACCGCTATCTATCAAGTCGCCGATTAAATTAACACCCTAAGATGTCTCGCCGGCGTCTTTGAACATTAAGCAGAATGACTGGCAGCGCATCATAAAAGAACGCAAACACAGCAACGGGGACAGAGTGATTAGCTTTCACAGATGCGCTTGCTGATCTGAGTCTTCGCTGGTGGCATGTTTTATTGTATTTTTGCTGAGCGCTGAATTTCTCGCCTTTTACCAATCGCATGCAGTTGCTACAATTAGTGGAGATTTCCCGCCTTTGAACACGTAGCACATAAGGCCGCTGCAGACACAAACATGGGGTTGAAAACGTTTTGATGACAATATGATCTGTGTGACGGCTGGAGACTCCGACCAGCCTGCACAGTCTGAGCAAAACGAGCCTTCAATGGCGTCTGGGAAATTAAAAAAGCACATGCGAAGACTTCGACCACATTGGCTGGATTTACATTCTTTAGATGAAAAGTAATTTTTCATTTTGCTGTCCGCCAGCTTATTAACCGGTATGTTACGATGATAGCATATGTGTTTAACGTCTTTTACATATGGTCATTGCCACGTCTGACATTAATATAAGTGCACTTAGCAGCCATCCTGTGATGGCAGATCTATGAAGATACGACCCTAGTTTTTAATTTAGGAGTACCGATACTCTCAAAGAATCACAGGATACGCCTATAGTCTTTGGTTGAAGGAGTAACAGTACTCCTCGGGCAAAAGCTTATCAATAACACTGAAAGAATCATCAATGAAACCTGAATTACTGTGGCCCAGCAATCGTAATGAAGCATATACTGGCTTCATTAACTTAGTGAAGACCCGCGGGGCACAACAAATACCATTTGGCAAAGCCAAATATTGATATATTCTTCCAGATTTTTCAAACCGCAGCTTAACCTTATCTTTTTCTGCCATGAATACAGAATAATATGCATGTCTGATATCTATTACAGCCATAAAACAGTCTTTTTTGATCAATTTTAAGGCAGATTCAAACGTATCCATCTTAAAATGATGATAAACGATACTTTCATTCAATTCTTTTAAATTAAGTATCATTCTGTATTCACCGTTCTTCTTTTTTACTAAGAAAATTGGAGAAATAAACTCATTTGGGTCATGCTCAACTTCTTTAATAACTTTCATATCTAATAATTTTTTGATCTCAGCATCAATAGCCTCACTCTCTATCTTGTTATAAAATCTTATGGGGCAAGATGACTGAACACGATTTATTCCGTCATAAAACTCTATTTGACAATGTTGAACAATGTCTAAAATATTTTCATCATGTGTTAATTTTCTCCAATTTTCTAAGTAATATCTGAGTCTACCAGCTTCAAACTCATTTCTCACCAGGACTACTTCTTGTGCCCAGCCTTTAAGTTTTTTGAGCTGTTATCATATGAGGTATTCTTGTAGAAAGACCTGCCTCTACCAGGTCTACCGCCACCTCTGTGGCCCCCTCTCCTTCTTCCGTAAGATGAGTAACCTCTGAAGGATGATGTCCCTCTACCACGACCTATTTTACTGAGATCACGAATGTCCTTGACATTTCTATTAATGTCACCGTCATTCCCATAAAGATACTCTGTGAAGGGTAAAGATGGTGATGTGAGAGGGTAATATTTTGGGTCCAGATCCTGCTTGTGTGACTCCTTACGTTTATTGTTTATCAGTTTATTTGCCTGACCAAGAAGAGCCAGCGCATCAGTACCCAAATCAACTGACTGAGCATCGATAGCCTCACCTTCTTTATCAAGAAATTTCACAATGTTTATGGATGCTTTTATTGTAAGATTTTGAATCATTTGCATCTTACAGTCATCAGTTTGGGTTTGTGGTTTCAACAACCTCCATATACCAGTATTTACCCTAGTTTTGGTTAGAGTGTCACAATTCGCAGGCCTATGTATATCTTTAACAACTTCGGTTACTCTTTCATCACAGATACCACTGCGAAAAGACTTATTAACGAAGGAGGCCAAATCATCATTTACATCAGAGTCCACCTTTTCACTTATCTGAAACTTTTCTGAAAGATCCTTGAATGTCTCTGATCGGGCGGGATCTTTTAGGTGGCGGTTCATCATCGTCACAGGTAAATGATTCTGATTGGGTATCTGTAATATTTAGATTTTCAGTATCATCATGCTGAACACATTCATAACTCTCATCAGGGTACTCAAATTGTTTATCTGGCTCATAATCATATTCATCATACAACTGATCTACCCTGTGTGACAATTTTTCAAGCTTTTCACCCTGTTTGTTAATATTACAATTCATTTCACACAGAATGTTAATCATCTCCTTGTCCATGTTTGCACCACTAGATTTGACAGGTGGGGAACCGGTTTTAGTTTTGGACGACTGCCTTGTCTCCTTACGAGAATCAGTCGAAGACGGACCCGGCTGATTTACAGCACTGCCACTTTGTTTCGGTTTTGGCTTGTCAGAGCCTGAATTTTCTTTATTTTCCATTTTTTCAAGCTCCGGCGGCTTCTTCGATGTTGCAATCATGGCATTCGCCATATTGGAAAAATGTCTCAATGACGTGTACACAAAACACGTAGTAATCTCAAACCGATAAAACTTATCGATCTTTTTTTTTTTTTTTTTTTTTTTGATTGCAGAAATAAAATACGACTAATGTTATGAATCGTATCTAGAAATTGAACAACCGCGTTGTCCAAAATAATTTAAATGAAAAGTATGCTTATCAGTTAAAATACCTGTACACAGATAAAAGCCGGTACGCTAACACGGTCAATGACTGAGACAACAACACGTCCTCTCAGCTCGGTGTCTAAAAGCGCACTGATGTTCACGGTCACGGTTGGCGCGCATCTCATATGAGATCGGAAGTGTGGTGACGTAATAGAATTTTTGTTAAATCTCTTTGTGGGGTTGATATTACAAGAGAAAAAATAAAAGCTATGCTACCACAGACAAAATAATACACCAGTGCCTCTTTGACAAAGGTGGACAAAGTACGCCATATCACTTTTTAAAGGTGGACAAAGTGCTCCACACAAGATAAATATTTATACACAGTCAAAATACACCAGATTTAAAATTGCTGTAATCTGATAAAATTTGATGTGTTTTGTCCACCTGTGGCAGAATGAGCATGGTGTATTTTGTCAATGGTGTATTTTGTCCTAAATATGTCTAAAGAGCTACTTTTATGTTCATACAGACATGAAAATCCTGCTCAGATTCCTATGTATTTCCATTTGCAAAAACTGAAATATCTTCCTATTAAATTTTGCTATAAGCTTAAGAAAATATGTTGTTACAGTTTTTACAAGCCTTCATGGATCATCAAAACTCTTGTGTAATGTAATGTGCTCATCCAGCAATTTGAGGACACACCTGGTAGTAAATTATTTTTGTTCAAATTTAAGAACATGTTAAGCTTTGAAATCCAGGCTTAACATGACATGTGAATTGTGAAATTTGTTTTTCTGTGCAAAATAAGAAAAAAAAAATAGATTGTCACCTGTTTTTAGCTCACCTGAACACAAAGTTCTCAAGGTGAGCTATTGTGATCGCTTTGTGTCCGTCGTCTGTCCGTCTGTCCGTCAACAATTTCTTTAAATGACATCTCCTCCGGGGCAAATGGCCGGATTTCAAAATCATTTCACAGAAATGGTCCACTGGTGACTCTCTACCAAAATTGCAAAAATGGTTCTGCTCCGCTGAAAAAATGGCTGCCAGAGCTAAAAATAGAAAAACCTTTAAACGACATCTCCTCCTAGGCCAATCTCCCGATTTCAAAATAATTTCACAGAAATGTTCCTTAGGTGACCCTCTACCAAAATTGCTAAAATGATTCCGCTCTGCTGAACAAAATGGCCGCCACATCTAAAAATAGAAAAACCTTAAAACGATATCTCCTCCTAAGCCAATGGCCGGATTTCAAAATCATTTCACAGAAATGTTCCTCGGGTGACCCATCTACCAAAATTGCTAAAATGGTTCTGCATGGCTGAAAAAATGGCCACCAGAGCTAAAAATAGAAAAACCTTTAAATCATATCTCCTCCTAGGCCAATGGCCTGATTTCAAAATAATTTCAAAGAGAGGGTCCTTGTCTGACCCTCTACCAAAATTGCTAAAACGGTTTCATTTTGGTGAACAAAATGGCCACCAGAGCTAAAAATAAAAAAAAAAACCTTTTAAACCACATCTCCTCCTAGGCCAATGTCCCGATTTCAAAATAATTTCACAGAAATGTTCCTTGGGTGACCCTCTACCAAAATTGCTAAAATGTTTTTGCTCTGCTGAACAAAATGGTCACCAGATATAAAAATAGAAGAACTTTTAAACGATATCTGCTCCTAAGCCAATGGCCCGATTTCAAAATCATTTTACAGAAATGTTCCTCAGGTGACCCTCCACCAAAATTGCTAAAATGTTTCTACTCCGCTGAACAAAATGGCCACCAGAGCTAAAAATAGAAAAACCTTTAAACAACATCTCATCCTAGGCCAAAGGCCTGGTTTCGAAATAATTTCACAGAGACAGTCCTTGGCTGACCCTCTACAAAAATTGCTAAAACGGTTCTGCTTTGCTGAACAAAATGGCTGCCATACTTTTGGAGAAATGTACCTAGGGTGACCCTCATCCAAACTTCCAATGAACAAAATGGCCACCAGAGTTAAAAATAGAAAATACCTTTAGATGACAGCTTCTCCTAGGCCAGTGGCTAGATTTCGAAATAGTTTTACTGAAATGTTCCTTGGGTGACCTTTAACCAAAGCTGCTAAAATGGTTCCCCATGCTGAACACAATGGCTGTTGGATATTATTATTTTAGGTCTAGTCTGCCCAGGCAAGGTGGTGCAGTTTGGACCATCTATGCACATGAATTATATTGGTTTCATTGGGTGGCAGGGCTTGAGATGTCTTCTCAGAGTAAGGTAAAATTCCAACAAAATTGAATACAACATCTACAAAATGACCTAAATAGTGTTGACTGGGATGTTAAATCTCAATTTAAACAAAAAAGGGCATAAGAGGACCAGTCTGATCTGGATCCATACTGTTTGCAATAATGACTTTAAAGTAACCAGCAAACATATAGTCAGCCTCGATAGCGCAGTGGTTAGCGTGTTCAACTTATGATCGAGAGGTTGTGCGTTCAAATCCGGCCACCGGTATCGAGGTGTGTCCTTGGGCAAGACACGTAATCACACTGCCCCACTCCACCCAGGTGTAAATGGGTAGCAGTGGTGTAAAAGCCACTGCCTCTCTCTCGCACGCGCGAGAAAACACCGGGAATGAGTGTTCGAGAGCGATTCAATAAGCTTGAAGCTTTCATCGCAATCGAACTAAAATAAATTGGTATGAACTAAACTAAAATAATATAGGTGGCTTAAGGATCTGCGCTGCAGTATACAGAATCAGCACCAAAAACTGTTTATTTTGGATAGAGTGATGTAGATAAGGTGGGTATATGTTGATAGTTAAAGGATCATTTTCCTTATCAATAAAACATATGTTGTGGGTATTTATTAGAACCACCTTGCTCTTAATGAATATATACACACCATACATTTTTATCGAAAAATAAGGGAGACTTTAGCTAATGTACCACTAAATACCCACCATATCTACAGCTGTATGAACTAAAGATTTGACTGATTGATTGTTTTGGGTTTAATGACACGTCAACCCTTGTGGGTCATTTTGTGTCCTCTCAGAGAAACGGAGAAAAGAGGTAGGAGAGATAGTAGAGGATATGAAAGTGAGGGACAGAGGAGAAGAGGCAAATGAATGGAAGGAAGTGTATATAGAAACAGAAGAAATAACATTCCCCCCTCTACCCATACTTGCAGCAAGGACAGTAGGCCTTGTCCAACTGTGAGCCAATATCAGTTGGACACAACAGTGATGCAAGATACACTTATAGAGATTTAATTACAGTATTAATAAATGAATTCTGAGCCAAGGCACAGAAAAGAATCAAGCTGGCATATAGTGTTGGCATGCGTAAATAGTGTTGACATGGATGTAAAGCTCAACACAAACAAACAAATTAACCCTTGCCCTGCTGAGCCTGGATATGCCTTATCCTTCAAATGATGTAGATTCTGATCAGATGGCTTCTTGGCCTCTAAAGAAGCCATCTGATCAAGATTTACACTTACATTCAGTTTGTGAATTTATAGGAATAAATTACATCATTTTAACCCAGTTTGTGCCGAAAACTTAGAATGGGATACTGGCAACCCGGGATTGGAAAACAGTGAAGGCCCAGATCAGATGCTGCAGAACTTGATGTCTAATCTGGGCCTACATTGTTTGTAAAAGGTTCTGCCATTTTCCATATTAGGGGTTGAGGTTGACAAAACAGTATAGACCTAGAACAGATGCCACAGAATATAGCCTATGTCTGATCAAAGTCTACTTTGTTACTTACAGTACAGGAAATTTTGAGTCAGATGGTGCAGAATGTGGCGTCCAATCGGAATTTACACATTTTGCTTACAGTACAGAAATGTACAAGTAATAAACGAAATGTAAACAGTCTCTACCGCAATTCAGGATCATTTTCCTAGCCTACATTCCGACACAATTGGCCCACCAGTGCTGTCAGTGCTTTGAAATATGCTATGGTTTCCCAAAATAGAACTGACTTCATAACGAACTTAAGTGTTTATGCTCAAAAATCTAATGTCATTATTTCCAAAAACAAAACTTAATGTCATTTATATTCAAATACAAAAACTCCAGTGCAAACTAACACAATTTGAATGTTATCAGAAAATTAGTGTTAGAAGCTTCTATGGTGAAATGGTTAAACTACTTGCCTAATAAACCAAGTTTCATGGGTCCAGTCCCATGCTTCTCCACACTTGAGGCGTTTTTGATGCCGAGAATCCACATCCTTTGAACACAGTGACTGAATTTAAGAAAAATTTTACAAAACCTCCACCTAAGTTCTTTAATGGTTCTGCTACATTGAACAAATAGCACATAGACAAAAATAAAAACATCATCAAAAGATAATACAACTTGACTCAGGTGAGCGAATTAGGTCCATCATGGACCTCTTGATGGAATTTTCTGAAGGGTTAATAAAAGTATTTGTTTTAGGCAGTTTACCAGGAGCCAAAAAGTTGCTGAAGAATACCCTGTATATCTGCATCATCACTCAGTGGTAAGTTGGTATAAAATCTGTCTGATGGTATAAATTCTCTGTCTGAAGAGATTGATTCTTTTATGTAGAGAATAGCTGGATACAACTAACATTTCCATTATTATAGCCCCGCTTTGAAAAAGTGGGGGCTATATTGGATTTGGCTTGTCTGGAATTCCGTCTGTCTGTCTGTCAGTCTGTCTTTCTGTCTGTCTGTCTGTCTGTCTGTAATATTTGATAGTGTGTATCTTGTGACCACAACTCCTCTTACAGGTCTAGGTCAATCCTTTTGAAACTTTACAGGTGTTTTCATATAGGTCTGAAGATGTGCATATTCTTTTTTCATTATCTTTAAATATTTTTTTTTACTTATTTCACCTTTTTTAACTTAGACAATTTTTGAGAGCTACGAATGTTAAAATGTATAGGGAGTAGCTACCTTGTGACGCAACTCCACTTACAGTTCTAGGTCAATCCTTTTGAAACTTTACAGGTGTTTTCATATAGGTCTTAAGATGTGCATATTTTTTTTTTCATTATCCTTAAATAATTTTTTTCACTTATTTCCCCTTTTTTAACTTAGAAAATTTTTTAGATCTACTAATGTTAAAATGTATAGGGAGTAGCTACCTTGTGACCGCAACACCTCTTATAGTTCTAAGTCAATCCTTTTGAAACTTTACAGGTGTTTTATATAGGTCTGAAGATGTGCATATTCTTTTTTCATTATCCTTAAATAATTTTTTTTCACTTATTTCACCTTTTTTAACTTAGACAATTTTTGAGATCTACTAATGTTAAAATGTATAGGGAGTAGCTACCTTGTGACCGCAACTCCTCTTACAGTCCTAAGTCAATCCTTTTGAAACTTTACAGGTGTTTTCATATAGGTCTGAAGATGTGCATATTTTTTTTTTCATTATCCTTAAATAATTTTTTTCACTTATTTCCCCTTTTTTAACTTAGACAATTTTTGAGATCTACTAATGTTAAAATGTATAGGGAGTAGCTACCTTGTGACCGCAACTCCTCTTACAGTCCTAAGTCAATCCTTTTGAAACTTTACAGGTGTTTTCATATAGGTCTGAAGATGTGTACATTCTTCTTTCATTATCCTTAAATAATTTTTTTCACTTATTTCCCCTTTTTTAACTTAGACAATTTTTGAGATCTACTAATGTTAAAATGTATAGGGAGTAGCTACCTTGTGACCGCAACTCCTCTTACAGTTCTAGATCAATCATTTTGAAACTTTACAGGTGTTTTCATATGGGTCTGAAGATGTGCATGTGTTTTTTTCATTATCGTTAAATAATTTTTTTCACTTATTTCACCTTTTTTAACTTAGACAATTTTTGAGATCTACTAATGTTAAAATGTATAGGGAGTAGCTACCTTGTGACCGCAACTCCTCTTACAGTTCTAAGTCAATCCGTTGGAAACTTTACAGGTGTTTTCATATAGGTCTGAAGATGTGCATATTCTTTTTTCGTTATCCTTAAATAATTTTATTTCACATATTTCCCCTTTTTTAACTTAGACAATTTTTGAGATCTACTAATGTTATAATGTATAGGGAGTAGCTACCTTGTGACCGCAATTCCTCTTACAGTTCTAGGTCAATCCTTTTGAAACTTTACAGGTGTTTTTTCATATAGGTCTGAAGATGTGCATATTCTTTTTTCATTATCGTTAAATAATTTTTTTCACTTATTTCACCTTTTTTAACTTAGACAATTTTTGAGATCTATTAATGTTAAAATGTATAGGGAGTAGCTACCTTGTGACCGCAACTCCTCTTTCAGTTCTAGGTCAATTCTTTTGAAATTTTAAAGGTGTTTTCATATAGGTCTGAAGATGTGCATATTGTTTTTCATTATCTTTAAATAATTTTGTTTCACTTATTTCACCTTTTTTAACTTAGACAATTTTTGAGATCTACTAATGTTAAAATGTATAGGGAGTAGCTACCTTGTGACCGCAACTCCTCTTACAGTTCTTGGTCAATCCTTTTGAAACTTTACAGGTGTTTTCATATAGGTCTGAAGATGTGCATTTTTTTTTTTCATTATCCTTTAATAATTTGTTTCACTTATTTCACCTTTTTTAACTTAGACAATTTTTGAGATCTACTAATGTTAAAATGTATAGGGAGTAGCTACCTTGTGACCGCAACTCCTCTTACAGTTCTAGGTCAATCCTTTTGAAACTTTACAGGTGTTTTCATATAGGTCTGAAGATGTGCATATTCTTTTTTCATTATCCTTAAATAATTTGTTTCACTTATTTCACCTTTTTTAACTTAGACAATTTTTGAGATCTACTAATGTTAAAATGTATAGGGAGTAGCTACCTTGTGACCGCAACTCCTCTTACAGTTCTAAGTCAATCCTTTGGAAACTTTACAGGTGTTTTCATATAGGTCTGAAGATGTGCATATTCTTTTTTCGTTATCCTTAAATAATTTTATTTCACATATTTCCCCTTTTTTAACTTAGACAATTTTTGAGATCTACTAATGTTATAATGTATAGGGAGTAGCTACCTTGTGACCGCAACTCCTCTTACAGTTCTAGGTCAATCCTTTTGAAACTTTACAGGTGTTTTCATATAGGTCTGAAGATGTGCATATTCTTTTTCATTATCCTTAAATAACTTTTTTTCACTTATTTCACCTTTTTTAACTAAGACAATTTTTGAGATCTACTAATGTTAAAATGTATAGGGAGTAGCTACCTTGTGACCGCAACTCCTCTTACAGTTCCTGGTCAATCATTTTGAAACTTTACAGGTGTTTTCATATAGGTCTGAAGATGTGCATATTCTTTTTTCATTATCCTTAAATAATTTTTTTCACTTATTTCCCCTTTTTTAACTTAGACAATTTTTGAGATCTACTAATGTTAAAATGTATAGGGAGTAGCTACCTTGTGACCGCAACACCTCTTACAGTTCTAGGTCAATCCTTTTGAAACTTTACAGGTGTTTTCATATAGGTCTGAAGATGTGCATATTCTTTTTTCATTATCCTTAAATAATTTTTTTACTTATTTCACCTTTTTTAACTAAGACAAATTTTGAGATCTACTTATGTTAAAATGTAGAGGGAGTAGCTACCTTGTGATCGCAACTCCTCTTACAGTTCTAGGTCAATCCTTTTGAAACTTTACAGGTGTTTTCATATAGGTCTGAAGATGTGCATGTGCTTTTTTCATTATCGTTAAATTATTTTTTTCCACTTATTTTACTTTTTTAACTAAGACAATTATTGAGATCTTCTAATGTTAAAATGTATAGGGAGTAGCTACCTGGTGAACGCAACTTCTCTTACAGTTCTAGATCAATCATTTTGAAACTTTACAGGTGTTTTCATATGGGTCTTAAGATGTGCATGTGTTTTTTTCATTATCCTTAAATAATTTTTTTCACTTATTTCACCTTTTTTAACTAAGACAATTATTGAGATCTTCTAATGTTAAAATGTATAGGGAGTAGATACCTTGTGAACGCAACTCCTCTTACAGTTCTAGATCAATCATTTTGAAACTTTACAGGTGTTTTCATATGGGTCTGAAGATGTGCATGTGTTTTTTTCATTATCGTTAAATAATTTTTTTCACTTATTTCACCTTTTTTAACTTAGACAATTTTTGAGATCTACTAATGTTAAAATGTATAGGGAGTAGCTACCTTGTGACCGCAACTCCTCTTACAGTTCTAAGTCAATCCTTTGGAAACTTTACAGGTGTTTTCATATAGGTCTGAAGATGTGCATATTCTTTTTTCGTTATCCTTAAATAATTTTATTTCACTTATTTCACCTTTTTTAACTTAGATAATTTTTGAGATCTACTAATGTTAAAATGTATAGGGAGTAGCTACCTTGTGACCGCAATTCCTCTTACAGTTCTAGGGCAATCCTTTTGAAACTTTACAGGTGTTTTTTCATATAGGTCTGAAGATGTGCATATTCTTTTTTCATTATCCTTAAATAATTTTTTTCACTTATTTCACCTTTTTTAACTTAGACAATTTTTGAGATCTATTAATGTTAAAATGTATAGGGAGTAGCTACCTTGTGACCGCAACTCCTCTTTCAGTTCTAGGTCAATTCTTTTGAAATTTTAAAGGTGTTTTCATATAGGTCTGAAGATGTGCATATTGTTTTTCATTATCTTTAAATAATTTTTTTTCACTTATTTCACCTTTTTAAACTTAGACAATTTTTGAGATCTACTAATGTTAAAATGTATAGGGAGTAGCTACCTTGTGACCGCAACTCCTCTTACAGTTCTTGGTCAATCCTTTTGAAACTTTACAGGTTTTTCATATAGGTCTGAAGATGTGCATTTTTTTTTTCATTATCCTTTAATAATTTGTTTCACTTATTTCACCTTTTTTAACTTAGACAATTTTTGAGATCTACTAATGTTAAAATGTATAGGGAGTAGCTACCTTGTGACCGCAACTCCTCTTACAGTTCTAGGTCAATCCTTTTGAAACTTTACAGGTGTTTTCATATAGGTCTGAAGATGTGCATATTCTTTTTTCATTATCCTTAAATAATTTGTTTCACTTATTTCACCTTTTTTAACTTAGACAATTTTTGAGATCTACTAATGTTAAAATGTATAGGGAGTAGCTACCTTGTGATCGCAACTTCTCTTACAGTTCTAGGTCAATCCTTTTGAAACTTTACAGGTGTTTTCATATAGGTCTGAAGATGTGCATGTGCTTTTTTCATTATCCTAAAACTATTTGTTTCCAGTTATTTCACTTTTTTAACTAAGACAGTTTTTTAGATCTTCTAATGTTGAAATGTAGAGGGAGTAGCTACCTTGTGACCGCAACTCCTCTTACAGTTGTAGGCCGATCCTTTGAAACTTTTCAGGTGTTTTCAAAGAGGTCTTAAGATGTGCAAGTGTTTTTTTCATTATCCAAAACTTATTTTTTAACTTAGACTGTTTTTTTAGAAGTAATAACGCGAAAAGTCTATATGGCGTAGGTACCTTGTTAGGGATTGAACCCTTTCACAAGTCTTTACCTTTAATTCATGAGTCTTTCTCCTCTGACAGGGCTATAGGGGGGCTATAGTCAGATCCTCTGACAGTTCTAGTTTTGTTTGTTTGGGAGTTTAACAACCCATTCAACACTACTTAGGTCATATGGAGCCAGTCAGTAAACCTAGCCACACTTTTCCTGGGCAGGCAAACCAGTACAGTGCATATTCTTTTGCCAAAAACTTACAGCCCTCTACAAAAGTTGCTAAAAAGGTTTAGCTCTAGTGAATAAAATGGCCAAAAGAGCTTAAAATAGAAGAAAAACAGTCTTTAAATGTTAATTTCTCCTATATCTTTGGACCAGTTTCATTCAGCCATCTATGCTTCATGGAATAAACTGGTTATCAGTTAACCACTTTACTTTTTGAAGCTTTGTAATTTTTATGCCCCCACCATTCGAAGAATGATGGAAAGGGCATATAGCATTGCCCCTGTCTGTCCGTACCTTCATCCGTGCGTCCGAAACTTTAACGCGGTCAATAACTTCCTTATTTCTTGATGGATTTTAAAATTACTCGGCAAAAATGTTAACCATCATCAGACTACGTGTCACGTGCAAACCCAGGTTCGTACCTCCAAGGTCAAGGTCATACTTAGAGGTCAAAGGTCAAAGAAAAGGATCTGAAACTTAAACACAGTCAATAACTTTCTTATTTCTGGATGGATTTTGAATTACTTTGTAGAAATGTTAATCATCATGAGACAATGTGTCACATGCAAAACCCAGGTCCATACCTCCAAGGTCAAGGTCATACTTAGAGGTCAAAGATAAAAAAAAAAGGGTCAGAAACTTAAACACAGTCAATAACTTACTTATTTCTGGATGGATTTTTAAATTACTTTGAAGAAATGTCAACCATCATGAGACGATGTGTCACGTGTAAACCCAGATCTGTACCTCCAAGGTCAAGGTCAAACTTAGAGGTCAAAGGTCAAAAAATGGTACGAAACTTAAACACAGTCAATAACTTTCTTATCTCTGGATGGATTTTGAAATTACATGGCAGAAATGTTGGCCATCATGTGACAATCTGCCTCACACAAAATCAAGGTCCTTACCTCCAAGGCCAAGGTCATACTTAGAGGTCAAATGTGAAAAAAGGGTCCAAAACTTAAACATGGTCAATAACTTTCTATGGATAAATACGAACATAGACGTATTTTCAGGCGGGGGCATCCATGTCCTATGGATGCATTTCTAGTTTTTTATTCAAACCCAGTATTTTATCATTAATCCTGGACCTTGTCTTATTTGTCTACAATTATGTGGATGTCTTTTACTTTAGGGTTCAGTTGGGACTAGCTTAACTTCAGGACAAGAGGCTCATGTGGACAGGAAGAACTTACAAGGTAACTTGGTGAAGTGTGTTGCCAGTTCAGTTCATTTAACCCATTTTGTACCGGAAACCCCAAAATGGGTAATTGGTAAATAGTGCAGGCCCAGATCAGACGCTGCAGAACATGGCGTTTGATCAGGGCCTTCACTGTTTGCAAAAAGTTCAGCCATTTTCCAAATAAATTTTGAAGAAAGTACAACCTGTCACCCCTTAATTTTTAAATGAACTTGTGCTATATATATTGAGGAAGATTCCATTTGGTACAAAATGGGTTAAGGGGAATGATAAACTTTAAGGGAGGCATCTCTTTTGAAAATTATGTTCATCCACCCGATTTTCTAGGCCATCCTTAAAAAATTGTATGTTTGCTGTGCTCCTGCCCATCATTTGTGAGGTGGGTAGGTACGTAGGTATTTTTTTTTTTTTTTGGAGAGGGACTTTAAGTATACAATAGTGTTTTATATATATCGAAAACAATGCCACAGGATGTTTCTGCGTGGTTTTTAAATTTGGAATAGAGGTAAATGTATAATAAAGAGGCTTTTTTCATTCAAGTGAAATGAAGGGTTAGTATAGATAAAATTTATTAGGAATTAGGTTGTCTGCTGCAGGTATGGCTACAAGATCATATGTGATTTTGTACTTAAAGGATAAGTCGGCTGTCTATACCCCGTTGCCAATTTAGGTCCTGGATCATTTTTGTCACACTGGAGATGCGATGGTAGTCTCGGGTGGCACATTGAGCAGCTTTTGAAAGCCATAAACTGTTCAATTCAGCTATATCAGATTTTTATGGGATCTTTGGAATGGGATATGATTGAATCTGATAGTTCCTGATTCATTGTTGGTCTCTTCAATATTTTTACTACTCCATATCCCTCTGAAAACCACAATGAAGTTTATATGAGGGTGGTGGGATGGTGGCAACAGCTTAGTACAATTGCGGTTTGCAGCAGATAATAAAGTGGGGGTATTTGCTAGGTGATATTATAAATTGAATGAAAACTTTCCATTCAAAGCCAATGTTGAAATTCCTGGGACTGTCTCGGTGAAATGGTGCTAATGATTACCCACAACATGCAAATGTATGTTAAAAATATAGAGAAAATTTTCATCTGTATCACAAAATTCACCAATGCCCCATATGCAACATCCTTTGTCGGCCTAGGTGCAAAAGCCAAGTTACGTGTAAGAAATCCTAAAGTCCTAGTTGCTTTTGATGTTATTTCTGAAATGTGTTGACCCCAGTCAAGATCATTAGTGATTGTGACACCAAGGTACCCGGCAGACCGAACTTGCTCCAAAACTAAATTTGCTTGCCCGGATGGTATTGTGACAGCCTCATTGAATGACACTCAGCCACATTGAACTTCATCTGCCAATCGGCCTCCCACTGTGCTAGCCGACCCAGGTCATCTTGCAAAATAAGACAGCCAAAAGGAGAACACATATTCCTATAAAGGGCACAATCATCAGCAAAAAATGGACAGATGACCTGATATTATTAGGGAGATCATTAATGAATACCAAGGACCGAACCTTGGAGGACACTAGATAAAACACAGATTCGATCAGACGCTTGGCCATCAAGCACAACCCGCTGCGAGCGCCCTGAGAGCCACGAGGCAACCCACCCATGTGTGGAACCCTTATCCCACAGCAATCCAGTTTATACAATAGCCCTCAGTGAGGTACCTTGTCAAAGGCCTTAGCGGAAATTCATGATAATTAAGTCAGTCTGCCTGTGTCTACAGTTTATGGACCCATCCAGACTGCTCGCAATGCCACGTCAAAATTTAACTAATTGAGCCCCCCAAGACCCTCGACTTCGGAAACCGTGCTGACAGTCAGCAAGAATACTCCCAAAGGCTCTGTGCTTGTTGATGTTGCTAACATATGCTCCAGGGTTTCGGAAAAAAAAAAAAACCTCATTGGAAAATGAAAAACAAAAAATTGGGTCGCGGCGATTTTTTCGGGTCCGTCGGAGCACAGCAAACATACATTTTTTTAAGGATGGCCCTATTGACAAACATTGCATTACACATGTGACACAAGAAAGGTGTGAACCCACAGCAATGAGAGACCTAATGATTAAGAGACCGTGTTCTGACCCATTGGGCCCAGGAGGTCCGCAAATTTATGGTGAGAAACTAATTTAGTTACTCTTACTGTAATTTGCATAAAAAGGCATACAAACATTTGAAATGTTTTGTCTCTTCTAGTAGAAGCAGTTTGTATGGATAATGATTCTAGTTTAAAAATATTTTGTTTCTTGAAAAACAGTTAAGTACAGACTGAGATAGTTCTGCTTTAATTTGTATATTTTTATCCCCACGCTTTTCGAAGAAAAAGTGGGGATATTGTAATTGTCTCCGTCGTCCGTACATCCATCCGTCTTACCGGACAACTCCTCCCACACTTTTACAGCTAGAAACTTAAAACTTTGGGAACTGATAGGTCTTTGGTCTGAGGAGTGCATGACACTTTCGGAATTTTGATCCTACCCCTAGGGGCCAGGCCAGGCCAGGGGTGGGGTGCCCCGGGGGTAAAAAATCAAAGTTTTCAGAACCTGGTCGTGTGACATATCAAATCAAACAGCATAATGAGTAGAATACATAACAATCAAAATTTGACCCCAAGGGTCAGGTTTGAGGTCACCAGAGGTCAAAAGCTTGGATTTTCACCCCCATAACCCCCTTTTTAACGATTACCGGATAACTCCTCCTGCGCCGTTTCAGATAGAAACATGAAACTTTGGGAACTGATAGGTCTTTGGTCTGAGGAGTGCATGACACTTTCGGAATTTTGATCCTACCCCTAGGGGCCAGGCCAGGGGGTGGGGTGCCCCGGGGGTAAAAAATCAAAGTTTTCAGAACCTGGTCATGTGACATATCAAATCGAACGCCATAATGAGTGGAACACATAACAATCAAAATTTGACCCCAAGGGTCAGGTATGAGGTTACCAGAGGTCAAAAACTTGGATTTTCACCCCCATAACCCCCTTTTTAACAATTATCAGATAACTCCTCCTACACCGTTTCAGATAGAAACATGAAACTTAGGGAACTGATAGGTCTTTGGTCTGAGGAGTGCATGACACTTTCGGAATTTTGATCTTAAGATTGGGTGGGAATTGCAATTGAGAACTTATATAGTGGTGTATCTTTAAAAAAGCGTGGGGATATGCGATGGCATGCCATCGACTGCGCGATTCTAGTTCTTTATATAATCTAATCATTGCATCTGCTGAAATGATCTTGGTCAGCGGAAACGAATTCCCTGGGGTGCTTAAATTGATTTTATGTGGCCACAATTCTCGCCCTTACTTCCGTCTCGATTTAGACCGATAATTTGTTTAGTCCGCATTTAGGCCTCCTAACTCATCAGTGCAACATCTCCTTGAACACAAATAATCAAACAACCACAGAGATGAAACAAAGGTGAGGGCTGGACAGCAAGAAACCACTGAAATGCTGGAGCAAAAGAAAACCAACAGTTAGACTCTGATGGGCCCGACCAGAGATAGAGCATCAGGCACCAACCAACATTACCTTGAATTAGATCTCTCTAATTCTCAACAAGCCTTTACGCTGGAACCGTTATAGAATCTGAGGCCTGACCCACCGGCGTGCAATTGAAGAGGGAAGCAAAGTTGTCAACCGTGATTTGGTTAACTACCATGCATGAAGTCTGTCGTATAACATTAATGTTGTACCCAATCTTTTTATATCGAAGAATGATTTTACGATGCCTGAATTCTTGTTGTGCCACTTAGATGGCTGTACCACCTACTGCAACAGCAATTCAACCCAGTGTCTCACAGACCCTATGAAAAGACACCTAAATAACAGCTGATAATACCTTCTTAGGTTTGCATTAGGCGCCCAAAATATGGGTCATATATTTGCCATGATTTAAGACAATAATTGTTTTTCTAGAAACTAATGAATGGAGTACCCCAAGTGTGAAGTCAAACATGGGAGGGACACTAACACAGTAAGTAAACATTATAATTATTCATTTCTTTGATTGTCAGTGTACAGATGTAACTTTATGATATGGTGAGATACAGTATCAAAATAAGTTGAATATAGAAAGGAGCATATTTTTTACATTAAGAACATTTTATTAGCTAGCTTGTACAAAAGTACTGTAGCAGTCCTAGCTGTATCAGCATTGGTGTCGGCGTGAACATTTCCAAGTTTTTTGTTAAGTTTTATATTGCTCTGTATCTCAAAAACCACTTGAAGCATTTGTTTTAATTACGCTAATACACTTAAGCCTTACCTTTTGACGCTCATATATTGAATACCCATCCGCATCAAGTTGTGACAACTACCAACAAGATTTGGAAACCGATTACATGACGGTATTTATTATTAAAGGGAAAGCCGCCCGCATCATTAACTTTATTAACTTGATCAGATGACAACGCCGGAAGCATGAACAGTAACTTTATGACACGCGTGCATAAAAATAGGATTCTGAATATTGTTAGGCAGCCACATTTACTCCTACGGAAAATTGTCATCTTCGAGTAAAAATTGGGTTCGACAAGACCTACAGATTCACATTATTATGTAGTTAAGAATTAAATATCAAATTTTGAAAACAGACGCAGAAACGATAAAAAGCTAAAGCCCACTTTTTGTTTTTGTGGAGAACCTGACAAACATGAAATCAACAATTTTCTCCGGAAAAACGCAAGAAAAAAATCAAGTGTATGAGAAATTGCTGACAGCTATTTCTCCCAAATCGCAGAGATTCACATTGAAAATTTGACTGACTTGTACAGAAATGGATTAACCTGCATTTTGTGGAAAAACAAAACCAAAACAGAAGCAACAACAACTGGGCTAACAGGAAAGTTATAATTAATGTAAAAGCGAATATATATCCGACCAGGCAACGTTAACGCTAGCTATTTCTGCTTAGCGTCTGTAGGACGTAGATGCAAGAAAATTTGCATCCATGACTCATTAATTCGCATCCTTGGGCTATTGGCGAAAACTTAACCCTTGTTTATTGCCGTTTTCCGACACGTGTATGTTGGAGCCTTTGATTATTGCACAGTGGTGCTTGTTTACTTTTGACATGATTCAGGTAGTATATATTAAACAAAAAATATTCTTTCTATTGCACCTGATGCACTGGAAAACAACCAGGGAATTGGGTATTTATAAAGTTTGTCGCGGCATGCTACGATTGCACATCTCAGTTTTTGTGTCTGGTTTTCTCGGGATTACCAGTATTTATTCATAGTTTGATACAGCGAATATATCACCAGCAATTGCTTTATAGTTGTTATAATTGAAACAGTTAAAATTTATTTAAACTCTTTATGAAAATAAACAAAACAAATAAATAAAACAGCGTCCATACTTTTATCATCCCAACGTATTTTGTTTTTTTTCGCAATATTGTCGTTAATGCACGTCTGAGATAGAACCACTGCTGCACAGACTGATCTTTTTGTCTGTTGTATTCTGTATACATTTTACCAAAATTATATTTATTGAGTCCCAATTAGCAGGAGTAACTTTTGATACTTCGGTTAGTACTCATATATCTAATTGTGAATCACAGGTGGCCAGCACCCAGTGCATGCTTATCTACCGCTATCTATCAAGTAGCCGATTAAATTAACACCCCAAGATGTCTTGTCGGCGTCTTTGAACATTAAGCTAATTGACTTGCAGCGCATTATAAAAGAATGCAAACACCGCAACCAGGACAGACTGTTTAGTTTTCACAGATGCACTGGCTGATCTTAATCTTCACTGGTCGCACATTTTATTGCATTTTTGCCAAGTGCCGAATTTCCCGCCTTTTCCCAATCGCACGCAGTTGCTACAATCAGTGGAAATTTTCCGCCTTTTAACAGTTTGCACATAAGACTGCTGCATGCAAATTGAATTAGAAAACATGGGTTTGAAAACGTTCTGATGACAATATGACCTGTGTAACGGCTGAAGACTACGACCAGGCTGCACAGGCTGATCAAAACGAGCCTTCAATGGCGTCTTGGATATTCCAATAACACATGCGAAGAATACAACCACATTGGCTAGATTTACAGCCGGATCTGACACTTCCTTAGAAGAAAAAGTAATTTTTCATTTTGCTGTCCGCCAGCTTATTCACAAGAAAATGTATACCGGTATGTTACCATGATAGAATATGTGTTTAACGTCTTTTACATATGGTAATTCCCACGTCTAGCATTAATATAAGTGTACTTAGCAGCCATTCTGTGATGACCGATGAAGATACAACACTAGTTTTGATTTAAGGAGAACCGTTACTCTCAAAGAATCACAGGATACGCCTATAGTCTGTGGTTGATGGAGTAACAGTACTCCTCGGGCAAAAGCTTATCAATAACACTGATGATAGCCACCAGAACTAATAAATATACAACCCTTAAAATGACTTCTTGTCCTATATAGCTAGACTGATCTTGAAATCATTCCACGGAAATGCTCCTTGGGTCACTGTAAACCGAAATTGCTCTAGCCCTCCATTCCACTTCATATTACCTTTATTCCAATGCATATAAGCCTTTTGGTTTCATTGGGCGGCAGGGCTTGAGAGGTCATTTCATCTCAGTGTTTGGTAAAAGTCCCACAAAATTGGAAGCAACATCTCCAAAATGATCTAAATGATGTTGACGGGGATGTTAAACCTCAATACAAACAAACATTGCCCTCACTGGTATTTTACAACCCTTTCAAAATTATTTTGCTTGCAGCAAGCGTGATCAGAGATGGGCTTGAATTGCAGAACATGGCCTCTCACAAGAGAGCTGAGCTAGACTCTGACCCACAGCAGAGATAGACCTAATGTTTAACCCATTTGGTACCGGAAACCCCAAAATGGGTAGGTGGAAAACAGTGCAGGCCCAGATCAGACACTGCAGAATGCGGCATCTGATCAGGGCATACACTGTTTGTGAAATGTTGAGCCATTTTCCAAATAAATTTTGAAGAAAAGACAACCTTACACCCCTTAATTATGGAATGGTCTCCTGGTGTATATACGGAAGAAGATTCCATTTTGTACGAAAAGGGTTAAGAGGCACTAGGCCAAGGAATGATAGCAATCGGGTCTGAACCATCACTGTAAGATTAGCCATAAAGAGACAAACAATCCCATTACGAAAACACACCCGTGATATATAGTGCAATTTTTATATCTCCAAAATGGCTACTTTTCTGACGAAAATCTGTGATATTTTTCTTATTTATACTGCAAACATAGGTTGTTGGTACTCGTTAGAACCGCCTCATTGAGGCTGTTCTAACGAGTACCCACAACCTATGTCTTGGAGCAGAAATAAGAAAAATATTGTTTACCCCCGTAAACCCCAGTTTTCTCTATATAAAGCTTGGTGTAAGGGGGTGTTCATTTCACGGACTTTTTCACGTGATGCAAAGCAAACCTTTAATGGCTCCTGCATATCTGAAAATATTTCCAGAAACAAACCAAGGGGTGTTATCAACAATCATATGGATGAAGTCCTTCAGGAGGTGATTGTTATGTTTGGTCTAAGGGGAATGGATATATCTGTTTACACTAGTTATTATCAGGGGAACAGTTGGCAAACATCTGGCATGTTGCAAATTTTTATACTAGATATATTCAGAGAAAAAACTTTTGCTTTATGGTGAGCTCAGGCCATTTAAAAAGATGTTATACTCATAAAGGAAAGAAATTGCTCCTGAGGAGCAAATTCTTTCCTTTATGAGTATAATCCTTACAAGGGAGACAAAACACTTGCATGAGTTACCTCCCCTGCTGGTGTAGCCATTCCCCTCAGTTTTACTGTCAGTCACATTAGGAAGCAATCACAGCGAAATGTTTATACAATTTATTATCAGAAAATATCTGAATTGCTTCTTTCGGTACCAAATTTATTTTTAGTCCCAGACATTTGCTACATATTGAACCTTGGAACAATGCGGTCAAAAATATTTTTAAAATTTTTAAACAAAAAGCTTGTTTTTGCCCAAAACCGGTTCTTACCTTTGTAACATACTTCAAAAGTTATTTCCCTTAATTAGTTGATCTAAAAGGTGAAATCATATTGGTACTCCCAGGTTGCAAAAATGTGACTAGGGCGCTCTGCTTGGCAGTTGCAGTTATGCGACTAGGCTAGGGTGTAGAAAAAGAGTATAAACAGTGATGTATTGTTTGATTTGAGGTTTAACGTCCCCTTCAACACTGTAAAGGTCATTTTGGAGATGTTGCTTCCAATTTTGTGGGACTTTTACCCGACATTGAGACGAAATGACATCTCAATCCCTGCCACCCAATGAAACCAATAGGGTTTTTATAAGCACGAACGTTACAACTTGCACCGCTTTGCCTGGGCAGGCTTAGATCCTCTAAGTGGTTTACCAGTACTTGTGTGTGGGTCGGTTTCAGCTCTGCGTGGAAGCATCATGCAGCCCATCTATTTCTTCAAGCCCCGATGGGCGGGGGCCGCAATGTAATGTTTGCTTCTTTATGTGAAGTATGGCAGACAGGTATTATTGTTTTGTTTGTTATTATCTCACCTGTCAGGAAGTGACAAGGTGAGCTTTTGTGATCACATGTTGTCAGTCGTGGGTCCGTGTGTGCATCCATAAACAATTTCAAATAAGTATATCTCTAATACCTCATGGCCAATCTTGATCAAATTTCATGAGAAGCATCATCAGGTAGGGGGGAAAGGCTGCCTAAGGTTTTTGGGCTGATCAGATTGGAATTCTGGTTGCCACGGCAACATATAGCTCCCATAGACTTACAATCGGAAAAATTTAAAAAATCTTCTTCTCTGCAACCACAGGGCCCAGAGCTTTGATAAATAGTTTGTAGCAATGTCAAGTGGTCACCTACATAAATCCTGCCAGTCATGCCCCTGGGGTCCAAATTATCCACACCCCGGGGCCCCTTAGCTCCCATAGACATATAACGTAAAAAAAAACCTTCAAAAATCTTCTCTGAAACTATGAAGCACAATGCTTAGATATTTAGCATGTAGCAACATAAAATAGACACCTAAATAAATCCTGCTAACCATACCCCTGGGTCTAAAATAGGCCACGCCCCGGAGCTCATCAGCTCCCATAGACTCTTCTTCTCTGAAACCACAGGGCCCAGACCTTAGATATCTAGCATGTAGCAACGGCAAGTGGTCACCTACATAAATCCTGTCAATCGTGCCCCTGGGGTCCAAATTGGCCTTTCCCCAGGGCCCCTTAGCTCCCATAGACTCATATTGCTTCAAAAATCATCTTCTCTGAAACTATGAAGCACAGAGCTTAGATGTTTTATATCTAGCAACATGAAATAGTTACCTACATAAATTATACCAACCCTGCCCTTTGGGTCAAAATTGGCCACGCCCTAGCTTACAGCTCCCTTTGACTTTTAATGGAAAAAACTTCAAAATTCTTCTTCTCTGAAACCATAAAGCTCAGAGCTTAAATATTTAGTATGTAGCAACGTCAAGTGGCCATCTACATAAACCCTGCCAATTATGCCCCTGGGATCCAAATTGGCCACACCCCAGGGCTCTTTAGCTCCCATAGACTTACAATTAGAAAAACTTCAAAAATCTTCTTCTCTGAAATCACAGGGCCCAGAGCTTTAATATATAGCATGTAGTAACGTCAAGTGGTCACCTACATAAATCATGCCAACCATGCCCCTATGGTCCAAATTGGCCACGCCCATGGACCCATTAGCTCACATAGATAAAAAAACTTAAAAAATCTTCTCCTTGAAACCATAAGTCCCAGAGCTTAGATATTTAGTATGTAGCAACATGAAATGGTCATCTTAAGAAATCCTGCCAACCATGCCCCTTGGGCCAAAATTGGCCACACCCATGGGCCCATAGCTACCATAGACTTAAAACGGGAGAAAAAAAAAAAGAAAAACAACTTCAAAAATCTTCTCTGAAACCATCAGGCCCAGAGCTTAGGTATTTAATATGTAGCACTGTTGAGGGGTCCCCTACATCAGTTCTGCCCCTGGGGTCCAAATTGGCCCAATCCTGTGGCCCATAACTCCTATAAACTTATATAATGGAAATAAAGATTCCTTTTAAAAGGAAAGGCTTGCCTGGTTTTAAGGGTACTGTTCCTGGTGTAAATGTAGCCATATTGCCGCCACATGGATGTACGAGTTGATGTAGATGAAAGTACTGGTGAGGAAGCAAGTTGCACTGTTCTTGTTAATGGGACATAGACTTTTGATGCAGTGTACTCAAAGGCAATACATGGTTTATCTACACATTGGAATGGACAAACCCATGAGGTGTCAATTTTCTATGTGGCACTACCCTGACATTTATTGGAAGAAATATTTCAATGCTAAGGTAACTGAGGCATTGACATGTGACCCAATGATCACATTCTCACTTTTGACCAACTATGATAGTAAGGGATCATTGTGATGACCCTGTTTTTTTGAAATTTGCTCAGTAGTATCTGAATAGTAGTTGGAAGAAGACATTGTTAACAGACAGACAGGAGGAATAATGGACTTATGGAGCACGGACGATATGCGATTTGGCAAGTAGAAATGGACAAACAACGGTTTACTATATGGTACTAAGTCAAGGGCAGATACTGCAAAAACCAAAAATGCAAGAGTTGTCTTCCTTGTTCACGACACATCGTCTCAGTGTTATGAATGCACCTGTGAAGTTTCATGAATATATTCCATACGGTTTAGGAGTTATGGCCCGGACACGGTTTACTATATGGTACTAAGTCAAGGGCAGATAATCCAAAAACCAAAAATGCAAGCGTTGTCTTCCTTCTTCATGACACATCGTCCCAGTGTGATGAAGGCACCTGTGAAGTTTCATGAATATATTTCATACAGTTTAGGAGTTATGGCCCGGACACGGTTTACTATATGGTACTAAGTCAAGGGCAGATAATCCAAAAACCAAAAATGCAAGAGTTGTCTTCCTTGTTCAGGACACATCGTCTCAGTGTGATGAATGCACCTGTGAAGTTTCATAAATATATTCCATACGGTTTAGGAGTTATGGCCCGGACACGGTTTACTATATGGTATTAAGTCAAGGGCAGATAATCCAAAAACCAAAAATGCAAGAGTTGTCTTCCTTGTTCAAGACACATCGTCTCAGTGGTATGAATGCACCTGTGAAGTTTCATGAATATATTCTGTACGGTTTAGGAGTTATGACCCGGACACGGTTTACTATATGGTACTAAGTCAAGGGCAGATAATCCAAAAACCAAAAATGCAAGAGTTGTCTTCCTTTTTCATGACACATCGTCTCAGTGTGATAAATGCACCTGTGAAGTTTCATGAATATATTCCGTACGGTTTAGGAGTTATGACCCGGACACGGTTTACTATATGGTGCTAAGTCAAGGGCAGATAATCCAAAAACCAAAAATGCAAGAGTTGTCTTTCTTGTTCATTACACATCGTCTCCATGTGATGAATGCACCTGTGGAGTTTCATGAATATATTCCATATGGTTTAGGAGTTATGGCCCGGACACGGTTTACTATATGGTACTAAGTCAAGGGCAGATAATCCAAAAACCAAAAATGCAAGAGTTGTCTTCCTTGTTCATGACACATCGTCTCAGTGTGATGAATGCACCTGTGAAGTTTCATGAATATATTCCATACGGTTTAGGAGTTATGGTCCGAACACGGTTTACTATATAGTACTAAGTCAAGGGCAGATATTCCAAAAACCAAAAATGCAAGAGTTGTCTTCATTGTTCATGACACATCGTCTCAATGTGATGAATGCACCTGTGAAGTTTCATGAATATATTCCATACAGTTTAGGAGTTATGGCCCGGACACAATGTCGGGACGGATGGACGGAAAAACGAACAGACGGACAGGGGTAAAACTTGATGCCCTTCCGCTATTCTCCGAATAGGCGGGGGCATAAAAACCCATCGAGTTTTGACCTTCGAGTGAATTGTAGACTGCTACACAGATGATTTATGAATGTGGTCAGGTAAACTGTATTGACGGTAGTGCTAAGTAGACCGTGGCCTAGTGGATAAATTCGCTTCGGTGTTTAGTTAAACTTTCGCACAGAAACGATAGCTGTGTCACTAGACCATCTCTCACTAAACTGGTACCCTGTATTCTATTAAAATATGCGAAAGCTATTGAGCTATAGGGGGAGGGAACTAGAACACCGGAAAAAGCTGACTGTATCTCTGATTTTTGTTTTATAAAATAGCACATGAGGATCCAAAATAACAAAGAGAGAGAAGTCTAAAACCGGAACCACTTTTCCAATCTAAATGGCTTGCAGCCGTCGCTGCAAGCCAAAAAAGCTTCAAAACTCTTCTCTGAAACCATGAAGTACAGTCCTTAGATATTTGGTATATAGCAACATAAAATGGTCCCCTACATAAATCCTGCAAACCATGCCCTTTGAGTCAGTATTAGCTACACCCCAGGGCTCATTAGCTCCTATAGACTTATACTGGAAAAAACTTCAAAAATCTTCTACTCCGAAGCCATAAGGCCCAGAGCTTAGATATTTAGTATGTAGCATTATGTCAAGTGGTCTCCTACACTAATGATTTTCTGGTACACAGATGAGCGATATAGGGCCATTGGGCCCTCTTGTTAGCTTTTTTTTACTCTCCACATAATTTTGGTGGGATGTTACACAATTCTATGGCTGTTCATGCTTTGCCCAGTTATTTGTACCCAAATCAGCTCTGGCTGTTGACTTGGTTCCTGTCAGTTATATTTGTTTCCAAATCAGCCCTGGCATTCTTCATGTGTCTGATAGGGAGTGGACTGACATTATTAATGGACAACAGGTGGCTAATTAAATTAATGTCCCACCAGAGAAAGGGAGGAGGACGTATTGTCATACCCCACCGCTTTCCACCACATGATATTTCTGGGGTATTATGAAATACTGGCCCTTCAGTGTCTGTCTGTCCGCCCGCACCAATTCTGATCAATAACTTGGCTATTTTCACAGATTTTAAACATTTATACAGGGATAGTGTAGTTTGGTATTGCCTATGGATGAAATCTGTCAACTTTTGTCAGAGTTATGGCCCTGATCAGTTTATAATAAGTGTTTTTTTGGGTGGTTCCTATTGATAACTTGAGAGTACTTTTCCATGGATTTTCTTCAAATTTTGCATACACATTAGCACTGGGAATACATGGTTCGGGATTGTTAATGGGCAAAAACAGAAGCGAAGGCAATGATCAGGAATCAATACAGTTACCTCCCCCCCCCCCCCACACTCCAAGAAACCAAAGGGAAAGAAACACAAGCATAAAATAACTTCACAATAATGAAAACTTAAAAGCGGAAAGCCCAAAGGACAGTTCCTTTCCACAATATGGAAAATGGTTTTTGACCTGTTTCTCCTCTTCTGTATGGAATAGAACACTAAAGGAAGCATATTATGGCCAAGGACAATCTCTCTGTCAGTTCTGATTCTTGAGTATATGCCCTTGACATATGTACAAAAATGGTTTCTTGCCCATAGCTGCTTTACTATATGGAATACCTTGATGAAATTTTACAGATGTAGAGAACACTAAAGGAAGCCTATTGTGGCCAAGGATCCATACTCTGACAAGTGACCATTTTAGGTCTGGAGTTACCTGCCCTTGTATATGTAGGTGCAGAATGTTGCATATGATCTAGCCCCGGCACTGTTTGCCAAGGTACCCTGTTAGGGGTTTCCTGCATACAATGGGTTAAGATTAAGTTACCCAGATCCTAAGGGACTCAAAAGCAAGTTTCAAGGAGCCATTGGAAAGGAGCAATTGGTGTTCATGCTATTGAAGATTTGGACAAGTCTAGTCTCATAATTGTCTTATTTTAGGCTCCGCTTGCCAAGTTGTGCCAATCACCTGTTTTCGTTTCAAACTTTTTTGGGGGTGTAGCCACACTGATGGCCATTCAATATCAGAAAGGCCTCTTTGGCACTAAATTAAGTATAGTTTCACAATATTTAGGAGTGTCTTGTTAATTGTTTGTTTGTTTCTTTATAGTAACTGTTATAAGTATCGCAACAATTCCAATTTTTAGCTCCTCTGAGCCAAAGGCTCTGAGGGAGCTAATTAAATTGTTGGCCTCCATCCATTCTCCATCTCTCCATCAACCATTTTCAAATGTCTTCTCCTCTGAATCCACTGGGCCAATTTCAATTAAATTTCATATGCAGCCTCCTGACAGTGGGGAAACGAAAGTTTGTTCGAATGGTCCAGGTCACTTGACAAAGATGGCTGCCATGCCCAAATATGGTAAAAACCTAAAACAAATCTTCTCCAGAACCACTGGACTAATTGTCTTCCACCAAATTTCATACATGGCTTTGCATCCATGAGACCTGGGAAGAGTTGGATTATCGTCAAAATCCAACACGTATTATGGGAGGTACAGCCCTCTCCAAATAATGCTGAAATAAGCTGTTTCTGGACTCTACAGTCTATGTTTCCCTACTGATTTCCACCAAACTTCATACATGGTTTTGCATCCATGAGACCTCACCAGAGTTTAATTATTGTCAAAATCAGACGCATATTGCAGGAGTTATGGCCCTTTATTCTTCAAATGATGCTGAAATTAGCCTTTTCAAGACTCTGAGTTTACCTACCGATTTCCACCAAACTTGATACATGGCATTGCACCCATGAGACCATAGAAGTTTGATCATTGTCAAAATCTGATGCGTATGGCCCTTTGTTCTTCAAATAATGCCGAAATAAGCCGTTTCCGGACTCAACAGTCTGTGTTTACCTACTGATTTCCACCAAACATGATACATGGCTTTGCATCCATGAGACCTCACATGAGTTTGATCATCGTCAAAGTCAAACATGTATCACCCGAGTTGTAGCCCTTTGTTTATGAAACCTTGCTCGTCATTTGCTAGGAAAAAGCTTGATTGCATTACAATTTATTGTCACTTGCTCATTGGTGGGGGGTGGGGGGTTAGTCATTCTCCAACAACAACTAAATTTTTTTTTTTCAAACACCAAATCATTTTCTATCCTGGTCATGTGTTACTACTACAACTGCTTATCAGGTTCTTAGACTTGTTCAAGACTTACTAGTGCCATACGCATGAGTGAACAGCCCCACCCCTGAAAAAGTGATATGTATATATGTATTAAGGTTCAAAGGTTAGGTTATTATGTCCCCCCACTACAGCGAGGAGGGGGACATATTGTTTTTGGTGCGTATCACATTTGCGTCAGCCTCGCCTGTTGGAAGCACTATATCTCCTGAACCTATGGATGGATTTTGACCAAACTTGCATAGTTACATCATTATGATCAGGGAAAACAGCAATAGGTAACGATGACCTTAACCTCATTCTTAAGGTCACAGACCCCCCAAAACAGTCATTTTTTGGCCAAGAATGGTTTGTCTCCACTCTATCTCATTAACTAATTGATTGATTTAAGTCAAACTTGGTACATATCATATATCATTACAACATACCGCAGATTTGATTAGATTTTGGTGACCTTGACCTTTTTTCAAGGTCACAGGCCCCCCAAAACAGTCAATTTGGGGCCAAAAATGGCTTGTCTGCACTTTATCTCATTAACAAATTGATAAATTTTAGACAAACTTGGAACAATATATCATTACAACATACCACATATTTGATTAGATTTTGTGACCTTGACCTTTTTTTGAAGGTCACAGGCCCCCCCAAAAACAGTCAATTTTGGGCCAAGAATGGCTTGTCTGCACACTAAGGTCAAGGGCTCCCGAAACCTGTTCTTAGTTTTCCAAGAAATGGCTGATCTATACCCTATATCATTTAAGAATTGGTAAATGTTGGTCAAAATCTGTACAATATTTAATTACAGTCTACCAAATTTGATTAGATTCTGGTGATCTGAGCTTTTTAATGACCGTTTTTTTTTAGGGGCCCAGGCTTCAGAAAACTATCAGTTTTTGGCCAAAAATGGCTTGTTTGCAGCTTACATTATGGTGACCTTAACCTAGTTATTAAAGTCAAATGTGTGTAAAGATATATTTATGTTGGGGGACATTGTTTTCCTCTGAAAACATTTTTAGTTCTTTATAGTTGTTAAAGATATTGTGGTATAATTAGGGCCCCGCACTGAAAGTGTGGGTGCCCTATAGTAATCACTCTGTCCGTCCGTCTGTCTGTCTGTCTGTCCGTCCACAAATTTTTTTATCCTCCATAACTTTCTTATTCCACTGAAAGTGTGGGTGCCCTATAGTAATCACTCTATCCGTCCGTCTGTCTGTTCTTACAAAATGGGTTTATGTGGCTTCTTTTAGGTACAGAAGGGTTTTGTGTGGCAAAATGGGTTTGTGTGGCTAGCCTCACAAACCCATTTTTCTGTTAGTACAGAGGGGTTCAGGGGGACTAGAAAAATCAAATAAAAAAAAGACACATAAATTTATGTCCATCACCTTGGACATCCTTGGACATGGATGTCCAGGATTATGAGGCTAAACTTTGAGATTATGGGGCTGAGCCACATAAATTTAACTGGCTGTCCTGGGGCTGAATGCTGCAGTAGGAAAAAGTCCCTCTATGTGAGGAGCTAGACCCATAAGATGTATCAGTGCACTGTAAAGAAAGTTCTGTTCTACCTTTAGAGGGCTAGATATCACAACCTCTGGTAGCCACATAAGTTTAGACAAAGACGGTTTCGTACAGACAGCCTTTATGTGGCTGATGTCCAAAGTTTGTGTGGCTAGCCACATTAGATGTACAGATTTGTGTGTCTTATAGCCACATAAACCGTTAGCCACATAAAAATTTTAGCCCCATAAAATATGGACAGGTGCAGCCACACAAAACCAAAATGTGGGTCCGTCCGTCTGTCTGTCTGTCCGTCTGTCCGTCCACAAATTTTTTTATCCTCCATAACTTTCTTATTCCTGGATGGATTTAAATATTACTTGGCAGAAATGTTAACCATAATGTGATGGAGTGTTGCGCGCAAGACTCAGGTCCGTACCTCAAAGGTCAAGGTCATACTTAGAGGTTAAAGGTCAAAAAAGGGTCTTTCCTGTGTCCAATTAATAACTTTGTTATTATTCCTGGATGGATTTAAATATTACTTGGCAGAAATGTTAACCATAATGTGACGTAGTGTCACACGCAAGACCCACAGCCATACCTCAAAGGTCAAGGTCATACTTAGAGATAAAAGGTCAAAAAAGCGTCTTTTTTATTGATCCCAATCTATAACTTTCTTATACCTGGATGGATTTAAATATTACTTAGCAGAAATATTAACCATAATGTGACAGTGTGCCGTATAGTAATGCCCTGTCTGTCCGTCCGTCTGTCCATCTGCCCGTCTATCCATCAACATTTTTCATGTTTACAAACTGAAGCTGAAGTTATTGACAGTTGCCATATAGTAATACCCTTTTGTTTTTAATTCATAACTTACAAACAGTCAAATGCATCAACTTCAAACTTAAGATATATGGTCACAATATCATTACACAATTACATGGCAACCGATGTAACTCTAGCTACAATACTCTAAGAGTAATAGCCCTTTGAAAAAAAATCCAACTCCTCTGATGGCACTGCCGGGGCCCTAGTCAGTTTCACTGACAGTTCTAGTTTATTATATTCTTCATTAAAACATTTTGAAACCTATGGTGGTGTGTAAGCTGTACATATATGCAGACTATTATATTTTATGGGCACACGTCATCTTGTAGGGTTTTGCTGTGCCCCAGTAACGCTTAGGCTGTACTTATGCTGCTAAAGACCAGCACAGCAATCTTAGAGACCCCAGATTTTATGGTAGGTAACTAAAACCAGTGACTGTAAAAACGTTTATAGATCCACATCAACAAGAAAAATTATTAATTTAAATCTCAACGTGTTACTTGAATAAAAAGTAATTTTGTTGATAATAGATGCTCATGCTGAGGAATACTAGTAGTATCATCCTATAAGAATCTCATGTGGGGTTCTGTTGTAGATGGGCGTTTCCAACCCGAGGGATGACCGTGCTGAGCGGAACCGAGGCTATGCCGTTCATCCCGTGGGTTTGAAACACCCATCTACAACAGAACCCCATATTGGATTCTTTTTCTTGCACAACACCTTCGGTTAGTTTTGACAGCTCGCACATGTATATTGTTTACAAAATAAAAGTAGTGCGGAAGTAGTTCCGGCAGTTGAATAGATTGAAGCGCATTTATGTTAGTTGCCTGGGTCGGAACACCAGGGTCAGAACATAAATTTCTATCCCAGGGTAAAATCACGGATTTCCTTGTCTGGTGTGCAAGAACATAATGTCTAGTAGGTCACTGAATCACAATAACCCCTACCTTTGCAATCTGACAGTGTATATCCAGATTATATGGCTTCTGAAGAAGTGATCTGATTTAGATCTACACTGTTGTGAATATGAATAAAACAATTGCGTCGAGTAATCTGATTGGTTGAACATCAGAAATTGATGTTACAAAATTAATTTATTCAGCAGGACAGTGGTTTGAAGGGAAACATAGGCAGACGGCATAGATTCAGATCATATATGGTTTTATGCTATTCAGTTTTCTTTTTTGTTACTTCAGATGAAAGAACTTGAACAGCAGGATTGTGTGATAGAAGAGACGGTCCTCTCCCAGGACAGGGGGTCTAGTCAGGGTCAGTTATCAGCAGTGCAAGGTAAGTGTTGTCTGTCTGCCAGTTTGCCTACTGATTGGTCTATTCATCTTTCTGTTGAGGTTTAAGTCCCCGTACACTATTTAGGTCATTTTGGAGACTTTTACCCAACATTGAGATGAAATGACATCTCAAGCCCTGCCACCCAATAAAACCAAAAGGCTTGTGCAATGGATGGTCTGACTCGCACCACTTTGCCTGGGCAGGCTTAGTCCTTTTAAGTGGTTTACTAGTACTCAAGTGTGGTCAGCTTTAGCTCTGGGTTGAAGCACCATGCAGCCCAGATCTATTTCTCCAAGCCCCAAGGTGGGGGCCATTCTGTTTTATCTGTCTATTCAGCTAGACAGCTATCCATGACTGTCTTCCTTAACCCTTGGCCTGCTAATCCGGGATATGCCTTATCTTTGAAACAATGTAGATCCAGATCAGATGGCTTCTGACGAAGTCAGAAGCCATCTGATCAGCATCTACATTGTTTGCCATTCAGATTATGGATTTGTTGCAATAATTTGCATCAAGTAATCTGATTGGTTGATAATCGGTAGTGGGTGTGGCATATATAAATATTCAGCAGGACATGGATTAAGGAGGACAGGAGGGTTGTCATGATCTGTTACCAGCACTTAGGGGATAACTGTATTCAAAATTGTGATTTGGGGAGGTAATTCGGAGGTTTTACGATCGGAAATTTTGTTTTACGTAAAACATCATTTGCGATTGTAAAACCAACGATTTACCTCCCCAAATCATAATTTTGCAATACCATTATCCCTATTCTAATGCACTTATACGGTTGTTTTATTAAAAACTGTACTATTTTGCACAAAATGGCTAGCCCTGTGAGCTGCATAAAAGCAAATGCCAGCCAATGAAAAGTGACGTTTCGGGATGAATATACTGCCGCAAATTTTTGACGTTATCCAATCAGACATCAGGTTACATATACAAGTGCATTAGAATGCAAGTGAACTTTTGTCTGTGTCATTTTCAAATTGTTTGGTCCATCCTTCCATCTATCTTGCTCGTTGCTGGTCATGATTTCATTCATGTTTGTCTGCTTTTATTAACCCTTCTCTTGCTGAATATTCAGATTAGCCACACCTATTTCTGACTTTGAACCAATCAGATTACGTGATGGAATTTATTCCTACAAATTCCAAAATTGAATGTCAAACATTCTAAAGAAGCCATCTGATCAGGATCTACACTGTTTGCAAAGATAGAGGTTGTCGTGAACAGCAAGATAAAGGTTAAATAGTATACTAAGCTTATCAATCATAATGTGAATCCTCAATTGTTTAGCTACAGATAACAAGTATTGGACCTGATTCTTCAGTGGGCATTTGATTAATTCCCATTACCTTGAAACATGCCTCATTTTTCAAGATGGAATAATTTTGATAATTGCACCTATGGGACACAACATTATTGTAAATTGTTGGCAGTAGGATTGTAAATGAGATTTCATCATATTTCAGTTTCGCTAATGATCTCAATATAAATGTTAAGCCTGAAGCTGGGCACAAATTGGTTTTATCATTTCACAACACTTGTCGTCTACTTTGTTGTCTACTGATTGCCTTAAGTCATTGTTTTAATCAGTGTGGACTGAGATCAGGATCCACACAGTTTGCCTGAATGCAAAAATATTTTTTTGAAAAGTTTGCAAGAAGATGCAGCAGACGACCTGCAGCATTTTCCTGCTGTTTTTCTTGGTGTTACATCACGAAAACACGCCTATATAATTTTGACCCCCTTGAACCCCACTTTTAAATAGTAAAACTGGGGTTTGGGGGTATACCTTATTTTCCTTATTTCTGCTCTAAAATATAGATTGTGGTTACTCCTTAGAACCGCCTCGATGAGGCGGTTCTAACGAGTGCCCACAATCTATATTTTGAGCAGAAATAAGAAAAATAGCACAAAATTTTTCATCATAAAATTTTCATTTTTGCGGCGATAAAGGTGGCAATGTATTTGTATAGGCGTGTTTGCGTAATGTAAGGGTTAATCCTTAAGATGCTGCGAAAAACTGCATCTAAAAATGTTGTCTGTTTATGTCGTCTGCTGAATTTTTTTTAAGCTTTTCAAACATATTATTGCATACAGGTAAACGGTGTAGACCCAGTCTGATCTGGGTCCAAACTGTTTGAAAAATCACTTTTAAAGGTTCCAGCAGATGACAAAACAGATGACAGTTGTTGTGATTGGTGTGTTATTGGTTAACTAATGACATTGTTAGTTTTGAACAACTGGCCTTGAGCTATTGTTGAAACTAAAATTCCTCATAATTATATGGACAATGAAGGCTCAAACCAGCTCATTAATATGTGCATCCATCATGAAGAACACACCATATTTTCTTTCTGTACATCAGCTTTTATTCAAAGCCTTCATGCGGACTGAACAAAATTAGTGTATACCGCGACAGAGCTAAGGGCGAGGATTATGGCCATGTAAAATCGATTTAAGCCCCCCAGTGGAATTCTTTCCACTGACCGTTCCAAGGTGGTTCTTCTGTGGCGGTTAATTTATGTTGTTGTTTCTTACTTACTGTGTGTATCACTTGTGTCTTTTATTTTGGATGGCTATTTGGCTATTTTGTGGGAAAGTAACTGTCCTTATGGCCTTCCTTTGTTTAGGTTTCCATTATGGTCTGGTCGCTTCATGTTTGTGTTTCTTTCCCTTTGGTGTCTTTGATGGGTGGAGTTGGTTAATTGTATCGATTCCTGATCTTTGTTTTACTTCTACATTTTATTCAATTAATAGTTACAAAGTAAAGTTCCTCTTAATACGAACTGGGACTGTCCAAAAATGCTCAAAACCAATTTTAAACAGTCCTGAAACTAGAGGATATGGGATGTAGATAAGGGTGGTAGCTCATTGGTTAGTGCACTTGCCATTGATGCTAGAGGTCTCCGGTTTGATTCCCGGCTGCAGTAATAAAATTGCAGTGCCTGAACATTCTCCACTGGCATCATTTGCAGGGATGAATGCGACAAGTGCACTGTCCTTCGGATCGGGACGTTAACTGGAGGCCCCCTGTGCAGGGAGAACCATCCCTTGTGCAGGTTAAAAATCCCTACAGTAATTACATGATGTGTAGGCTTTCATCCTGCAAACCTGGAGTACATGTAATGTACACCTGCGAGTAATGGTCATATGTGACCGATGACAAAAGAAAGAAAGAAAGAAAGAAAGAAAGAAAGAAAGAAAGAAAGAAAGAAAAGAAAAGAAAGAAAGAGAGAAAGATAAGGCAATTAACCCTTATCTTGCTGTTCACGACAACTTCTATCTTTCCAAACAGTGTAGATCCAGATCAGATGGCTTCCGAAGAACCCTTATCTTGCTGTTCACGACAACCCCTATCTTTGCAAACAGTGTAGATCCAGATCAGATGGCTTCTGAAGAAGCCATCTGATCAGGATCTACACTGTTTGGCATTCAATTTATGAATTTGTAGCAATTACATCATTTAATTGGTTGATAGACAGAAATGGGTTTGGCAAATGAATATTCAGCAAGAGAAGGGTTAAAGAACAGCTGAAACTTTTTGAATATTCTTTTAACTCTTATCTTGCTGTTCACGACAACCCCTATCTTTTGAAACAGTGTTGATCCAGATCAGATGGCTTCTTCAGAAGCCATCTGATCAGGATCTGCACTGTTTGACATTCAATTAATGATTTTGTAGGAATAAATTACATCAAATGATCTGATTGGTTCAAAATCAGAAATGGGTGTGGCTAAACTGAATATTCAGCAAGAGAAGGGTTAAAAGCAGAATTAGTCTTGTTTCATTTTTAGCTGTTTTTGGCTCACAGAATATTATTGTTTGTTCAATGAATATTGCTATGTTACCAACAGCGACTGATCAATGTATGCTGGCTAATCAGAGTCTTTGCTGTTCTTGATTGTACATTGTTGTTAACCCTTATCTTGCTGTTCACGACAAACCCTATCTTTGCAAACAGTGTAGATCAAGATCAGATGGCTTCTGAAGAAGCCATCTGATCAGGATCTACACTGTTTGGCATTCAGTTTATGAATTTGTAGCAATTAATTACATCAAGTAATTTGATTGGTTGATAGACAGAAATGGGTGTGGCTTAAATGAATATTCAGCAAGAGAAGGGTTAAAGAACAGCTGAAACTTTTTGAATATGCTTTTAAAAGCAGAATTAGTCTTTTTTTTTTTTTTAGCTGTTTTTGCTAACAGAATATTACTGTTTGTTCAATGAATATTGCTATGCTACCAACAGCGACTGATCAATGTATGCTGGCTAATCAGAGTCTTTGCTGTTCTTGATTGTACATTGTTGTTAAGTGCTTTTTATCATATGATGTCGCGTCTGAGAATGTAATAACGCCATGTAATATTTTCTTTAATCCACTAGTGGATTAAATATGCAAATTAGCTAGACAGCCCCGTAACGTTACATGTACGACGTCCTTAACGACGTCGCGTTTACTAACGGCGGAATATTGACATTTTTGTAAATAATCGTGAATAAAATGCGTTTTAATTGTCATATGATAAATAGAATCTTGCATTCGTACTCATGTTTTATTGAATTTATTAAACTCGTTGAGAAAAAGGGATAAAATGCTCGGCATAGCCTCGCATTTTATCCCTTTTCCTCAACTCGTTTAATAAATTCAATAATACATGAGCACTCATGTAAGATCCCCTTTTTAGCAGTCTAATCACCCCGTTTGAGGAAGCTTGTTATGCCTGTTTCTCTTCCTCTTTTGAGGTTTTTAAAAATGCACTATATCACACGGATGGGTTATCGTAATGTATGCCTGTTTCTCTTCCTCCCGGTGTCAAGAGTGGGCTCTGTCTTTTGATTGTGGCGCTCCATCATGTTAACGAGTCTGTGAAATGAATACCCCTCTAATCCCCACTTTATATAGAGATAACTGGGGTTTACGGTGGTATACATTATTGTTCTTATTTCTGCTCCAAAACATAGGTTGTGGGTCATTGAGGCGGTTCTAACGAGTACCCACAACCTATGTTTGAGGTATAAATAAGAAAAATATCATTAAATTTTATCGGAAAAGTAGCCATTTTGGAGAATTGAAAGGATGCACTGTCTCACACTGGAATGTTATCTTGATATATCCAAATTTTTCTTTTAACCCTTATCCTAGTGCATAAATTAATTAAGCCACACCAATGTACATTTCAGGGAATCAAATTACTTGTTATTTATTTATTCAAACTGAATGACAAACAGAAGCCATCTGATCTGGATCTACAGTTTGCAAAACTTTGAAAAGTAGGTGATGTTGTGAACAGCAGGATAAGTGTTAAATTTTTGCATGTCAAAAAGCAGGTTTGGGTTTGACCGGGTGCAATAGCTATGAATCCATAAGCAGGAACGGATTATTATAGCCCCGCTTTGAAAAAGTTTGCCCTCTGGTTTTACATAGACTTATATAGGGAAAATCTTGAAAAATCTTCATCTCTGAAACCACAAGGCCTAGGTCTTTGATATATGGTATGAAGCTACATCTAATGGACCTCTACCAAGAATGTTCAAATTATAGCCCTGAGACCAAAAAATTAATGCCCCCGCCTTGGGCCCTTTGGTTTTACATAGACTTATATTGGGGAAAATCTTTAAAAATCTTCTGTGACACCACAAGGCCTAGGTCTTTGATATTTGGTGTGAAATTTCATCTAAGGGACCTCTATCAAGATTGTTCAAATTAAAGCCCTGGGGCCAAAAATGTCCCCGCCCCGAGACCCTTTGGTTTTACATAGACTTATATAGGGAAATCTTTAAAAATCTTCTTCTTTGAAACTGCAAGGCCCATGTCTTTGATATTTAGTATGGAGCTTCAGCTAGTGGACCTCTACCAAGATTGTTCAAATTATAGCCCTCGGGGCCACAAATGCCCCAGCCCCAGTCCCTTTGGTTTTACATAGACTTATATAGAGATTATCTTTGAAAATCATCTTATCTGAAACCACAAGGCCTAGGTCTTTGATATTTGGTATATAGTGGACATCTAGTGGACCTCTACCTAAATTGTTCAAATTATAGCCCTGAGACCAAAAATGCCCCCGTCTCGGGCCCTTTGGTTTTACATAGACTTATATTGGGGAAAATCTTTAAAAATCTTCTTCTGTGACACCACAAGGTCTTTGATATTTGGTGTGAAATTTCATCTGATGGACCTCTATCAAGATTGTTGAAATTAAAGCCCTGGGGCCAAAAATGTTCTTCTCTAAAACTGCAAGGCCCATGTCTTTGATATTTTGTATGAAGCTTTATATAGTGGACCTCTGTCAAGATTGTTTAAATTATAGCCCTGAGGCCAAAAATGCCCCCACCCTGGGGCGATTTGGTTTTACATAGGCTTATGTAGGGAATATCTTTAAAAAAATCTTCTTCTTTGAAACTGCAAGGCCAAGCTCTTTGATATTTGATGTGCAGTTTCATCTAGTGGACCTTTGCCAAGATTGTTCAAATTATAGCCTTTGTTGATATTTGGTATGAACCTTCACCTTTTTAGACCTCCCTCAACATTATGCACATTATAGCCCTGGGGTCAATAATGGCCTGCCCCAGGGCCTACTTGTTACTCTATGGATCAGGTGAGCGGTCCAGGGCCATCATGGCCCTCTTGTTTCTAATAAGTATAGATGAATAATCAGGTTTTTAGGGCCCCGCACTGAAAGTGTGGGTGCCCTATAGTAATCACTCTGTCCGTCCGTCTGTCTGTCTGTCCGTCTGTCCGTCCACAAATTTTTTTATCCTCCATAACTTTCTTATTCCTGGATGGATTTAAATATTACTTGGCAGAAATGTTAACCATAATGTGATGGAGTGTTGCGCGCAAAACTCAGGTCCGTACCTCAAAGGTCAAGGTCATACTTAGAGGTTAAAGGTCAAAAAAGGGTCTTTCCTGTGTCCAATTAATAACTTTGTTATTATTATTCCTGGATGGCAGAAATGTTAACCATAATGTGATGGAGTGTTGCGTGCAAGACTCAGGTCCGTACCTCAAAGGTCAAGGTCATACTTAGAGGTTAAAGGTCAAAAAAGGGTCTTTCCTGTGTCCAATTAATAACTTTGTTATTATTTCTGGATGGATTTTTTCTCCTTGGTTTTCGGCCAGGGTGAATCTGGGGGGCAATTGTCCCTTTCTGAAATAAGCACTGGGGGCAAATGTCCATACCAAAAATAAGCAGTGGGGCGCAAATGTCCAGGTTGTATTTTCAACTGGGGGGCAAATGTCCGTTAATACACTTTTTCTTTGGGGGGTAAATGTCCTGGAATCAGATTAGACACCACAGATTGCAGCATCTGATCAGACATTCAGTGTCAGCAAGAAGTTTTGACAGCCATTTACCGAATGAGTTTTTTTTTTTTAAGAACCTAACCCTATAAGGCAAAAAATTTCATTCAGCACAAAATGTGTTAATTTGTTTGATATTGCAACATTTTCCATACAATTTCCTATTTTGCTTTTAACAGAGCCATCAACAGAGCAGACTGAAATTGATCATTTCCTGAACTCTGAAAGGAAATTTTGGGTAGGTAACTTTACCTTAGAATAATAACATTTGCAGATCTACCACAGACCTTTGCCAGAGAGAATGAAGTTTGTCACATAGGTTGAAGTCTTCAATATGTTTCCATTTTAGCTTCCCTGAGACATTAGCTCTGGTGGAGCTTATTGCTTTGTAGACCTCCTTCGTCTGTACATCTGTCCATTAGTCTGTCCATCCACCATTTTCACATTTCTTCTCTGAAACCACTGGGCCAATTTCAATAAAATTTCATTTGCAGCCTCATGACAATGGGGAAAAGAAATTTTGCAGGAATGGTCCCTGTCAGGTGACCAAGATGGCCGTCATGCCCAAATTTAGTAAAAACCTTAAAACATCTTCTCCAAACTTGGTTTGTAGTATCAGGTGACTGACTACTACAAAATTTGCAAAAAAGATGACCCTAGGTTGAATTTGATCTATTTTATGCCAAGGTCAAATTTTGTTCCTTCTGTCGGTCACCACCTTTGACCAGTTATATCTCTGCAGCTTGCAGGCTGATCTCAGTTATTTCTCATCTGTAGCATGCCTATGGTGGGGGGATAGATGACATTAGCTTTTTATCGAAGTTAAATAAACCACTTTGAGGTTCTAAGCCTGCCCAGGAAAAGTGGTGTGAGTCAGACTGTCCATGCATATAAACCCTATTGGTTTCATAGTGCTGCAAAGCTTGAAATGTCATTTCATCTCAGTGTCGGGTAAAAGTCCCACAAATAGGAAGTAACGTCTTCAAAATGACCTCTATAATGTTGACGGGACATTAAATCTTAAATCAAACAAACAAAGACTTATATAGGGAAACCTTTAAAAATTTCTTGTCTGAAACCAGAAGGCCCAAGTCTTTGGTCTTTGGTATGAAGCTTCAGCTAGTGGGCCTCTACCAAGATTGTTCACATTATAGCCTTGGGGACCAAAAATGGCCCAGCCCCTGGGCCCACAGGGCTGGGCCCACATGTTTTACGTAGACTTGTCTAGGGAAAACCTTTAAAAATCTGCTTGTCTGAAACCAGAAGGCCCAGGTATTTGATATATAGAGTGAAGCTTTGTCTAGTTGACCTCTACCAAGACTTCAAATTATAGCCATTGGGCCCAAAATGGTCCCACCTGGGGGCCCATGTTTTCATAGACATGTATAGGAAAAAACCTTTAAAAATCTATTTGTCTAAAATCAGAAGGCACAAGTCTTTGATATTTGGTGTGAAGCTTTATCTTCTAGTGGACCACTACCAAGATTTTCAGATTATAGCCTTGGGACAAAAAATGACCCCGCCCAGGGGTTAAACTGGTTCAACTGATGTACTATATTGACAACCCTGAATCTTTGAAGATATTTATATCAATCAGGTTAACCCTTATCTTGCTGTTCACGACAACCCCTATCTTTGCAAACAGTGTAGATCCTGATCAGATGGCTTCTTCAGAAGCCATCTGATCTGGATCTACACTGTTTGGCATTCAGTTTATGAATTAGTAGCAATAAATTACATCATGTAATTTGATTGGTTGATAGACAGAAATGGGTTTGGCTTAAATGAATATTCAGCAAGATAAGGGTTAACACACATGTCATGCCTTTCTTCTCAGTTTCTTTTTTTCTAAACATCGCTAATGATTTTCTGGTCCATAGGTGAGAGATACAGGGTCATCTTGGCCCTCTTGTTTAGATGAAGTTCTTTGCACCTTAAGAGTTAAAAGTAACAACTTTTTTTCTTTCTGCAGGCTGACATTCCAACTGTAGATGATATGCCAGTCAGTGGTGAAGATGATCAAACAAACATGACCATTGATCTGGCAGTAGGTGACAGTCAGACAGAACACGCACAACCAGCTGAAGACCGGTTAGTTGTTGCTACAGCACAAATTCAAAATCCTGTTTATGAAACTAAGGTTGCTGATGCTTCAGCCGACCAATCAGATATTAATTCTGGTGTTCTAACAACAGACAATAAAATAGAGATGACAAATACTTCTCTAGACAGTGAGACAGCAGGGAGTGGAAAAGCTGGTGAATCAAACATACCAGTAGCTGCACATTGCACTAAATTAAGACTAAATGAAAATATTAATAAAACTGAAAGCACTGAAAAGGTAGACCTTGGTATGAAGATTGTTCATTTTCTACGGGATAGAAAGCATCCAAACAGAGCCTCTGGTTCAAAATTACTTAATCATTCAGAAATGCATACTTCTACGGCACGGCAATCTGACAACCTAATAATAAATTCAATCCAGAAGCCTGACAAGTCTATGGCAGATAATGATAATGATTGTGGTGGACCAGACAAAGTAAGCATGAATTCGGTGCTTCAAAAAATCCAATCGCCAACACAAATGCAAAACATTTCTGAAGTTGAACACCCTCAGATTCAAATGAATAATGAGAAAATCAATCTTTTAAAAAATGTATCAGGAAAGCAACTGACTGAGACTTGCATCGAACCAAATTTTTATATAGAGGAGGCTAATGTCAAACCAGAATTCCCAGTTTTTAACAGCGAGTTAACTTCCAGAGAAGAACTGCTTGAAAACCAACAACAGTTAAAGTCAGAGAAGACAGTTTTTCAGTCAAAAACTGAAAGTACTTCAAGTAGACAACCTTCAAATGGTAGTAATAGTAAATATTTTTATAACATTGTGGAAGAAGATAAAGTAGAAATGAAAATGCTACAGGATCCCCAGGTTTCTAGTGGCTGTAATCAGGAGATACAAACTGATAGTGTTGTGTGTATTGATGTTGCTTCTTCACCATTTGTTGGCTCTTATTCTCCTGTATCAACCAAATCTGTAGGAATCCAGTGTAAGTTTGAATCAGTTGATGAAGTATCAACCAGTATTGCTCAGTCAAAAGTTCCAAAGCTTGGTTTGTTAGCAAGTAGTTTCTTTGGGTCTAGTTATCAGAAAAGTATGAAATTTGTATCATTTCTGAGTAAGAATTTAGGTCATTCACCAAGTACTTGTAATACCACTGCAGAAGTTGTGACAAATGAAAACCCTTACCATGGGCATGGTGATTCTAATGTGGGAGCCAATGAAAAAGAAAGTCAGAGCTATGACACTGTGGATATGGTTTCAAAAGCTGCAGATGGACCTATCAACACTGACATTTAAATCCTAGATCATGTTGAGATATATGCTTTATTTTGAACATTGCTTGAACATTGATATTAACATTTTGAACATTGATATTAACTGCCTGTTGTTTTGAACTGGCTGAACTTTTTGCAAACATTGTAGACCTGATCAGATGCTGCATTCAGCAGCATCTGATCTGGGCCTGCAGTGTTTGCCAATTACTCATTTGGCGGTTTCCGGTACAAAATAGGTTAAGAGACAGTTTTTTATGTGTCCACCGCTTTGTACATACATCTGTACAAACATATACATGTGCATCTGTCTATCTGCAATTTGTACAAACATATACATGTACATCTGTCTATCTGCAATTTGTACAAACATATACATATACATCTGTCTATCTGCAATTTGTACAAACATATACATGTACATCTGTCTATCTGCAATTTGTGGCACTGCTCTTAACCCCAAAGCTCCACCAGCTTTCAATATCATGATTTGAATCTTGTATGATAGCTAGTATATTGGTTGCGTATGTGCATAAAGGTCATTTGTCCCTGCCCATCGGGCTGCATGATGCTTCCACGCAGAGCTGAAACCAGCCACACTGGTAATCCGCTTCGAGGTCTAAGCCTACCCAGGCAAAGTGGTGCAAGTCAGACCATCCCTACATATTAACCCTTTTGGTTTGTTTGGGTGGCATGGCTTGAGATTTCATTTCATCTCAATGTTGGGTAAAAGTCCCTCAAAATTGGAAGCAACGCCTTCAGAATGACCGAAACACTGTTGATGGGGACATAAAATCTTAATTCAAACAAAACTCAAACAAACATGAAGGTCAGAAAACTCTGATCAATGTATAAATGGAAGTTATATTTCCTTTATTAACTTCTTAATTTTAGGGTTGGGGCATCCGTCCCATTTTTAGCTCACCAGAGCCTAAGGCTCCGGGGGAGCTTATAGGATAGGCAGTTGTCTGTCGTCGTCTGTGTCTGCGTCAACACTTTCAAACGACGAGATCTCCTCTGAAGCCACTGGGCCGATTGGGCCCAAATTTTATCTGTAGCATTCTTGGGCTGGGGGATTGAAAGTTTGTGTTTTTTATGAAAATCGGCTCATTAGTTTGGTTGCAATGGCAACTTAAGAGTTTCCATAGACTTATAATGGGGAAAATTGAAAAAATTGCATTTACTGCCAAGCCTTTGCAGATATTTTGACAAAACCTTCATAGAAATGTTCCTAAGGGCAATCTACTTTCTGCCATATGACTTTAAGCCTACTCTTCATTTTTATTGGTTGCCATGGAAACCAAAATGCAAAAAAAAAAAATTGAAAAAAAAAATACTTAAAAAATCATCTTCTCAACAACCATATGCTCTAGGAGGCTGAGACTTTATGAAAATATTCATCATATTTGCCTTTACAGGTTTTGTGTTTTTTATGAAATTTGGCCTTTTAGTTTTGTTGCTATGGCAACTTTTCCATTGACTTATAATGGGGAAAACTGAAAAATGGCATTTACTGCCAAGTCATTGCAGATATTTTGACAAAACTTACATAGACCTGTTCCTTGAGTAAACTTCTCTCAGCCATATGCTTTTATGTCAACCTGGGGGTCCCCTTGGTTGTGCCGGGCCATTATCCGCCCCCTCCACTTCATAAAATGCCTTATATCTTAGAAACCTTACAGATCCCACCCCTAAACCATATATATTCATGATAAGATGCATGAAGTGACATCAACCTGGGGGTCCCCCTGGATGTGTCAGGGACATGCCCTGCTCCCTCTATTTCATAAAATGCCATTTATCTCAGAAACCATTCAGATCCCCACCCCATAACTATATATATTCTTGTTCCTTATGCTAAGATGCATTAAGTTACACCAACCTGGGGGTCCCCCGGGATGTGCCGGGGCCATGCCCCACCCCCTCCCCTTCATAAAAGGCTCAATATCCCAGTAGCCTTACAGATCCCCACCCCTAAACCATATATATTCTCGTTCCTTATGATAAGTGGCATTCAGTGACACCAACTTGTGGGTCCCCCGGGATGTGTGGGGGCCATGCCCAACCCCCTCCACTTCATAAAAGGTTAAATATTTCAGACACCTTACAGATCCCCACCCCAAAACCATATATATTCTTGTTCCTTATGATAAGACACATTCAGTGACACCAACCTAGGGGTCACCCAGGGTGTGCCCGGGCCACACTCCACCCCACGACTTCACAAAAGACCATATATCTGAGAAACTGTTCAGAGCCCACCCCTAAATCATATATATTCTTGTTCCTTATGATAAGACGCAAACAGTGACACCAGCATGGGGGTCTCCCCGGGGTGCCACGGGCCATGCCCCAACCCTTTACTTCATTACAAGAGGGCCATGATGGCCCTGGATCGCTCACCTGATCCATAGATTAACAAGTGGGCCCCGGGGAGGGCCATTATTGACACCAGGGCTATAATGTGCATAATGTTGAGGGAGGTCTGAAAAGTTGAAGCTTCATAATTTGAACAACCTTGGCAAAGGTCCACTAGATAGAGCTACACACCAAATATCAAAGACCTGGGCCTTGCGGTTTCAGAGAAGAAGATTTTTTTTTAAGATATTCCTTACATAAGCCTATGTACAACCAAATGGCCCCAGAGCGGGGGCATTTTTGGCCTCAGGGCTATAATTTAAACAATCTTGATGGAGGTCAACTAGATGAAGCTTCACCAAATATCAAAGACCTGGGCCTTGCAGTTTCAGAGAAGAAGATTTTCAAGGATTATCTCTGTATAAGTCTATGTAAAACCAAAAGGGCCCAGGGACGGGGGCATTTGTGGCCCAGGGGCTATAATGTGAACAATCTTGGTAGAGGTCCACTAGATGAAGCTGCATACCGAATATTAAAGACATGGGCCTTGCAGTTTCGGAGAAGAAGATTTTTAAAGATTTCCCTATATAAGTCTATGTAAAACCAAATGGTCTTGGGGCGGGGGCATTTTTAACCCCAGGGCTATAATTTGAACAATTTTGATAGAGGTCCACTAGCTGAAATTTCACACCAAATATAAAAGACCTAGGCCTTGTGGTTTCAAAGAAGAAGATTTTTAAAGATTATCCCAATATAAGTCTATGTAAAACCAAAGGGCCCCGAGACGGAGGCATTTTTGGTCCCAGCACTCTAATTTGAACAATCTTGGTAGGGGTCCACTAGATGAAGCTCCATACCAAATATCAAAGACCTGGGCCTTGCGGTTTCAGAGAAGATTTTCCCCGATATAAGCCCATGTAAAATCAAAGGGCCCCAGAGCGGGGGCATTTTTGACCCAGGGCTATAATTTGAACAATCTTGGTAGAGGTTTACAAGATGAAGCTTCATACAAAATACGAAAGCGACCTCAAGGTCACTGTGGGGGGGTAGGACATGCATCAATGAAATCTTCAGTGTAGGTATCAAGTAAATCTATCAAAGGGTTTCGAAGATACAATCTCTCAGAAACTTTGACGCAAAACTTTAACCAAATGTAATATTTTTAAGTCTGTGACATCAAGGTCACTGTCGTGGCTGGGACATGCATCAATGAAATCTTAAGACCAGTATGTAACTTCAGTGTAAGTATCAACTAAATCTATCAAATGGTTTGAAAGTAACAATCTCCTAGAAACTTTGACGCAAAACTTTAACCAAAATGTTAACGGACTGACGGACCAATGGACGGACGGACAGACAGATGGAAGGATGGACGGATGGAAGAACGAAAACAATATACCCCCATCATACTTTGTATGCCGGGGGGAAATCAAAGACCTGGGCCTTGCGGTTTCAGAGAAGATTTTTAAAGATTTTCCCTATATAAGCCCATGTAAAACCAAAGGGCCCCGGGGCGGGGGCATTTTTGGCCACAGCACTATAATTTGAACAATCTTGGTAGGGGTCCACTAGATGAAGCTTCATACCAAATATCAAAGACCTGGGCCTTGCGGTTTCAGAGAAGAAGATTTTAAAGATTTTTCATGTAGAAGCCCATGTAAAAGCAAAGGGCCCCGGGGCGGGGGCATTTTTGGCCCCAGCACTATAATTTGAACAATCTTGGTAGGGGTCCACTAGATGAAGCTTCAAACCAAATATCAAAGACCTGGGCCTTGTGGTTTCAGAGAAAAAGATTTTTTAAGATTTTCCTTATATAAGCCCATGTAAAACCAAAGGCCCCGGGTGGGGGCATTTTTGGCCACAGCACTATAATTTGAACAATCTTGATAGGGGTCCACTAGATGAAGCTTCATACCAAATATCAAAGACCTGGGCCTTGCGGTTTCAGAGAAGAAGATTTTTAAAGATTTTCCATATATAAGCCCATGTAAAACCAAAGGGCCCCGGAGCGGGATCATTTTTGGCCCCAGCACTATAATTTGAACAATCTTGGTAGGGGTCCACTAGATGAAGCTTCATACCAAATATCAAAGACCTGGGCCTTGCGGTTTCAGAGAAGAAGATTTTTATAGATTTTCCATAATGCAACACCAAAGGGCCCCGGGGCGGGGGCATTTTTGGCCCCAGCACAATAATTTGAACAATCTTGGTAGGGGTCCACTAGATGAAGCTTCATACCAAATATCAAAGCTCTGGGCCTCACGGTTTAAGAGAAGAAGATTTTTAAAGATTTTCCCTATATAAGCCCATGTAAAACCAAAGGGCCCCGGGGCGGGGGCATTTTTGGCCCCAGCACTATAATTTGAACAATCTTGGTACGGGTCCACTAGATGAAGCTACATACCAAATATTAAAGACCTGGGCCTTGTGGTTTCAGAGAAGAAGATTTTTTAAGTTTTCGGTGAAAAAAATCTATTTTTGGCTCCTGTGACCCAGATGTGCAACGGACCAGAACCATTTGAACAACTTTGAAAGGGGACCACCAAAGGATCATTCCTGTGAAGTTTGGTCAAAATCCAATCAGTGGTTTAGGAGGAGATGTTGTTTGAAGAAATTGTTTACGCACGGACGGACGACGGACAAAACGTGATCCCAAAAGCTCACCTCGTCACTACGTGACGGTGAGCTAAAAATATATATATCTCAGAAACCGTTCAGATCCCCACCCCTAAACCATATATATTCTTGTTCCTGATGATAAGACTCCACTTAATAATAGGCCATATATCTCAGAAACCATTCAAATCCCCATCCTATAATCACATATATTCTTGTTCATTGTTAGACACATTCAGTCAACCCTGTCTTAGGGGGTCAGCAGGGGCCATTCCTCTCCCTTCCACTTCATATAAGGGCCTCCTATCTCAGAAACCGTTCAGATCCCCTCCCTTTAACCATATATATTCTTGATCTTTATGATAAGACATATTCAGTGACAACAATCTTTGGCTTTTCTGGGATCTGCCATGCCCGAATCCCTCCATTGCTTAAAAGGCCTTACGTCTCGGGAACCATACATATCCCCACTGCTAAACCATATATCTATTTTCCTTTTTATAAGACCCATTTAGTGACACCAATCAGGGCTCCATTGGGCAGTGCCCATCTGAGCTCTGGTTTATTGTTTGCTATGGCAAGTTAAGAGTTTCCATTGACTTGTATAAAGGGGGAAAATTGAAAAATGACATTAATGCCTCTCAAGATATTTTGTCAAACTTTCATAGAAATGTTCCTTTAATAATTATTGCCACAGATGGGAAATTGTCAATTGTCATCTTCAAGTGACATCAGACCTCTGAAGCCACTAGTCTGATTGGGTCGAAATTTTATCTGTAGCAGCCTTGGGAGCAGGGCTTCCATGGTTAATTATAATACATTGCTGCCAGTGGGCAGTGGCCCCCTGAGCTCTGGTGAGCATTGTGGCCCATGGGCCTCTTGTTTGGGTATTCTATTTTGTTTGAATAAAAGGCCCTCATCAGGGCCAATGAAAGTTTTGACTAGCCTTGTTACATGTTTATTCAGGTAAATGTGATAACATGAAGAAAATCTAAAATTTATTTTGATTATTTTTCATTTTCCAGTTATTTGCTTACATGCATAAGATAGCCTAGTGCAGAATACTGTTGATATGCTATAGTCCTTTATTTGGCATGTTCTAGAGTTTGTTTCGATCCTTTCGAAATAGATGGGCTGTATGATGCTTCCATGCATAGCTGAAACCAACTGCACACAAGTACTTGTAAACAGCTTAGAGGATCTAGCCTGCCTAAGGCAAAGCAGTGTGAGCCGGACCATCCATGCTTATAAACCCCATTGGTCTCATTGTGCGACAGGGCTTGAGATGTCATTTCATCTCAATGTTGGGTAAAAATCCCACAAAATTGGAAGCAATCTCTTCAAAATGACCTATATGGTGTTGACGGAACGTTAAACCTCAAATCAATCAATCAATCAAATCATTTTCCAGTTATTAGATTACATGCACTGCAATTTGTGAAGTGCTGTGTAGGAGTCTAACAGAATTTTTTTAAGAGGAAAACAATGCCCCCCCCCCCCCTCCCCCCCATAATAACTTAAACACCCACTTGACTAGGTTTAGCTCACCAAAATCTAAGGTGCATACAAGCAATTTTTGACCCAAAACTGAGTTTTCCTTAAAAAAGGTCGAGATCACCAAAACTAGATTAACTCTTTTGTGGGATATAAAAAAAAACAGCTTGGCAAATTTAGGCCAAATTTCAAATGAAGCTTTTATTGGATGGATTAACATGGTTTGGGTTGCATACCAAGGTTGCTGCCACAGTAAAAACCCTTCAAAAATCATCTCTGAAACCCCAATAGCACCATAATCACTCAGCACTCAGGGGAGATATTCAGGACCATTGGTCCTCTGGTTTATTAAACATTTCTCACAACTCAGCTCATTTGCTCTTTAGGGCCCCCATCCATTGGGGCTTGAAGAAATAGATCGGGCTGCATGGTGCTTCCACGCAGAGCTGAAATTGACCGCACATGAGAACTGGTAAACCGCTTAGAATGACTAAGCCTGCCCAGGCAAAGTGGTGCGAGTCACACCATTCAATGCATGTACATGTAAACCATGTTGGTTTCATTGGGCTTTGAGATGCCTTTTCATCTCAATGTCGGGTAAAAGTCCCACAAAATTAGAAGCAATGTCTCCAAAATTACCTAAATAGTGTTGATGGGGAAATTAAACAGCGATTCAAGCAAAAACATTTGCTCTTTAAAAATTTGAATCGTCATTCTTTAAAAACATTATTTATACTGCAATCTGCCATTCTAGTACCCTAATAAGGCGGGGCAAACTGCATGCTATAATCGAAAGTGACATACCTTCTACTGACCTGTAATACGTGACTACTTTTCAGATGTTTGATTTACAAGTGTAAACAATAAAATACAACCCTTTAAACTCAGTGCATGTTATTATAGCCCTGCTTTGAAAAGGTGGGGGCTATATTGGATTTGCCTTGTCCTTCTGTGATTCAGTAATTCAGCTATTCATGATAACTCAAAAACCGTTTGAGGTATTTTCATGAAACGTCACACAAATGTAAACGAGACGATGTGCAGAGCGCATGAACCATAACTTGCATGTTATTATCTTTGCTATATTTTATTAGGGCCCCGCACTGAAAGTGTGGGTGCCCTATAGTAATCACTCTGTCCGTCCGTCTGTCTGTCCGTCTACAAATTTTCCTACTCCTCTGATAGCGCTGCCGGGGCCCTAGTCAGTTTCACTGACAACTCTAGTTTAAATTAATTTTCAGCGAGATTCTTAACTTATCAAGCTTTCCTGGTTTGACTTGTCCGTGGGAATAATTGTGCATTGTTACTGCAGTTTGCTTCTGAACCTCGAAAATAATTTCCAAGGCTAAAAATTATTGATTTTAAGATTTTCATACAGAATGTAATGTGCAAAGAAACTTTTATTCAAGTGAGCATGTTGTTTCCAATGTCTCTATGGCGTGGTGACTTCAGAAACGAAGCACTCTTTGGCGTCATGTAATGCTATGCGTGCGTTCCAAGGCCCCGAATGTGGTTTAACAAGCCACATGGTCCACAATGTTTTTTGAAATTTGCTGAGTTATTGCAAACCCCCTTGATGTTTTTGGATTGAGGTATAAACTAAATACATGAGTAGTTTCTTTAATAATAAAATATAATTGGTTTGCGGCGATAGTTCTATACGGGCTCGCTGAATCTTGCCCCTATAAAAATGTCTAAGGCTCACTGATTATATTTTATTATTAAAGGCACTAACCCATTGTATGCTAGTGGACTCTTCCACTGCTATATGTTGGACAAGTCCATTTGTCATATAAGGGGTGGCAGGCCTATTTTTTAGTTTTCCTTCTATTTTTGATCTGGGCCTACACTGTTTGCCAAGGTTCCCCTTTAGGGTTTCCTGCATACAATGGGCTCACCATGTATTTACTATGTTTTGGTCTGAGATAAAATGTTTGGAAGTGAGAAAAAACACAACACTAATATCTGATCAAGACAACAGAGCTTTTGTTTCAAAAATACTCGGATGATTTATATTTTTTACTCAACATTTCACAGAATGTACGCACATATCTTTATTATACATGCACTTTACATCAAACTGTACATCTATACATATTTTGATGTATTTACAATTGAGCACGCGCATGACAAAACCTACATAAAGACAAGTGCACCCAATGAAGACTCGGATCAGCCTGAGAATCCATGCAGTCTGATCAGTCTTCGTTGTGCGCTTTATGGATAGCTAAGGGCCCAATGCTCCTCCATGCATCAATAGAAGTCTCTGGTTAGACTATACGGATGCACAGGCTGATCTGAGTCTTCGATGGTGCACATGTCTTATTGTAGGCTTTGTCATGCACTAGCTCAATTAATATAATACATTTATAATACATTTAAGCTGCAACAAGGAATAAAGTGTCTTAAAACAGGTTTGTCCAAAGAAGACTCGAAGCCCTCATACTCCCTTTCTCAGATTGCAATAAGAAACTGGGTCATTCATCACATGAACATGACCATGAAATGAACACCCCCCCCCCCCCAACCCCGTTTTATATAGAGAACACTGGGGTTTATGGGGGTATTTAACTTTTGATCGGGGGGGTGGGGGGGGGGGGGCATATAGTATTTGCCCTGTCTGTCTGTCACAAAAACTTTAACCTTGATCATAACTTCAAAAGTATTTGACCTAGCCCCATGAAACTTCACACACTTATTCACCACCAAGGGCTACATTCTGACCAAGAACTATAACTCTGTTGTCATTTTTGGCTGAATTATCTCCCCTTGAAAGTTCCCAATAACTCGGAAATTGGCTCCCACGGGGGCCATTGGTCATCTATAATGACAGCTCTTGTTCTAATTTCTCCTCCAAGACATAGGTTGTTGGTACTCGTTAGAACCGGTTCTAACGAGCACCTACAACCTATGTTTGCAGTACAAAATAAGAAAAATATCACAGATTTTCATCAGAAAAGTAGCCGTTTTTGGAGATGTGAAAAAATGCACTATGTCGCACAGGTGTGTTATCGTAATGTTGGCCAAAGCAAAGATTTGGTTGTGCAGGTTGATCCAAGTCTTCCTGAATGTACACACAAAGGCACCTTTTCACTTGTTGCAACTCATTTTACAGGCTACTTTGTTTAATTGTTACACAGGTCACAATTAACTACATGTGAACATCATATACATCTTGGACTAAATGTCCAGATGGCTTAAATTTCTTGACATAGCAGTTACATCAAAAGAACCAGGCACAGATAACAAAATATAATTCTTCAAACAATAACCATCAGTGGCCAGTTCTTCAAAACTAACAACATTGCTGGTTAACATTTGTTTATACTGATCATTACACTATATGGCATACACAAATATTTTTGCTAAACAAGAGGGCCCAATGGCCCTATATCGCTCACCTGTGTACCAGAAAATCATTAGTGTAGGAGACCACTTGACATTGCTATATACTAAATATCTGAGCTCAGGCAAAGCAGTGTCCATGCTTATAAACCCTACTGGTTTCCTTGGGCGACAGGGCTTGAGATGTAATTTCATCTCAATGTCGGGTAAATGTCCCACAAAATTGGAAGAGACATCTCCAAAATGACCTATACAGTGTTGGTGATGTAAAACCTCAAATCAAACAAAATCTGTGCCTTATGGTTTGGGAGAAAAAGATTGTTTTAAGTTTTTTTCCAGTATAAGTCTATAGGAGCTAATGAACCCTGGGGCTTGGCCAATTTTGACCCAAAGGGCACGGTTGGCAGGATTTATTTAGGCGACCATTTTGTGTTGCTATATACTAAATATCTAAGGTCTGTACTTCATGGTTTCAAAGAAGATGTTTGAAGCTTTTTTCCATTATAAGTTTGTTGGAGTTAAGGGGCCACAAGATTTGGACCCCAGGGGCATGATTGGCAGGATTCATGTAGGCGACCACTCGACATTGCTACATGCTAAATACCTAAGCTCTGGGACTTATGGTTTCAGAGAAGAAGATTTTTGAAGATTTTTTTCCTCATTTTAAGTTGTGTTTTTTTTTTTTTTTTTTTTTTCATTATAAGGGCCCTGCGGTTTCAGAGAAGAAGATTTTTGAAGTTTCTCCAATTGTAAGTCTATGGAAGCTAAAGAGCCCTGGGGTGTGGCCAATTTGGATCCCAAGGGCATAACTGGCAGGATTTATGTAGGTGGCCACTTGACGTTGCTACATACTAAAAATCTAAGCTCTGGGCCTTATGGTTTCATAGAAGAAGATTTTTTTTTTTCCATTATAAGTCTATTGGAGGTGATGAGCCCGGGCGTGGCCAATTTTGACCCGAGGGGCAGGGTTAGCAGGATTTATGTAGCTGGCCATTTTATGTTGCTAGACACTAAATATCTAAGTTCTGTGCTTCACAGTTTCTGAGAAGAAGATTTTTGAAGCTTTTTTCCACTATGAGTCTATGGGAGCTAAGGGGCCCTGGGGCGTGGCCCATTTGGACCCCAGGGGCATGATTAGCAGAAAATATGTAGGAGACCACTTGCCGTTGCTACATGCTAAATATCTAAGCAGTAAGCTCTGGGCCCTGTGGTTTCAGAGAAGAAGATTTTGAAGTTTTTCTTCCATTATGAGTATATGGGAGCTAAGGGGGTCCCAGGGTGTGGCCCATTTGGACCCCAGGGGCATGATTGGCAGGATTTATGAAGGTGACCCTTGTCATTGCTACACGCTAAATATCTAAGCTCTGGGCCCTGTGGTTTCAGAGAAGAAGATTTTTGAAGCTTTTTTCCATTATGTGTCAATGGGAGCTAAGGGGCCCCGGGGCGTAGCCCCTTTGGACCCCACGGGCATGATTGGCAGGATAAATGTAGGTGACCACTTGCCATTGCTACATGCTAAATATCTAAGCTCTGGGCCCTGTGGTTTCAGAGAAGAAGATTTTTGAAGCTTTTTTTTCCAATATGAGTCTATAGGAGCTAACTGGCCCCGGGGGGTGGCCCTTTTCGACCCCAGGGGCATGATTGGCAGGAATTATGTAGGTGACCACTTGCTGTTGCTACAAGCTAAATATCAAAGCTCGGGCGCAGAAGATTTTTTAAGCTTTTTTCCATTATGAGTCTATGAGAGTGAAAGGGCCCCGGGGCATGGCCCATTTGGAACCCAGAGGCATGATTGGCTGGAATTATGTAGGTGACCAATTGGCATTGCTACATGCTAAATATCTAAACTCTGGGCCCTGTGGTTTCAGAGAAGAAGATTTTTGAAGTTTTTTTTTCCATTATGAGTCTATGGGAGCTAAGGGGCCCCGGGGCATGGCCCATTTGGACCCTAGGGGCAGGATTTATGTAGGTGACCACTTGCCCTTGCTACATGCCAAATATCTCAGCTCTGGACCCTGTGGTTTCAGAGAAGAAGATTTTTGAAGCTTTTTTCCATTATGAGTCTATAGGAGCTAAAGGGCCCTGGGGCATGGCCCCTTTGGACCCCCGGGGACGGATTGGCAGGAATTATGTAGGTGACCACTTGCCGTTGCTACATGCTAAATATCTTAGCTCTGGGCCCTGCGGTTTCTGAGAAGGAGATTTTTGAAGCTTTTTTTCCATTATGAGTCTATGGGAGCGAAAGGGCCCTGGGGCGTCGCCCATTTGGAACCCAGGGGCATGACTGGCAGGAATTATGTAGGTGACCACTGGCCATTGCTACATGCTAAATATCTAAGCTCTGGGCCCTGTGGCTTCGGAGAAGAAGATTTTTGAAGTTTTTTTTCCATTATGAGTCTATGGGAGCTAAGGGGCCCCGGGTTGTGGCCAATTTGGACCCCAGGGGCATGATTGGCAGGAATTATGTAGGTGACCACTTGCCGTTGCTACATGCCAAATATCTCGGCTCTGGGCCCTGTGGTTTCAGTGAAGAAGATTTTTGAAGCTTTTTTCCATTATGAGTCTATAGGAGCTAAAGGGCCCCAGGGGCATGATTGGCAGGAATTATGTAGGTGACCACTTGCGGTTGCTATATGCTAAATATCTAAGCTCTCGGCCCTGTGGTTTCCAAGAAGAAGATTTTTGAAGCTTTTTGTTCCATTATGAGTCTATGGGAGCGAAGGGGCCCCGGGGCGTGGCCAATGTGGACCCCAGGGGCATGATTGGCAGGAATTATGTAGGTGACCACTGGCCGTTGCTACATGCTAAATATCTAAGCTCTGGGCCCTGTGGTTTCAGAGAAGAAGATATTTTAATTTTTTCCCATTGTAAGTCTATGGGAGCTATATGTTGCCATAGCAACCAGAATTCCAATCTGATCAGCCCAAAAACCTTATGCAGCCTTTCCCCCTACCTGATGAGGCTTCTCATGAAATTTGATCAAGATTGACCATGGGGTATTAGAGATATACTTATTTGAAATTGTTTACAGGCGGACGCACGACGGATGACAGACAAAAAGTGATCACAATAGCTCACCTTGTCACTACGTGACAGGTGAGCTAAAAATGTGAGTAGCTTCCTCAAATGCAAAAGCTACTCCCATTTTTGAATGGGTTTTTAAAATAAGAGGCTCAATGAGCCTTTACACTTACAATTTAACAAATGACAGACTGCGTGGTGTGGCCCATCTTCTTTCTTATGAATGTTTTCATTGCTCTTGAAGGAACTCATTTTTGATATTTATTTGCCTTCACTGCAGCTGGTGTTGTGCCGTGTGGCCGCCGTAAAACGTCTCCCCGTACATCAACCATAGTGCAGTTTATATTTTACTTTTGGTCCTTTGAGATCAGCGTGAATATTCTGAGAAATCTGAAATAAATTGTTGGTTTAGACTCGTGTTCTGGGCGAGTTTTTAGTTATTTGGACCCCATTTTGATTTATATCAGTCTAATCGACTGCCTATTCGAAATTCACAAAATTGCAGTATGTTTCCTCTGGCTTTCTTTGCCGGATCGTTGCAGGGTCACTGGTTGGGCTTTGTTGGCCGAAACTGCGTGGTGTGGCCCATCTTCTTTCTTATGAATGTTTTCATTGCTCTTGAAGGAACTCATTTTTGATTTTAATTTACTACTAAACATGCTAATGGAATCCTTTAAAGTACTTTATTCTTGATTATTGAGCACTATCATTTCATTACATAATATTAAGAGGGCAAGTCAATAAGTAACCAGCCTATCCCATTTCTAATTGATGGAGACAAACCAAGATATTTATGCCTTGTTTCAATATGTTTTAGGCATGAGGGCAAAATTGCACCCTTTTTGAGTCATTCACTCAAAAGATATTGAACATCAAACATGGATAGCGATGCAAAAGCAAGCTTTTCGTCAAAAGTTGAGTACCCTGCTGTAATTTGGTACTTGTAGGCCTGGTTGTTTGTTTATAAAATATGAAATTTGTAATTGTTTCAAATTTTCTTTTTTGTTCATTGCACATGGATGTTTTGAATATAAGAGATTCACTTCTATTTTCTGATGCTTTTTCCGGTTGTAAAAAAAAAACCATCTTTGCTTCCGCTTAATTTCTAGGAAAATGGTTTGTTGTGTATGTTTTATGTTGTTAACTTTTTAGGTTTGAATTTGGGATCTGACCGTATCTCGTTTCTCTTTTTAAATTTGAAACAAGCACATCAAATGGTGAAAAACTGCTCCAGAAAATATGATCACATTAACTAAGTGGGAACTATGCTTATGCACCTGCCATAGTAGTGCTGTACCGAAAAAAACTTATCCATAATGCAATTTAGCATTTTTCTTGTTTCAGAAAAAATACCAGGGTATCAGATATTGTACTTGATAGAGTAGGTATCCTTTTGGTCACTTTTGTGCTTGTTAAGGTAATGATGGTTTAAACAACTGGGCCCAGTTGTTCAAAGCATCCTTAGCTTAACGAGCTCGTTAGTGGTCATATTGTTAACTCTTCTAGCAAGTACAATATGGTAAATTTTGTTATTTTTGCTGAAAAAATGTGAGCAGCTTTTGCGTCCGCAAAAGCTGCTTACATTTTTAGCTCACCTGAGCACAAAGTGCTCAAGGTGAGCTTTTGGGATCCGTCTTTGTCTGTCGTCCGTGCGTGCGTCCGTCCGTCTGTCGTCAACTTTTGCTTTAAACATCTCCTCCAAAACTGCTGGACAGATTTTGATCTAATTTCACAGGAATGCTCCTTGGGTGATCCTCTACCAAAATTGCTCAAACTGTTCCGCTCGGGTGAACAAGATGGCTGCCAGAGCCAAAAATAGAAAATTCTTTAAACGACTTCTCCTTCTTAACCAGTGGATGGATTTTGAAATTGTTTCACAGGAATGTTCCTTGGTTGACCCTCTACCAAAATTGCTCAAACCGTTCAGCTCGGGTGAACAAAATGGCCGCCAGAGCTAAAAATAGAAAAACCTTTAAACAACTTCTTCTACTAAACCAGTGGATGGATTTTGAAATTATTGCACAGGAAGGTTTCTTGGGTGCCCCTCTACTAAAATTGCTCAAACCATTCCGCTTGGGTGAACAAAATGGCCACCAGAGCTAAAGATAGAAAAACCTTTAAAGGACTTCTTCTCCTTAACCAGTGGATGGATTTCGAAATTACTTGACAGGAATGTTCCTTTGGTGACCCGCTACCAAAATTGCTCAAACCGTTCCGCTCGGGTGAACAAAATGGCGCCAGAGCTAAAAATAGAAAAAGCTTTAAACAACTTTTTCTCCTTAACTAGTGGATGGATTTTGAAATTACTTCACAGGAATGTTCCTTCGGTGACCCTCTACCAAAATTGCCCAAACCGCTCCGCTCGGATGAACAAAATGGCCACCATAGCTAAAAATAGAAAAAGCTTTAAACAACTTTTTCTCCTTAACCAGCGGATGAATTTTGAAATTATTTCACTGGAATGTTCCTTGGGGGATCCTCTACCAAAATTGCTCAAACAGTTCCGCTCGGGTGAACAAAATGGCCACCAGATATAAAAATAGAAAAACCTTTAAACACCATCTACTCCTTAAACAGTGGATGGATTTTGAAATTATTTCACAGGAATGTTCCTTTGGTAAACCTCTACACAAATTGCTCATACTGTTCCCCTCGGGTGAACAAAATGGCCGTCAGAGCTAAAAATAGAAAAACCTTTAAACGACTTCTTCTCCATAACCAGTGGATGGATTTTGAAATTATTTCACAGGAATGTTTGTTTGGTGACCCTCTACCAAAATTGCTCAAACTGTTCAGCTCGGGTTAACAAAATGGCGGCCAGAGCTAAAAATAGAATAACCTTTAAACGCACTTTTCTCCTTAACCAGTAAATGGATTTTGAAATTATATCACCAGAATGTTCCTTGGGTGACCCTCTACCAAAATTGCTCGAACCGTTCCGCTCAGGTCAACAAAATGGCCGCCAGAGCCAAAAATAGAAAAACCTTTAAATGACTTCTCCTTAACAAGTGGATGGATTTTGAAATTATTTCACAGGAATGTTCCTTTGGTGACCCTCTACCACAATTGCTCAAACCGTTCCGCTCGGTTGAATAAAATGGCCAGAAGAGCTAAAAATAGAAAAAACTTTAAACGACTACTTCTCTTTAACCCGTGAATGGATTTTGAAATAACTTCACAGGAATGTTCCTTGGGTGACCCTCTACAAAAAGTGCTCAAACCATTCTGCTCTGGTGAACAAGATGGCTGCCAGAGCTAAAAATAGAAAAACCTTTAAACGACTTCTTCTCCTTAACCAGTGGATGGATTTTGAAATTACTTGACAGGAATGTTCCTTGGGTGACCCTCCACCAAAATTGCTCAAACTATGCTGCTCTGGTGAACAAAACCTTTAAACAACTTCTTCTCCTTAACCAGTGGATTGATTATGAAATTTTTTTGACAGGAATGAGGTTTGAGGTTTTTAGCTGTGGTGGCCATCTTGCTCAGTTAAGCAAAATATTTTTAGCAATTTTGTTAGAGGGTCACTCATGGAACATTCCTATAAAATTGCTTCCTTTTAGAGACAGATGGCTTTTGAAAGTTTTGGCCCCCACCCACCTTGGCTGCAAGGTGCTTCTACAGGAGTATTGGTAAACCACTTTGAAGGTTTTAGCCGGTCTAGGGAAAGTGGTGCAAGTGGAACCATCAATACATTTAAACCCCATTGGTTTCATTGGGCAGCAGGACTTGAGATGTCATTTCATCAAAAATGACTTCTACTTCTCAAAATGACTTCTACTCCTAAACAGGCAGACTGATTTTGAATTAATTTCACAGAAATGGTCTTTGGGTCCAACCAAAATTGCTCAAACCCTCCACTCCACCATATATTACCCACAATTCCGTTTGTACAATAGGATCAGGTGAGCGATCCAGGGCCATCATGGCCCTCTTGTTTCAGCAAAATTTTCAGCATATTTGCCATATTTAATGATCAAAGTTTTAACGATATGTTAACAATGTCGTTAGTTTTGAACAACTGGCCCCTGTTCAATAGTTAGCTGCTTCATAATTAGGATAACACCAGCCTGACACATACTGCAAACTTCCATGGATCCACAACTGGCATTTTATTGGTGAATATTACTGACATTTTTTATCCCCCAACCGCATAGGTTCGGGGGATATAGCAATCAGCATGGCGTCCGCCCATCCAGACAAAATCTTGTGATGGCCATAACTCCAAAACCCTTTGAGATATACAGATGGTACTTGCCATAATTGTACATGAGGTTGAGAAGACAAGACGTGTCATGAGCAAGGTGCCATGGAATTTGAGTTACCTCCCCTGACAATATAACCTTGTGATCACCATAACTAATTCCTTTTGAGGTATTTTGATGGTACTTTGTATATTTATATACAGGGTTGAGAAGGCGTGTTCTGCATAAGAACCACAACACTGGTTGACATGGTATTAAAGTTATCTCCTCTGATAATATAACCTTGTGATCGTGTAACTCCAACATCCTTTGAGATATATTGAAGGTATTTGGTACAGCTGTGCATGAGGTAAAGGTGTGCTCTGAGCAGGAACCACAACTCTGAGGAACAATGATATTTGAGTAATCTCCTGACAATATAACCATGTGATATGGCGATAACTCCACTCCACTTCATTTCAAGGTTTATTGATGGTGCTTGATGCAATTGTACATGAGGCTGAGAAGGTGTCATGCACAAGAACCACAACTCAGCATGTCTTTGTATTTCAGTTATCTCCCCTGTAGACATTGACAAGACAAGAACCACAAATGAGTGCAATGATATTTGAGTTATCTCCCCTGACAATATAAATGTGATGGCGATAACTCCAGCACCCTTTGAGATCTATCGATCGTTCTTTGTAAAATTGTATGTGAAGTTAAGAAGGCATGTCATGAGCAAGAGCCATATCTCTAGATACCCTGGTTGTTTGGTTAACTTACCTCAGAGACTATGGCCATGCTTACCAACACACCAACACCCTTTGAGATATATTGATAGTACTTTGAAAATTGTACACCAGTTTGAGAAGGTGTGTCATGTGCTAGAACCACAAATCCGGATGCCATGGCATTTGAGTTATCTCTTCTGATAATATAACATTGTGATCTCTATAACTAGAAAACCCTGTTAGAGGTATTGAAAGTACCTCGTAGAGTTTGACCAAAGGTTGGAATTCTTTTGAATACAAAAGCAGGTAATTCGAGTAGCAAAGGGTCAATTCAAGTAGCAAAGGGACACTAATTGTCTGATAATACCTCTGACACCCGATTGTCTTAAAAGTATACCAGCACTCCTTAGAGAAATCTCCATCATGTTCAGAAAGGGTCCTTAATATCATTTGGTCATGAAAACCCTAATAAACACATAATTATATAAAGTAAAGTATCTTGCACATGCCTTGCTGATGTTGCTTTGCATTTGTACAATCTTCTGAAAGTCACAATGGCTTGCAGTTGGGGGATCTGCCAACTCTTCTGCTGGCCATTTTCATAACTGGCCAAAACTAGGTAGTGCGGCCAAGAAAAACATGAACACTTCACAATTTTCAGTTCTATGGTGTATTCCTTGCTTCCAAAGGATTACATTTTTAGCTTGCCTGGACAAGATTAAATTGTCAGGGAAGATTACCAAAACACAATAGCACCCAAAGTTTTGTTTCTTGCTCATTACATGCCTTCTTAATCTCAGGTAAAATTGTACCATGTACATCAAACATCTCAAAGGGTTATTCTGATCACAATGTTATTTGGTCAGGGGAGATAACTAAAATGCCATGGCATCCAGAGTTGTGGTTTTTGCTCTTGATACACCCTCTTGACTTCATGTAAAACTATAGAAGCCTCCGTGGTGCAATGGTTACGCTACTCGGCTTGTAAACCAGGGATCGCAGGATCGATCCCGGGCTTCTCCAGACTTTCGGATGAGTCTTTAAACCGAGGTCCCGTCTCCGTATGACCTTAGCTGTTGGTGGGACGTAAAACTAAAACTCACTCACTCATGTAAAACTATACCATCAATATATCTCAAAGGGTATTGGAATTATGGTGATTATAAGGTTATATTGTCAGGGAAGATAACTAAAATACCATGGCATCCAGAGTTGTGATTCTTGCTCATGACAGGCCTCCACGACCCCATGTATAACTAAATCAAGTACCATCGATACATCTCAAAGGGTATTCACAAGATTGTATCTACAAGCGGACATGCGGGTGAATGGACCAAAAGCTGATCTCTATATCCCCTGAACCTATTTCGTCAGGGGATAATAATATATATAACAGCTCAACAGCCTACAGCCAATAATCTACATAGCAGCCTAACTGCTCATCAGCATATAATTTACATGCAATTAACATGACAGCCTAACTGCTCAAAAAGATGATATACCATGTAATTTGAATAGCAGCCCAACTGCTAAACAGCCTTTGTAATTTTGATAATTTAACAGCCTAACTGCTCAACAGCATATATAATTTAATTTTTATAGCAGCCTATCTGCTCAACAGCCTACAGCAGTAGCCTAACTGCTCAAAAGCCTACAACATACAATTTAAATAGCAGCATAACTGCTGAGGAGCCTACAGCAAATAATATACATTAGCCTTACTGCTCCAAAGCCTGCAGCATAACATAGCAGCCTAACTGCTCAACAGATAATATATTATTTACATAGCTGCTAAACAGCCTACACAACTGCTCAGCAGCCTACAGTATATAATTTAAGTAGCAGCCTAACTGCTCAACAAGCTATAGTTTACACAGCAGCCTAGTACTTATAAAGCAAAATTTCAAATATGGTAATTCTGAATAGCTTTTACTCCAGTTCCTCTGACCAATGGCACAGACAAATTACCTGCTCAAGGGTGCACTTTTAGCCATTCCACAAATTAATCTGTAAACTAAACACAGGATTGAAATCCAATTTAGGCAATGAATAAAAGTGTAGGACACTTTCTCAATGCTCTACAACAGAAAAGGTACTGCATAGTTTGGATTTCTATGCTATAGCCTTTTATGAACTTTTTTTTTTACTGTCGAGTGTTAAGATGGAAGCACCAAATATTTGATCATTTTGTTGATATAACAAGTCAGTTATGACAAAACCTACAAAAAATCTAGGCAATCAGCCAAGATTTTGGTCAGCAAGTGCATCCACCCAGGCTGGCCAGAATCTTTGCTTACCGTAAAAATCTTAAAAATTCGGACACCTTGTGACGACTTTATTCCTGTAATTCTCCTAAAATTAAATCGTTTCACAATCCAGCAAGGACTCCAAAACATACAGACGGAGTGGCAAACAGTGTAGACACTGATCAGACTGCTCCTTCTGATCTGGGTGTGCACTGTTTGCTTAGGCCTATCTGTCCCAATACATAGGATCATTACAGTAACCAGTTTTCCATCATTACAGTAACCAATTTTCCAGACAACTGTCTTAAGGGCTGGAATATAAGGGCCAGCTTATAAGAAAAGGCTATTTATCATATGACGTCGCGTCTGAGAGTGTAATAACGTCATGTATTATTTTCGATAATCCACTAGTGGATTAAATATGCAAATTAGTTAGATACGCCCCGTAACGTTACATGTACAACGTCCATAACGACGTCGCGTTTACTAATGGCGGAATATTGATATTTTTGTAAACCATCGTGAATAAAATGCGTTTAACTGTCATATGATAAATAGAATCTTGCATTCGTGCTCATGTATTAGTGAATTTATTAAACTCGTTGAGGAAAAGGGATAAAATGCTCGGCAAGCCTCGCATTTTATCCCTTTTCCTCAACTCGTTCAATAAATTCAATAATACATGAACACTCATGTAAGATCCTCTATTTATCATAGGTGTCCAACAAAGGCTCAGGCAAGCCTGTTTTGCCAGAGCGTCTGCTGTTTGCAGACATATAGACGAGACATTGAGGTAGCTTCATGCAAGCCATGCATCCAGCCCTGTTAGTTGACTGTGCAAGCACATTTGAAGAATATAAGCAAGAATGTTATGGGCCCTATTCTCATATGCCAGCTATTTATGATTATGTTAACCCTTATCTTGCTGAATATTCATTTAAGCCACACCCATTTCTGTCTATCAATCAATCAAATTACTTGATGTAATTTATTGCTACAAATTATAAACTGAATGCCAAACAGTGTAGATCCTGATCAGATGGCTTCTTCAGAAGCCATCTGATCTGGATCTACACTGTTTGCAAAGATATGGGTTGTCGTGAACAGCAAGGTAAGGGTTAAACTATGTCTAAAGAATGACATGCTTTATTGATGTCCAAGGAAACTGCATTGACCTGACCTATATGAGCAAAGATGGCAAGTGAACCCTGATATGAATACATGCAAACCACACAAAATGACTAGAACTCTCTATCTTCGAAGCTATGGCAACTCGAACTGCTAATACTAAATCTGTGAACAAACTGCAGATTTTATCCAGGTATGAGCCACAACATGAAACTAGAGGTCCAAGTGGGCCAAACAAAATTTGCTCACTCGGATGAGGCTGATCATGGTTATGTTACATTGTGCCTTGGTGGTCATCTTGACTGTCAGATCACATTGCCTCTTAAGGGGAATTGGAACACCTGGCAAAGTTTTCTGCCATTTTTCAAAGGGACACAATTTTTTGAACTATTTTTGCTTTTCTATAAGCCATGTCCCACTGACAAAGGGGTCAACTCTTAAAGGAAAGAATTTGCTCCACAGGAGTTGACCCCTATTGACATGGGAGACAAAAATACATTTGCAGGAGTTGTCTCCCCTGAAGGTGTTCCCATTCCCCTTAAGTAATTCTGAATATGCACAACATTTCCCCCCATTATAAGTCTATGGGCAAGTAACTACTGTGAATAGTCCAATCTGCCCCTAATGTGATCTCGTCCAAGATTTTAAAGCTGTCCTCATTACGATAAATTTGATGAAGATTCCATCAAAAATTAAGTTGCCATCACTCAGACAACATTTTCCCCATTATATATCTTTGGGGGACTAAAGGGCAAGTTACTCTCATTCGACTGATTCCATTAAACGTCAGAAACTTTCAATCATTGGATTATTCGGTATTAAATGGACACTCCACAAAATCTCAAATAGACAAATCCAAGATGGGCTGAATTGGAACTGTACTGAGACTTCATAGAATATTCTAGAATATACCAATTTTCTGAGATTTTATGGAACACTTTTTTGCAAGGGCATGACTAACTTGGTGACCTCATCTCAATGAATTATGAAAATTCAATTGTGAGGATGATTTCAGCCCTTTTGTGCTGGAAAACCACGAATATCCAATACCGGCAAACAATGCAAGCCCAGATAACAATGTCTTATAAGGGCCTTCACTTTTTGCTGAAAATTCAGTCATGTTCTAAATAAATTTATTTATCAGCCTCGATAGCGCAGTGGTTAGCGCGTTCGACTTATGATCGAAAGGTTGTGCGTTCGAATCCGCCACAGGTATCGAGGTGTGTCCTTGGGCTAGACACTAATGACACTGCCCCACTCCACCCAGGTGTAAATGGGTAGCAGTGGTGTAAAAGCCATTGCCTCTCTCTCTCGGGCGCGTGAAAACACCCGGAATGAGTGTTCGAGAGCGATTCAATAAGCTTAAAGCTTTCATCGCAATCGAACTAAAATAAATTAGTATAAACAAAATAAATTTCTAAAAATACATGTAATTCAACCCAACTTTCTTAAATTCTGAAATAGACTGACCTGCCATATATAAGGCGGTAAATTCCATTCTGTACAAAGAAGCCTTCGTGGTATTGTGGTTATGCTACTTGCCTTGTAAACCAGGGGTTGCAGGATCGATCCCGGGCTTCTCCAGACTTTTGGACGAGTCTTTTAACTGAGGTCCTATCTATGTATTACCTTAGATGTTGGTGAGAGGTAAACTCAGACACTCACTCACTCACTCCATTCAGTACAAACTGTGTTATGGCCTATTGTCCATACATTGTATTTGGCAAGCTCTGGTGCTGGCTGTTAGGGATAAAGTAAAATGATGGAATATCACCTTATTTTGACTCTTCAGAAAACAAGGAAGTTAAGAGGAAGTTAGTTTCCAATTCTGGGCCCATATATAAACATCTTGAAATTAAGAAAGAAAATCACAAAGAATAGAGGAATAGATTTTTTTTTTTTTTTTTTTACCTTATAGTCAATCTGCTAGTCATCCTACAGCCCAAAACACCCTATCTTACATACATACCAATAAAATATCCTAAAAGCCTTAGGTAGGTATAGTTTTCTTCATAAAACGACAGATGTACAGTGTGAACAATATACTGGTATGTACAGCATGAAGCATCACTTTGCCTATGCAAAAAAGTACCATTAAACCATGAGTTGCTGGCTAAACATTATTACCCTAATGATCCTAAATATTGGGACAGATAGGCCTTAGCAAACAGTGCTGACACTGATCAGACTGAAGGAGCAGTCTGATCGAGGTATACACTGTTTTCCATTCCGTCTGCACCTTTTGGACTCCTTGCTGGGCCATGAATCAAATTTGTTAAAAGTTTAGAAGAATACAGCTATTCCTCAAGGTGTCCGATTTTTTAGGATTTTTAAGGTATTCTTGGTGAAGTGCACGATAAGACTACCATAAGATGTATGACAGGGAGACGTCCATCTAACCTCATTTAATAAGGTTAATTATTAACAAATATATTATTATAATTTATTAGAACTGAAGCTGCAATTAAGCCCCCAAATTTAACTTGAAAACATATATGTAATTTTATTACCGTATTCACCCTAATTACCGCACCGTGCCCTTAGTTATTTCAAAATCGTGTCCAAAACTTGTGGTGAAAAATCTACCTAATTAGCACACACTTGATACGAAAACAACAGCTTCTGAGATGATGCATACTGATATTTAATGGGATGGAAAGGGATACTTAGCATTGCCTTCACTGTTGAAGAAATAAAGGTAAGTTTTTATAGATTTACTTTGAAAGCATCAAGGGAAGGTTACTGTAAAGTGTGCGCTTATGCATTTTTGGTGTGCGCTTATAAGAGCATTTGCGGTAATAAGGGCAAAAACAGTATTTACTTTCATGCAGCATTCCTTTGATACAACAGTAGCAGGTTGTACAATGGAAAAAGAATTCAACTTCATCACGAAAACATGCCTATATAATTTTGAACCCCTTAAACCCCACTTTTATATAGTAAAATTGGTTTGCAGGGGTAAACATTATTGTTCTTATTTTTGCTCAGGAACATAGATTGTGGGTACACATTAGAACCGCCTCATGGAGACGGTTCTAATGTGTACCCACAATCTATGTTTTGAGCAGAAACATATTATAAATGCAAATTGTCATTTTTTTTTGGGTGGTAAAATATTTGAATAGGTGTGTTTTAGTAATGATTTGGGCTTCTCCAGACTTTCGGATGAGTCTTTAAACCAAGGTCCCGTCTCCGTATGACCTTAGCTGTTGGTGAGACATAAAGCTCAAACCCTCACTCACTCTTAGTAATGATTTACAAAGTCACTGACTAACATTGTGTTAAAACTTCATCTGCATGGCAAAAGCAGCATACTTCATGGAACTTAAGATTTACAGACCTCCAAAAGGATTGTAAATATACATGGTTACCTGTATAGTGAAACTTGGATGGCTCAAACAAAAATGCCTTGTTTACCATGGGTACTGTATTTACTTATGTATTCGGACAGACTGGCCTTAGCAAACAGTGTAGACCCAGATGAGACGCTGCAGAAGGCAGCATCTCATCAGGGCCTACACTGTTTGCCACTCATCAGGTCATTCTTAAGACACAACATTGGCTAGTAAATTACACTTGTTTAAATTTTAGAATAAGTATGGTAAGGAGTTGAGGTGTCTGAATTTTTAGGGTAAATATGGTTATTTGTACTTGTTCTTGAATTCTTTCCTATTCCGTAGCTCGAGATACATGTATCCATATATTTTAACTTACTACCCTTATCTGAAACAATTATTCCAATTTCCGTGGCCCACAAGGTGTTCGAGCCTTTAAAATTTGACTACTTCCATGCAGCATTCCTTTGGTACATTGCATTGTATTGCATTAGCCCAACTAACAAATCCAACAATTGCTGAAAATATATATTTGTACATAAATACATTTTGGTTGTAATCATAAGACACATCATCTGAGCCAGAGCATCACAAGACCTGCAAGACGGTCCATGCAACAAGTGAAAACTTGAATCACTGCCTTGCAACAGTGAAAACTTGGACCAGCCTATACCCTTTGTTTACTTTAGCCTTTTGTAGATCTTGCCCAGCAGGTACTCAACGTTGAATCAACACTGAAAACATTTCTATGTTAAGTGCCCGTTGAATCCAACATTGAAACAACATTGAAAACATTGTTTCAACGTTGAATGCCTATAGGGATGGTCTATCCAAAGATACAGACACTATGCCTAGGCTGATCTGAGTCAAATTGCTGGTTTACAAAGGTCTTGTCATACCTTGCTCATCTTATAATTTTTCCATGCTGTCACCAACTGTCCCACTTAGCTCTAGATATGCAGGTTAAGGGACAATTCATAGTTCTTACATGTTGTGGGTACCTGCTTGAATTGCTGAGTTCTCATTTATTTGCCTCACTGAGGCAATTCTAACAAGTACCCACAACATATATATTTTAATTGGGAAATGAGAAAAATCTTCAGTTCTCCTTCTGATCTGGATCTATGGTCCGAGAAACAGCTCCACTGATGAAAGTAGAAGAGGCGTAGATAATGCATAAGTTTCGGTGAAAATATCAATTTTGACAACTGTATTTTTCTATAAATACATTCAAGCCACATCAAAAGAAATGGAGGATCTTACATGAGTGCTCATGTATTGTTGAATTTATTAAACGAGTTGAGGAAAATGGATGAAATGCGAGGCTTTGCCGAGCATTTTATCCTTTTTCTTCAACGAGTTTAATAAATTCAATAATACATGAGCATGAATGCAAGATTCTATTTATCATATGTTTTATTCACGATGGTTTAACAAAAATGTCGATATTCCGCCATTAGTAAACACAATGTCGTTCAAGACCTTGTACATGTAACGTTACGGGACGTATCTAACTAATTTGCATATTTAATCCACTAGTGGATTATCGAATTTATTACATGACGTTATTACATTCTCAGGCGCGACGTCATATGATAAAAGCTGTTTTTGTTATTTGCAAAGGTGCTGATTAGCATGTGCTGTCTGATCAACAGCTTAGTGTTCAGACTTCTACTTTGGATAGTACAATACATTATACAGTGAAACTTCGATGGTACAAACCCCTTTTGGACCATGAAAATTTCTTCGAGACGGCGCTAGTTCGAGCCACAGAGGGTTACTATTAGTGCCATACCAGGAGGCATAATGGAGATAATTGTGGGATATCTTTTCGGTGTTCTATATTATAAATGTATGTTGTGTGTACTCATTAGAATCACCTCTCCGTCTCCGAGGTGATTCTAATGAGTACACACAGCATACATTTACAAGATAAAAGAAACAATCTCCCTACATTATCCATGTATTGTATTTTGGAGGAATTCACTGCGGACTTAAGAAAAGGTTCGACTCATCCATGGTACATTAGCCATCGGGGTTCCAACCACTAAAGTTCTACTGTACCTCAAAAGTTCAAGACTCTTTATTAGTCTGTGTAGCTCAAAACTTGTCAAAAACCTAGAAGACAGGTTTTCTCCACGGTTGGCCACATTTGTCAATAGTGATCCATATCGAACATCAATCCTACAAGTCTGCAGAACTGCTCCACCTAAGCAAAGTTTGGAGAGATCCTTCATGGAGATTTAAAATAATGTCACCTCTTCCTAACACTGCACTTCTTCATAATACTACTGTGAAATCCAAACATTACTATCACACACCCATGTGATATAGTGCATTTTTCACATCTCCAAAGTGGCTTCTTTTCTGATGAAAATCTACATTATTTTAATCATTTATACAGCAAACATAGGTTAAGGATGCTCATTAGAACTGCCTCATAGAGGTGGTTCTAACGAGTACCCACAACCTATGTCTTGGAGCAGAAATAAGCCAAATAATGTATACCCCTGTAAACTGTTTTCTCTATACAAAGTGGGGTAAGGTGGGTGTTCATTTCACAGACTTGTTCAAACAGCTGAAACCATGTCAAACAGCTTATATCCAAACAATAAAGAACAACAGCCATTATCAGACAACACAGCTTGCCTGGAAAAGTGTTCTTGAGGTCATGAGCATAGGTGGTGGTTTTGCTGAAAAAACCTTTGGACCATTATGACTTAACCAAATATGAAACAAATCCACCATAAAGTTTAGAAAATAGAAACTCCTAATAAACTTTGACACAAAAACTTGTCCTTGACCTTGAGATCATGGGCATGGTGGGGGATATGAGCTCTAAAAAAAACTCTTAACATAAAATTTCTAAGTCTGTGACCTTGATATTGAGGTCATGGGCACAAACCTTAAACTTTGACAAAGTCTGTATCCTTGACCTTGGGATCAGTGGCATTTGTTGAATTTTGCTGAATAAAACATTGGGCCTATATCAATATCATTTGAAGCACAAACACCGATTGCAATGCTGACCCCAATGCCAAGGTTCTGCTTGGACTTTGTTCAGGTGACCTAAAGAATGGCTATTTACAATATGGACATTTTTTTATATTTACACATTTTTGGGATTCATGTTTAAAAATATATTATGTCCAGTACTGTTAAAATGAATAGAGCTATAAAAAAGATTTATATGTCTGAACAATCTTGCTGTTTAGTAAAGTAGCATTTTTATTTCATTAACCCACAACACCGGAAAACAAAATAGGAACCCATATTATATTTAATCAATTTTCAACTCAACAGAATCAAAAGCAGGAGTGTAAGGTTATTGAGTTAATTTTAAAAATTTATTTAGAAAATGGCTGATTTTTTTTGCAAACTATGATTGGACACCATCAGTATCCCATTTGGGGTTTTCTGTCTTAAATGGATTAAAACTTTAACCCTTATCTTGCTGTTCACGACAACCCCTATCTTTGCAAACAGTGTAGATCCAGATCAGATGGCTTCTGAAGAAGCCATCTGATCAGGATCTACACTGTTTGGCATTCAGTATATGAATTTGTAGCAATAAATTACATCAAGTAATATGATTGGTTGATAGACAGAAATGGGCATGGCTTAAATGAATATTCAGCAAGATAAGGGTTAACAAAAGTTTCCATCTGATCCTTGCATTATCCAGACCTGTTCTATTCTACTCTGGTGAGTCTAACTCTGATTCTCGCCCGTCTCTGTTCAATCCTCGTATATGTACATACTGAATTGTTTTGGTAGTGTATTCTACCCCAGAGTTTGCACCACACCATGGATGCTCAAATAAGTTTTCCATTTCTTCCAAAGTTTTGCCTTTTGTTTCTGGTAACCAGAGAAAAATCCAGAATGCTCCACTTGTAGTGAGGCCAGCATACAGCAAGAAAGCTCCTAAAATGAAAGAAAGTTTAACATAAAGTATTGTGCAACATTTCATATTTTCTATTTGTAACATTTTTAAAATATCACACATGTAATCATGCTATCTGTGATGATGTAAGCTAATACCAGTTTTCTACAGAGAAATGGTTATATAATAAAAAGAAATCTCACATTACTGTCATATGATTTATGAACTCACAGAAGGCTGTGTGTTCATATGAAATGAGATCCTCTATATATTTGTTTGTTTGTTTTGGAGTTTTAACGGCCCAGTCAACACTATTTTAGGTCATTTTTGAGCCGGTCAGTTTACCTATACATAAGTGGTTAACCAGTACAGTGCACATTCTTTTGCCAGAAACTGACAACTGCCCTTTAATGAATCAGTGGAAGGGATCCTCTATGATTCTAATTTATAATTGGTTAACCCTTGTACTGCTGAACAAATTAATTTTGCCACAACCATTTCTACCTTTCATCCATTCAAATCACTTGAGTATTTATTCAACTTTGCATACTGTATGACAAACAGTTGGCTTTGAAGCCATCTGATCTGGAGCTACACTGCAAAGGTAGGGGTTTTTATGGTTCAGCAGGACAACACATACAAAAGGACAAAGATGAAATGTGCCTGTGAAGCCTAGGACAGCTCAGTTTTTGGACTACAGAAAGTCTTATGGACTTCTTCCAAGTTGCTAGTCACCAAGACCTACTGACCATCACTGTGGGACTTCATCACAGCAAAATGTCATCCTAGCCAAGACAGATCAGCCTGCATATCGTAGCATTTTGATAATATTCTGCTCAAGACACTGTAAGCTACGTGGCTAACTACAAAGCGCTCCTTTTCTTGAAAAACTGTCTGTACCAAAACAGAGGTTGAGTCTAGTCGGTCATAACTAAATGCACATCACGAGACCAGGTATGTTTTCTAACGACATGGCTCAAAATACAGATTTATTTGGTATCATACAATTTTAACCCTTTTTGTACCAAATGGAATCTTCCTCCTTATATATTGCAGGAGTCCATTTAAAAATTTAGGGGTGTCAGGTTGCGTTTTCTTCACAATCTACTCGGAAAATGGCTGAACTTTTTGCAAACAGTGTAGGCACTGATCAGATACCCCAGTCTGCCGTGTCTGATCTGTGCCTGCACTGTTTGCCAACTACTTCTTTAGAGGTTTCTGGTACTAAGTGGGTTAATGGTGAAACTAGAGCTGCCGCCTAACGGGCGCCAATTATACCCCCGCATACGTTGTCAGACAAATTTTTACAAGTATTTGACCTTGAGGAAGGTCAACGTAAAGGTCAAGGTCAGGTTTGTGTATATCAATCTTAAGTACTAGTGGCAAGGTGTGTGGTGTGTGAATATTAAAGAAATCGGTCAAAGAATAAGGAAGTTATGAGCAATGTTAAAGTTTTTTGTAACGGACCGACGACACAAATTTTTACAAGTATTTGACCTTGAGGAAGGTCAACGTAAAGGTCAAGGTCAGGTTTGTGTATATCAATCTTAAGTACTAGTGGCAAGGTGTGTGGTGTGTGAATATTAAAGAAATCGGTCAAAGAATAAGGAAGTTATGAGCAATGTTAAAGTTTTTTGTAACGGACCGACGACAAGCTGACTCCTATATACCCCCTTCAAACTTCGTTTGCGGGGGTATAATAATATCTCAATAAACTCATTATTTCCTAAACAACCAGTTCTTGATCATTAATACCCATCTTAAAAAGTATCCATTTTACTCTTAATGTGACAATAAACTCATTCAACTGTGTGTCCTACAGATATGGTAGTATAATACAAACAGTATAGATCCAGATGAGCAAGCTCATAATTACAAATTCCTCCTACATCACAAAACCACGCCCGTATAATTTTACACCCCCCCCACCCCCCCCAAACACACACTCTTAAATCTCACTTTTATATAGCAAACCTGGGGTCTTCTGGGTGTAGATTATTTTTCTTATTTCTGTTCAAAATCATAGGTTGTGGGTATGTGCGTACTCATTAGAACTGCCTCATCAAGAGGGTTCTACAAATTTACCTCCTGTTATGTTCAGAGCAGAAATATGAAAAATATCAGATTTATTTATCTGAGAATTTTCAGGGTTTTTTGGGGGGTAAAATTTTGAATAGGCATGTTTTCGTAATAAATTACAAGAACAGATGTGAGAGAAGAGTCCATTTCAGAAAAATGGGAGAAAAGGTAATTTAGGAACAAACTAGAAATGCGTCCATAGGACACGGATGCCCCCGCCTGAAAATATGTCTATGTTCATATTCATCCATAGAAATTTATTGACCGTGTTTCGTGTTTAAGTTTTGGACCCTTTTTTCAAATTGGACCTCTAAGCATGACCTTTACCTTGGAGGTAAGGACCTTGGTGTTGTGTGAGGCAGATTGTCTCATGATGGCCAACATTTCTGCCAAGTAATTTCAAAATCCATCCAGAGATAAGAAAGTTATTGACTGTGTTTAAGTTTCTGACCATTTTTTAGACCTTTGACCTCTAAGTATGACCTTGACCTTGGAGGTACAGATCTGGGTTCGCATGTGACACATCGTCTCATGATGGTTAACATTTCTTCAAAGTAATTTCAAAATCTATCCAGAAATAAGTGACTTATTGGCTGCGTTTAAGTTTCGGACCCTTTTTTTACCTTTGACCTCTAAGTATGACCTTGACCTTGGAGGTACGGACCTAGGTTTTGCACATGACACATCATCTCATGATGGTTAACATTTCTACAAAGTTATTTCAAAATCCATCCAGAAATAAGGAAGTTATTGGCTGCATTTAAGTTTCGAACCCTTTTTTTGACCTTTGACCTCTAAGAATGACCTTGACTTTGGAGGTACGGACCTTGGTTTTGCACGGCACACGTTGTCTCATGATGGTGAACATTTCTGCCAACTAATTTTAAAATCCATCAAGAAATAAGGAAGTTATTGACCGCGTCAAGTTTGTGACGCACGGACGGACGGACAGGGCCAACGCTATATGCCCTTTCCACCATTCTTCGAATGGCGGGGGCATAAAAAGTATCTATTTCTCTTTTCGAAGCTCTGGAAATCGATATAAGTATACAATACCATAAAACCTAACAATTTCAGCCTGAAACAGTTATTTCAGATAAAAAGGACCACATTAATGAGAAGTAGTCAATTTTGCAAGGGAGGAAAATTAATTGTTTCCTTGCCCAAAATTGGTTACAAACTTTATTAGGAAATCACACATTTGACATTATACGAATGTGTTCTAGCTTTTGGTTTGATATAGGCCTTTCCAACCCCAGGGACGTTTGGGCTGCTTAGAGGTGAAGCTGTACCAGGGCTCTGGGCATCCCGACTTGTTAGAAATGCATAGGTCAAATCTGTACAAATATCTCTTTCTTGCAAGCCAAACCTATCTGCCTTAATTTATTTTTGTATTTCCTTTAAGAGAACCTGATCATTGCAAGAATGTATGTTATTATGTTGTCAAGTACATATTACAAAGCAGGCAATTAAACTCTATGCAAGTCAAGAGAAGCTGACAAGAAATTTGTTGAAAGGCGTGTCCTGCCTGCCAATGACATGTCAGTGATGATGTGCATGTAAGGTTTACTAACTCACCATGCAGTGGTACTCACCACTCTCCTCTACCCCAGCGAGACATGGACTGTGTACAGCAGACATGCCAAACTGCTCAAACACTTCCACTGGAGCAAGTGGCAGGACAAGATTCCAGACACGGAAAGCCTGGAAATGGCTGGTATCTCCAGCATATAAACCCTCATATAGAAAGCTCAAGTCAAATGAGCTAGACACATCTCCTGAATGCCTGACAGTTAACTGCCAAAACAGCAGTTGCTGCTGTTTGGGCAAGTGCTCAGTTTTGGAGGCAGAAGAAATACTTCTAAGATTGCCTCAAAGTCTCCCTCAAACCCCTGGACATCAATCTTAGTTTTTGGGAATCATTTGCCCAGGATCACCCAGCTTGGCAAAGCAAGACTGCAATCAGACCCATGTAGCAGAGACTAAGCTCACTGCACTGCAGCTAGAGGCCCAGAGAAAGATGTGCTGTCCACAAGGCCTGAGCCACCTCCACTCTCAGTTCAGCACCCATCCATGTGTCCCACATACAGGCTAGCCTTCTGGGCCCAGATTGGCCTAAATACCAGTTATGTCCAGACCAACAATCAGTGATTGCAACCCTGATGTAGAAGTTAAAGGACACACATTACATCAAATATAACAAGTATGTGTAATAAACACGTCCGTAAACCACACTTTTTACAGAGAAAACTGGGGTTTACAGGTGTATGCATTATTTTTCTTTAAAGTTTGTAGCTGGTGAAATCTACCAGCACACACATGTAGATATCACCAGCTACAAACTTTATATATTATTCACCTGCCAAACATTTTAACGTCTTATAGACATGTGCCTCGAAGAAATAAGCGGGGAAGCTCTGAGACAACAACAACATGGGTTGTGGGTACTCACTAGAACTACCTCAATGAGGCAGTTATGATGAGCATCCACAACCTATGTTTTGAGTATAAATAAGCATAATATCACTATCAGAAAATATGAAAGAATGCGCAATGAAGCTTGCATGTACATGTATACTCAGATTCAATGAAAACGCACCACTTTCTTTAGTTTAAGGTAAAAATGACTGACTTTTTCAACTGATAAATACGGTAAATATTGTAAAGTTGTCACCGAAGCATGATTTTGTTTGACATGAGTACTGCGTGATTTTCATGGTGTGCACGGGCAAAATGCAAAAATTGCAAAATTTTTGTAATGATATTTTAATTATTTTTGGCACTTTCTTTTCTTTCATTATAACGTCTGGATTCTTTACGTTAAAAAAACTGCAAAATATTTCATAAACACAAGCCAATCGGACGTCTAAGTAACGTTGATCGTCACCGTGCCCTCGGTATGGTTGAAGGTGGGCTGCTGAGTGTTTGGGTTGTTTGTAAACTACGATTGCTCGATTGGTTGAAAGGCACAATGCTACGGGGTCTGTAGACGATAGACAGCGCCCTGGATGTGAACGAGTTACTACACGTCAGCAGGACCGATACATTGTTTTGAGTCATTTACGCGACCGATTCAGGACATCTGTGGAAACTGCCCAAGAGACACTGGGAACCCATAACCTATGCCTTAGGGCCTTAACTGTACTGTGGCATCTCCAGGAATACGGTATTTCTAGCCTTAAGACTTAGAGGGGAACATTTTGAAGGCAGAACGTCAAAACAGTCACTTTAATTGGTGTCGACAGCGTATCGGATGGACACAACAGCATTGGAGTAGTCTACTGTTCACGGACGAGTCCCGTTTTATGATAAAATGTTTGATAGCCGGCGTAAAGTATAGCGTCGACGGGAGCAATTTCAAGACTGTTGTGTTAAACAGGTGTCACGTTGGGGTTGAGGTAACTAAATGGTGTAGGGAGGGATCTCATGGCGCCACAAAACCCAACTTATCGTTGTTGATGGCAATTTGACGACATGTCGGTACATTGATGACATCTTAGAGCCTGAGGTGGTACCGTATTTATGCAATAATGGTGATGTTACCCTTTTCCAACAGGACCACGTACATGCTCATTCTGGAAGGCTAACCATGGACTTTTTCAATCAAAATGGTGTGCAAGTTCTTACTGCGTTTTCACCGGATTTAAACCCAATTGAGCACTTTTTGGACCAGCTCTGAAAACTTGTGTACAACCGACGTCATCTGCCAATCAACCATCAGCAGCTTGCCTTGACAGGAAGAATGGGACAACATCACACAATGCCAGATACAGCATTTTATTTGAAGCACGAGGCATCGATGCCAAGCAATACTTGATGCCAATGGTGGTTTTTGTTTGTTTGATTTGAGGTTGAACATCCCCGTCAACACTATAGGTCATTTTGGAGACGTTGCTTCCAATTTTGTGGGACCTTTACCCGACAATGAGATGAAATGACATCTCAAGCCCTGTCGCCCAATTAAACCAATATGGTTTACTCACCAATTAAACCAATATGGTTTACTCGCCAATTAAACCAATATGTTTTATAAGCATGGACGGTCTCACTCGCACCGCTTTGCCTTGGCAGGCATAGATGCTCTAAGCGGTTTACCAGTACTCTTGTGCATTCAGTTTCAGCTCTGCGTAGAAGCAACATATAGCAGCTCATCTATTTCTTCAAGCCCTGATAGGTGGGGGCCGCTGCTAATGGTGGACATACCCGGTGTTAGGATATGTGATTTCGATTTTTCAAGTATGTGGACTTATTAGAGTCAGAGTATCTCTGCAGCAAATGAAATGCTGTAACTCTGTAATGAGTCTGTGGATAAGTAAGTGATAATTCGATAAATGTGATCCAATGCTGGAAATATTGTGAATCAATTAAAATTTGAGGTGTATAGACACATCCAAAGTCTACGTCACACAAGGTCAAAGGTCATTAGCCTCGTTTTATCTGGTGGGCAAAAAAACTTCCGGTTCCATACTCTACCGTTGATGTAGCAAGAATTATTTTCTATAATAACTATTGTTAAATCGACTTTCTATCAAAACTGTTTGCCACAAACCATTTTTGACATTAAACTGATTCTTTTTCGTATAAATTTTGATAGAAAATATACATGCTTTAATCTTATTTCCATTCGTTAAATAAAGCGCATTGACTACGTTTTGGCATGATGGTAGATATAGTTTTATAACGCTTTTTAGGCAACAAAGTGTGCGATAAAATGTGAGAAGAGGCTGGTTCTATGTCATTTATTACTTCAAAAACACAACCTGACAATGATCAGTTAATTTTGTGGAGAAGAAATGAGTTTAATCACACGATAAATATTCGAAATTCTCATTGACACTGTATGGCAACAGTCATGTTTTGCCAACCAGATAAAAGAGTACCTCTACAGGGGAGGTAATTGGCGCATGCACAGTGAAATGTAAACAAGGTCATGTGTCAAAACATTGGATCCGTCTATAGTACCAGAGGTATTATCGTAATGATCAATTTAGAGAAAAATTTGATTTTTCAGTTGGGGTTTGCCTTGCCTCTGCACTAGCACACACTAGAAATAGCAGCAGCGGAGGATAAAGAGGATTTCTATTTAGAGAGTTTTACAATTACCCACAGTCTGTTTTAAGCAGAACCAAGAAAATACTGCACACCCTGTTCAGCACCATTTCGACTTTGGAATGTGGAATTTACTATGCATTCATTTCACCTTTCTTAGACATGTAAACTCCTAAACTGCCAATCACAACATTTGCAGATGTCATTTTCAAATATTCTTATTTTTCAAAGAAAAGGCTTGACATTACGAGTGAATCAATGATTCACATGCACTGTCACACTTTATTTTCTTTGAAAAGTAATTCAAAAGGTAAAAATGAGGTGCTTTGATTAACTTGTTTCCTTACTACAATCATATCTGAGTCCATATTTTTGTGGTAATATTTGTATTTTGTATTTCTTTCTTGTCCTCAAATCTAGGTCAGTGACAAAGAATTCAGGCATATGTCTTTGCCTAAGATAATCTCTCTAGTTTTTTCTGATATCCAATTATTCTGTAAAGCTAGATTGACAGAAAGCCTATCATCATTAATAATATCTGTTTTTTCCCTGATTTAAATTAGCCTATAGTTGACACAGAATTTTCCACTAAATCAATTCCAAACTTTAGAGGTGTCAGATTGGTTTTATTCAGTTTTTTTTTTTTTATTTGGTTTTACGGCCCTTTCAAGATTATTTCACTCATAGCGAGCCAATTGTTTATCAGAGGTGGGTGAAAACTGGAGTACCAGGAGAAAAACCACCTGTCCTACCGTTACAGAACTTGGCGTCTCACATGTGACATGAGCCAGGCTCGAACCCACAATGATGAGAGACCTGATGATCTTATTCACTAGGCCATGGAGGCCCTTTCATTCAGTCAAAGTTTTACAAAAAAAAATAAAAATATTCTACCGTACTTTATTCTTTAGCATTCTCTGGCTAATTCAACAGACGACAAATTGTTGATATTTTTCTTTTTGTTTTTTTTTTACAGAAAACAGGTCTTGACATCTCATGCAAATTGTCTCCATTTTCTGGGAAAATTAGGAAAATATTTCAAACTGTAGTCTGCTTCAAAAAAAAATACCCAGCATAATGAGCATTAAGCAAACAGTGTAGACCATCAGATCACACATGGCATCTGATATGGATTTAAAGTCTTTGCCAATGTCCCATTTTAGGGATGCTAGGAAAACTTTTAAGATCCCAAGCAATATTGTCCGGCATGTATACCATGATCTAGGTTTATACGAAAAGGAAAAACAATCTTTTGTTTATTGTATTGAAGAACTGAACCTTTACATCACATTTTATGATGCAGTAAACTGCATTTTGGAATTATACAGTGTTCTGAAAAGGCATTTTTGTTGACTTTTTGTTGACTTCAATCCTGTATGAAAAGGCATTTTTGTTGACTTCAATCCTGCATGTCATCATCATCATCATCATCATCGGATTTTTTGCGCTCACGGCCACGTGTCTTGAACGAGAGATGGCGGGAAGAGAGAACTGGTAGCAACTCCTTGAATTTCTTCCAGGATGTTTTCACATGTGATGTGGTTGAAAGGTCGCAACCACCCGCTGCTTAGAGCATATCACCTAAGTAGCAAAGGAAACTACAAACCGCTAGCTTGTCGGGTCCGAGTTAGACTTCCCTCTGTGGTCTGCCAGCCAAGAGGCGTGCAGTTCCTTAGCACGGTGTACGCCTGTAATCAGGGTCCTCTATCAAGCGCTTCAGCCCACTGCATTTCTTGTGCACCCAGGACTTGCAGCCATTACAAAAGATACTATTGCTGCCCACTCCAGTGCGACATACAGCGCATGGGAAATGGCCTGTACTCTGTAGGAGGTCCAGACCTTTACCAGCTCATGATCTTTGTCTTTCCTGCATTCACCCTCAGCCCTTTCACCTCCATTGCTTCTTTCCAAGTAAAGAGCCTCCTGACACATTCCCCAAGGGATTCAGCTATGATGACCTTGTCATCAGCATACAGGTCCTTCCAGGGGACTCCAGAGCAGAAATCGCATGACAAGGCTTCAAGCACAATGATGAAAAGCAGTGGGCTGAGAACAGAGCCTTGATGAATACTCACCTTCACTTCAAACTCTTCACTATAACCATCACCAGCACAGACACGGCTCCGAGCATTAGCATACATCCCTTGGACCAGTCGCACAAGCCACTCGTCCACAAGTTTTTTTGTGTCCACCAGATGACTTTCCGAGGCACTCGATCAAATGCCTTCTCCAGGTCTACAAAAGCCATGTAGAGTCTCTTGTTGGCCGCCAGATACTTCTCTTGCAGCTGCCGTACAACAAAAATTGCGTCTGTTGTGCCTCTTCCTGGTATGAAGCCAAACTGGAAATCGTCTATGGACACCAACTGCCTAATGAGGCCATTCACAATCCTCTCCAGGACTTTCATGACCTGTTCTGTCAGCTTGAGACCATGGTAGTTGCCTGGTTCCAATGCATCCCCCTTGCCCTTGTAGAGACAGACAATGGAACTCTGTTCCCAGTCAGAGGGTACCTTTCTATCATGGATTACTGCAGCTGCAAGGTTGTGGATCATTGAGGCACCCACATCACCTGCTGCTCTTATCATCTCCACCACTATGCCTGAAGGGCCTGGTGCTAGATGAAGCAGCAAGCGTCATACCAAATATCCAAGATCTAGGCCTTTTGGTTTCAGACAATACTTTTAAAGGTATTCCCTATATTTGCCTACGTAAAACCTGGGACAGTGCCATTTTTGGCCCCAGGGCTATCATTGGAACAATCTTGGTAGAGGTCCATCAGTTGAAATTTCATACCAAACATCAAAGACTTGAAGGCCTTCTGGTTTCAGACAAGAAGATTTTTAAAGGTTTTCCCTATACAAACCTATGTAAAACCAGTGGGCCATGGGGCGGGGCCATTTTTGGCCCCAGGGCTATAATTTGAACAACCAGTCTTGGTAAAGGTCCACTACATGAAGCTTCATACCAAATATCAAAGACCTGGGCCTTTCGGTTTCAGACAAGAAGATTTTTAAAGGTTTTCCCCATATAAGCCTATGTAAAATCAGTGGGGCCCCATGCGGGGGTATTTTTGGCCAAAGTGTAATAATTTGAATAATTTTGGTATGGGTCCACTAGACAAAGCTTCATACCAAATATATAAGACCTGGGCCTTCTGGTTTCTGACAAGAAGATTTTTAAAGGTTTTCCCTATATAAGCCTATGTAAAACAAATGGGCCCCGGTGCGGGCGCATTTTTGGCCCCAGGGCTGTAATTTGAAGAATCTTGGTAGAGGTCCACTAGACAGAGCTTCATACCAAATATCAAAGACCTAGGGGCCTTCTGGTTTCAGACAAGAAGATTTCTAAAGGTTTTCCCCAATTATAAGTCTATGTAAAACAAGTGGGCCCCTTTGCAGGGGCATATTTAGCCCCAGGGCTATAATTTGAACAATCTTGGTAGAGGTCCACTAGACAAAGCTTCATACCAAATATACAAGACCTGGGCCTTCTGGTTTCCGACAAGAAGATTTCTAAAGGTTTTCCCCCATTATAAGTTTATATCAAACCAGTGGGCCAGGCACAGGGGCATTTTTGGTCCCAGGGCTATAATATGAAAAATCTTGGTAGAGGTCCACTAGACAAAGCTTCATACCAAATATCAAAGACCTGGGCCTTCTGGTTTCAGACTAGAAGATTTTTAAATGTTTTCCCTATCTAAGCCTATACAAAAATAGTGGGCCCACTGGCCCGGGGGCATTTTTGGCCCTAGGGCTATAATTTGAATAATCTTGGTAGAGGTTCACTAGACGAAGCTTCATACCAATTATCAAAGACCTGGGCCTTCCGGTTTCAGACAAGAAGATTTTTAAAGATTTTCCCTATATAAGCCTATGTAAAACAAGTGGGCCCCTTAGCAGGGGCATATTTGGCCCCAGGGCTATAATTTGAACAATCTTGATAGAGGTCCACTAGGCGAAGCTTCATACCACAAATCAAAGACCTGGGCCTTCTGGTTTCAGACAAGAAGATTTTTAAATGTTTTCCCCATTATAAGTCTATGTAAAACCAGTTGGCCCCAGCGCAGGGTCATTTTTGGCCCCAGGGCTATAATTTAAACAACCTTGGAAGAGGTCCACTAGACGAAGCTTCATACCAAATATCAAAGACCTGGACCTTCTGAAGATTTTTAAATGTTTTCCCTATATAAGCCTATGTAAAACAAGTGGGCCCTGGCGCAGGGGCATTTTTGGCCCCAGGGCTATAATTTGAACAATCTTGGTAGAGGTCCACTTGACGAAGCATCATACTAAATATCAAAGACCTGGGCCATCTGGTTTCAGACAAGAAGATTTTTTAAAGGTTTTCCCTATATAAGCTAATACAAAACCAGTGGGCCCTGGTGCTGGGGCATTTTGGACCTAGGGCTATAATTTGAACAATCTTGGTAGAGGTCCACTAGATGAAGCTTCATACCAAATATCAAAGACCTGGGCCTTATGGTTTCAGACAAGAAAATTTTTAAAGAGTTTCCCTATATAGGCCTATGTAAAACAAGTGGGCCCCAGCGTGGGGGCATTATTGGCCTCGGGCTATAATTTGAACAATCTTGGTAGAGGTCCACTAGACGAAGCTTCATACCAAGTATCAAAGACCTGGGCCTTCTGGTTTCAGACAAGAAGATTTTTAAAGGTTTTCCCTATATAAGCCTGTGTAAAAACCAGTGTGCTCCGGCGTTGGGGCATTTTTGGCCCCATGGCTATAATTTGAACAATCTTGGTAGAGGTCCACTTGATGAAGCTTCATACCAAATACCAAAGACCTGAGACTCCTGGTTTCAGACAAGAAGATTTTTACAGGTTTTTTCTTATATTCTCCTTTTTTGAAAGTTGATTTTTTAAATCAAGTTTCTTTGTCACTACATTTCTACTTCCGGTACTGGACCGCGTTGCTCCACTTCCGCTGTTCGTTCGCTGCATAAAATAGTCCAAATGAACTCTTGAAAATTAATTTTGCAGGCCGGCCCCGCATGGAACGTCTTTCAAAATATTTCAGTTTTCGAGACTTTATACGGATTGAATAAAATTGGCAGAGAGAGAGAGAGAGAGAGAGAGAGAGAGAGAGAGAGACAGAGAGAGAGAGAGAGAGAGAGAGAGAGAGAGAGAGAGAGAGAGAGAGAGAGAGAGAGAGATGAATATGACTGTTCTATCTTAATATCTTAATAGTGTACAGACAAGCGCCCCCACACTAATTCAACCAAAACGTTTGGACTTTAAAATGTATTCTTGTACATTAAGGAATAGAGTTTCATTTTCCAAATCAGAGACGGACTCTTTACCAAACAGCAAGTCACGGGTAGAATAATTTGGTAAATAACTTTGCAGGTAGGTATTTCTAATTGCTGCATATCTAGTACATTGAGTGAAGAAATGGTATGGGCTTTCAAAGCCACCACATTCGCACGAAGGACTTGGAACAATGTTCTTTCGGTATAGGTGAGCGTTTAGAGAGCTACATTCCATGCGTAAGCGGGCATGTAAAATTTGTCCTTTTCTAGAACCAGCATTAAAGTAGTTGGGCGGTTTCTTTATGTTTCTATTCAATCGGTATTTAAACGCTGCAACTGAGTTTACTGCCTTGATATCTTCGGATAGATCATTCCAAGCTCTAACCGTAGAAGGAAAAAATGAATTGAAGAAAAGGTTGGTGCGAGCGCGGAAGAGTTGGATATTTCCTGAGTTTCGTAAGTAATAGGGATTGGTGTTACCTACTAATGGAGGCAGTAAATCAGAAAGGTAATCGGGTGTAAGACCATTTAAGATTTTATAAAAGATTACGAGTTTGTGTTTGGATCGACGTTCTTGTAGGGTTTCCCAGCCGAGTTCTTGAAGAAGTTTATGGATGCTACACAGCTTAGTAGCCCCACATACTATTCTCGCTGCCTCATTGTGGATGGACTCTAATTGCTTCTTACATTCGTTTGTACAATTATCCCAAACTGCATCGCTATATTCAAGTAAAGGGCGTATGAAAGCAAAATACATTCTTTCAAGTGCATTCCTGTGTACTCGAAATTTCAGAGTTCTAAGGAGGTTTATTCTAGTCCAAGCTGTCTCTGCAATTCTGGTGATATGTTCAGTCCAATCACAAGTATTTGAAAAGGTAAGTCCGAGGTGTTTATGAAAATTAGATTCGTAAAGAATGGTATTGTTCATCATAAGAGGAGGATGATATGCTTGATTATGTTTTTTAGATACTAAAAGTGACACTGTTTTGCGTTCGTTGAAGTCAACCAGCCACTCGAATGCCCATCTGGAAATGGTAGCAAGGTCTGAGTTTAAAGAAAGGGCGGCGGTCCGGGGGTTTTCTACGACAATATATAGGCTGGTATCATCAGCGAACAAACGAATAGAACAGTTAATATTCCTGACAATATCGTTTATAAAGATAAGAAATAAGAGTGGGCCAAGTATCGAACCTTGTGGAACACCGGCATATACAGGTGCCCAATCAGATGCGGTTCCACAGAGGACAACACACTGTCGCCTGTGTGAGAGATAACTACAGAACCATTTCAACATTTGTTCTGAACAGCCTATGCGAGAGAGTTTATAAAGCAGGCCTTTGTGCCAGACTCTGTCGAAGGCCTTGCTTATGTCGCAAAATACAGCACGAACCTCTTTGCCAGAGTCGACCGCTTCGCAGAAAGTGTGATATGTATGTATCAACTGGTAAGTAGTAGAATCCCCAGAAACGAATCCGGACTGAAACGGAGTAAGTATCTGGTTGGCACAAATATAATTATATAGGTACTTATGAATGCATCGCTCCATTATTTTTCCTATAGGATCTAGTAAAGATATAGGTCGATAGTTTGAAGGTAAGGATTTATCCTCTTTCTTATGAATAGGTGTGAGATAGCCGTCCTTCCAGACAGAGGGAAAATAGCCTTGACGAAGAGACCTATTAAAAACAATAGAAAGAGGACGACAAAGGATTGAAGCGCCTTCTTTTAGAAGTCGAGGACTAGAGTGGTTCGGACCACATGCTTTTTTCACATCCAAGTTTTCAAGCACATCTTTAATGTCTTGTGCTGAGATAAGGACAGATTCGAAGACAGAGTCTGAAGCCATGGGAAGTTGAGTTGGCTGCTTATTCTGGTCGTCTATATACGTTTGTGACGAGAAGTATTTATTTAACATGTTTGCCTTTTGCTCATCGTCTTCAGCGGCTTCTCCATTCAGATAAAGAGTAGGTACATTGCTAGATCGTTTATCAATATTTAGTAATTGCTTTGTCGTCTTCCAAAATAATCGTGAGTTAGAATTTTCAGTTGTTAATTTCGATTCAAGTTTCTAAACAGGACTCTTCTCGCTTTAAATATATTCTTATAGAAAAGGATTTCTGATTAGTTCACTGACAGGATGACAAACAGTGTACATGTAGATTCTGGCGAGACGTTCTAGCTACGCGCCGTCATATCAGGATCGACAAGGTTTGCATAGATACAGTGTATTTCTACCTCGGCGTCTGCGCCTGTCTACAGGGTTAAAAGGGTAAGCTACTGACCTACAATTCGCCTGCTTTCGAGAGCTCCAATATTACAAAATACGTGTTGTTTAAATAGCGTTTATACGCCAGGCTGCCTGCGTCATGAAAAGGAAAAACCGATATCTTAATATAGCTCCACGCGGTCACGTGACGACTTTCGGACAAACAATTAACGCAGGTGTATTCTTTCGTACCCAAAATGAATAATTTTCAGATGAAAATTTGTGATACAGGTCTTATTTATACGTCAAATATAGGTTGTAGGTACTCGTTAGAACCTCGTAGAGGCGAATCTAACGAGTACCCATAACATATATGTCTTGGAGCTGAAATAAGAAAAATATTGAATACCCCAGTAAACCCTGCATGGTTTTCTCTATATAAAGTGTAGATTATGGAGATGTTCATTTCACAGGGTTAATTCACGAAAATAATGAGGCCTAATTGGCCGAAACTTGCTAGTCTGGCCCAGAAAACTGTACAGTCCATACATTAAACCCTTAAAATGCCGAGAAAAACTACACCTGAAAATGTCATCTGTCTGCTATGTCGTCAGCTGATCTTCTTGCAAACTTTTTTTTTTTTTTCATCCAGGAAAATAGTGTGGACCCAGCCCAGATCAGACTGCTCCTAGTAAGAGAGCCTGATCTGGGTCCACATTGTTTGCCAAAAAACAACAACAAATGAGTTTTGAAGTAACCGGCAGACGACAAAGCAGACGACTGTTGTCGTGATTGGCGTCTTACGGGTTAAGTTCTTTAGTGTATTCTTTGCTTCCAAAGGATACATTGTTAACGTGATGTATACGCACAGTTCAATTGATTCATACATTGTGACTTTTTATGGCTGTAAAATCAAAGTTTTTGGATAATTGATTGCATTATTATTATTGCTATTATAATTATTATTATTATTATTATTATCGGTTTTATATACAAAGAAACAAAACAAACCCCAAAGCAGCAACAGCAGTTTTGTTTAGAAGAAAACAATAAAGAAAACCCATCCTTACTTTTCTCAGACCCAGACAAATTTGCATGAAATGCGGCCCCACCCATCGGGTCGGGGCTTGAAGAAACAGATGGGTTGCATGATGCTTCCACGAAGAGCTGAAACCGACCGCACACGAGTACTGCTGGTAAACCGCTCAGAGGATCTAAGTCTGCCCAGGCAAAGCGATGCGAGGCGGACCGTCCATGCTTATAATCCCTATTGGTTTTATTTGGCAGCAGGGCTTGAGATGTCATTTCATCTCAATATTGGGTAAAAGTCTCACAAAATTGGGAGCAACATCTCCAGAATGACCTATACAGTGTTGACGCGGACGTTAAACCTCAAATCAAACAAACAAACAAACAAACAAACAAATGAAATGTTGAATCCTGTTTTCTGGGAAAAATAAGAATATCTGTCATTCAGATAAGACCAAAAGATGCAGATAAAATGACAAACAGTCAAGACCCTGATTAGACTGACAAGAAGCAGTCGGAACTGGGTCTGCACTATTTGCTTAAACCAGGATCGTTTCTGTAGATGTGATAAAACTAAATAGATAAATAAATGTCAAAGCCTCCGTGACCTAAATGGCAAGAGCGCTGACTCACTTAGCCTCACAACGCTGTGGTTCAAGTCTTGCTCAGACCACATGTGAGAGGAAGGACCGGTAGTTTCTCTCCGGGTACTCTGTTTTGGCTCACAGGCTGGCAATTAGTCAAATAATCTTTAAAGAACCGTAAAACAGAACAAAAGATGCACTGGACACCACAAAAGGACTTTTACCTCTGAACATGAAACAATTGGTGAAATATGCAAAGAGATAATGGTTTCACCTGTCAGATTATGCATTTACACGCATTTGGTACACATTTGTTTGTCCGAAATTGATGACGTCACAGCCATGCTGCAGGATGCTAAAATTAGTGCCGTCTATTAATAGTTCATTATTGGAATTCGACTTCCGTACTTTAGCAAATAGTGAAGACATCGATCAGACGCAACATTCTGTGGCCTCTAATCTATCTTAACTGTTTCCAATTGTCACAGTATTGAAACAATGTATGGGTTAATGTTTTTAGGACCCCGTACAGGTGGGAAAACGTATTTTAATTCGCCTTGTGTAAACGCAGCGTCTGACCAGAGTTAAAATGTCTAAATCAAATGGTTTAAAAATGATCTTTTTTGTCAAGTTATTCTCCTTTTAATGTCCCGATGCCCGAAGGAACATAGTTCCAAGCGGCTGCACAATGTATGTGCATCGCCGTATCAATGCGACTTTGCTAAGACATCATGTGCCCACTAGGAGAACTTCTCTGTAAGATTATTAGCAGATATCTACTGAGCTAATTTAGAAATTTATGGTTGGACCATGAAGAAATTGGCAGGCACGTTTATCTTTCTTTCTTCCGTATTTTCTTCGTGGGGGTAGTTGGGTGAGACTATAAGAATCTTATATGGGTGTGAGGGGTGGATGGAAAATTCCGTCCCGAGGGACGGATTTTTCTATCCACCCCTCACACCCATATAGGATTCTTTTTCTTGCATACCTTCCATTTCTATTGCAAATTTTAATGCTGCTGTCACTTCGGTTACCGACGTCCGCCATTTTGTGATGACACAACAGGAATGTTAAGTGACATCACGCATGACGCCGCCGCGCATGAGGTTGTAATCAACCAATGCATTTATCAAACACGCGATTATATTCGACAAACATGCGATTATATTCGATTTGGGGTAGGAACACCAGGGTCAGAACATAAATTTCTATCCCAGGGTAAAATCACGGATTTCCTTGTCTGGTGTGCAAGAAAATGGCGATGTGTATCTTGTGTCACTGGGGAGTCCAGTTGATATTGACATAAAGTTGGGCAAAACCTGCTGTCCTTACAGCAGGTAACGGTAGAGTGAGGGAGTGTTGATATTTCTTCTGTTTCTACACCTCCATTCAGTTTCCTCTTTCTCCTCTGTCCCACACTTTCATCTTCTCTACAACGGCCCTGCCCATCGGGGCTTGAAGAAATATATTGGCTGCATGATGCTTCCACGCAGAGCTGAAACCGACCCGCACACGAGTACTGGTAAACTGCTTAGAGGATCTAAGCCTGCCAAGGCAAAGCGGCGCGAGTCCATGCTTATGAAACCTATTGGTTTCACTGGGCGGCAGGGCTTGAGATGTCATTTCATCTCAATGTCGGGTAAAAGTCCCACAAATTGGAAGCAACGTCTCCAAAATGACCTTTACAGTGTCGACGGGGACGTTAAACCTCAAAACAAACAAACAAATCATCTCCTCTACTGTCTCTTCTATCTCTTTTCCCCCTTTCTCTTGGAGAAGACAAAAATAATCCACTAGGGTTGACCTGTCGTTAAACTCAAAACAATCGATCAATCATTTTTTCTTTATCGAATTTTTTAACCCACTTGGACCTTGTCAAATCAGAACCAGAATCAGAATTGTTTCTGGTGACACGTCAAATGTCCTTCATACACCAGGACCTGTGATATGGGAAGTCAGTCTCTATATTTTTTTTCAACAAAATATCTAGATAACTGCTTGATCTACGACTAACATTACGACTAACATTGTTATATAATAAATATTCCTCATAAATCAACTTTCCTCAGTACTTTCAGTACTTTGATGTTGCCATGGCAACCAGAGTTCTGCATAGAATGGAATTCTTTGAGCAGCTTTGAGAGAGGGGTTAAGACTCGATAAGCATAAAATTCCTAACCAAATGTGGGTATTTTGAAGAAAATGGAAAAGTCCAAAACATTTTTTTTTTTTGGTTTTACAGCCCTTTCAAGATTATTTCACTCATATCGAGCTGATCATTAATCAGAAGTGGGCAAAAACCAGAGTACCCAGAAAAAAAAACACCTGACCTTCCTTTGCAGAAGTTTGTGTCTCACATGTGACCCGAGCGAGGCTTGAACCCATTGCGGTGAGAGACCTAATGATTAAGAGTCTGGGCTCTCATCCACTAGGCCATGGAGGCCCGTTTCCAAAACATTAGAAACAAGTTTTTCAGGACCTCTGTGTCTTGAATCCTGTCTTGTCTTTAGAAGGTTTCTGAAACTTTTTGGTAAGTTGTCCAAGTTTCACATGCATATAATATGGCTGGGAGCACTACAGCTCAGTTAAAAATTCTGAATCTGTGATCCCAAATACTTCCATGTACATGTAGTTGACGAATAATTATTGCTACTATAGGTTCTACAATCCTTACATTGACTGGACAATGTTTGATAATGTGCTTCCAAGGTAGGTAAACTTGTCTACCACTTGCAATCTCTTAACCTTTCATGTTGATAGTAGGTTCCTTGTTAGCCTCTTTCCAGGTGCTGGCTGAGACAATCTCAATCTTCTTTGATGTTCAAGACCACAAGATCTTAGCTTTCAGGTGAATCAGATACTGGATCCTGTACATCATTTTGTTAGCATCTGTACTGTTTGAGGAACTCCTTTAGCACCTCTGTCTGCACCCTGACTTTAGCTTGCAACTTTTTTTGGTTGAAAAGCTTCCCATTAGAGCTACTAGTACCCAGTCTTGCATAACTTTGTTTGATTTGAGATTTAACGTCCAACGTCAACACTGTATAGGTCATTTTGGAGAGGTTGTGTCCATTTTTGTGGGACTTTTTCACGAAATGACACCTCAAACCCTGCGGCCCAACAAAACCAATAGGGTTTATATGCATGGACAGTCCGACTCACACCACTTTTCCTGGGCAGGCTTAGAAACTCTAATCAGTTTACCAGTACTCTGTTTCAGCTTTCTGTGGAAGAAACATGTAGCCCAATCTATTTGTTAAAGCCCTGATGGGTGGGGGTTGCCTTGCATTACTACATTTGTCACAGAATGGATCAGGAAACTTGCCATCATTTTGGACCCAAGGCAGCTGCAGATACATAAGTATTTGACTGTGTTGTTAAACCAATGTCTACATATCACCAAGAAGGTCATTCTTTGTAATAACAGAGGCAATAATGTCCCTGTATTCCAGCCAACCTAAACAAAGCAATTTTCTGGTGGCTTAAGTAAGGCATTTTATTTTCTGTCTTTTTATCCATATTTGGACAGCAAGCCATTGTAAAAGAAAAGAAATTAGTCTGGTGATAAAATCACTATTTGTAGTTTTATCAGACAGAAAACGTATCCTGCAATCTAGGCCTTGCTAGCCTTTTAACTTTTGTTACAAAAGTAATTATCTTTTTCACAGCTCTTGCGCAATCTAATTTCACAAGAAGCTAAGCAAGTAACGTCTATGATGGCGAACAAATCATATGGGCACTTACACAAATCATTATTGAGCTCTACTTCCCCTCTATACATATTGATCAACTCAGCTAGAAAATCAAATTTTCTCAAATAAATCAAGCTTTCACTCTCAGGCTTTTAAGAACTAATCCAGGGGCAAAACCCAGATCAAGAAAAGGATGTGAGGGTCTTAATATATAGTTAACTTGATTTGCAGACAAAAGACACTTGGACACCATACAGGAATAACAAAATACACACAAAACTTACAGCATGAAAATCTTGAATTCCGAAAAGAACAAAGGTGCCTGGATGCCTAGAGGCTGTAGTTAATGTGCTTTCCTTTACACCATCACATCTTTGGCACAGTATATAACAAGAGTTGCCAAGGGGACCTCAGTTGGATGAGGTCAAGTTATCAAAAAATAAAATTTCAATTGTGCAGTTTATGCCCAACAATGACATTTCTGTTGTAAAAGAGTCCAACAGACTGCAGCAATTTAACCCTTGTCCTGCTGAGCCCGGATATGCCTTATCTTTCAAACAATGTAGATCCAGATCAGATGGGTTCTGAAGAAGCCATCTGATCTAGATCTACATTGTTTGTCATTCAGATTGTGCATTTGTTCCAATAATTTTCATCAAGTAATCTGATTGGTTGATAATCAGTAGTGGGTGTGACATATTTAAATATTCAGCAGGACAAGGGTTAAAAAGAACCAGAAAATAACCCTGAGAACCATTGAACAAGAAATCTCATTTTAAGCAATTTTGTTTTAAAAAAAATGTAATTTCAATTTTGCAATTTTTGTCCCCCCCCCCCCCACCCCCAATAAAAAACATTTTCTTATGTAAAAGAGCTAAACAGTCTGCAACATTTGTAAGAGGACCAAAAAGTATCCCTAATGACAAATGAACAAGAAACCCTGTTTTTAAGCCTATACATTTTTAGAAAACAAACAAAATTCTACAAACATTCTCGAGTACTCATGGGAAAGAGGAATTTATCAGGAACACACTGTTCACATTTTTGGTTGACTGTCAATTGACCCGAAGCTACTAAGCACAATAGCTTTTTTGTTGTTGATATCCTCATGACTATCACTGATTTGTAGGAAATCCAGGTAATGGTTATTTATAGAAAAGAGCCACATTATTGTTACCCTTCATCCCCGCCCATCAGGGCTTGGAGAAATAGATTGGGCTGCATGTTGCTTCCACGCAGAGCTGAATCTGACCACACACGAGTACTGGTAAACAGCTTAGAAGAACTAAGCTTGCCCTGGCGGTGTGTGTCAGATTGTCCAATGCATATAAGCCTTTTGGTTTCATTGGGCGGCAAAGCTTGAGATGTCATTTCATCTCAATGTTTGGTTAAAGTCCAACAAAATTGGAAGCAACATCTCCAAAATGACCTTAATAGTGTTAACAGGGACGTTAAACCCCAATTCAAACAAACAAACATATTCTTACCCTATCACTTTGCTTGCTTGCTTGATTTGAGGTTTAACGTCCCCGCCAACACTGTATAGGTCATTTTGGAGACATTGCTTCCAATTTTTTTGGGACTTTTGCCCAAAATTGAGATGAAATGCCATCTCAAGCCCTGCCACCCAATGAAACCAATAGGGTTTATAAGCATGGACGGTCCGACGGACACCGCTATGCCTGGGCAGGCTTAGATCCTCTAAGCGGTTTACCAGTACTCATGTGCGGGTCGGTTTCAGTTATGCGTGGAAGCATCATGCAGCCAATCTATTTCTTCAAGCCCCGATGGGCGGGGGCCGCCCTATCACTTTGAAGTAAGAATGTTGCATAAGAGTGTTATCTATAGAATCTGGGCTGGAATCCTGTGTTGGGTTTGGCAAACCGTGTAGTCTCACATCAGACAAGGCAGAATGCGGCATGTGAACAGGGTCTACACTGTTTGCATGAAGTACAGAAATTTAAAGGTTAAATGAAACATTCCAAGCCCTTGTTCAGAACCATTTTTCCAGCATACAATCAACCCACCAGTACTGTTTAGTGCTTTTATTATTTGCAACAGAGATAACTTTTGTTACTTCAAGTCTGCTGTCCCATAATGTGAGGCCTTCTGTTCAAAAATAGGATCAACTCTTATAGGAAAGAAGTCCCTCCTCAAGAGTGATGCCAATCACAACAACTGTTGTATGCTTTGTCATCTGCTGGTAACTTTCAAAGTAACTTTTTGCAAACAGAGTGGACCCAGATCAGACTGCTCCTATAGGAGCAGTCTGATCAGGGTTCACACTGTTTGCCAATGTGCAAATATATGTGTGAAAAGTTTCAAAAAGATTCAGCAGATGACATAAACAGACAACATTTAAAATGCAGCTTTTCTCAGCAACTTAGGGGTTAAGAGTAGACCCTAATCGAAAACAGCTACAAAAGTATTTTTTGAAAGAGCTGTCTCCATTGAAAGGGTTCTCATTCTCCATCCCCCTAATTTAGCGCTAGAACAAACCTGGATCTGACACCATGTTACGTGCTGAAACCTTTTCTTCTCGACTAGGGTGTCTTACACACCTGAACCAGTGGCAAAGTGCTGACAATAATAATAATAAAGACTTTATTTCAAGAGGGTAACACAATTAGTACAGAACTAATCTCCCTTGCGGCCCTCAATAATTACAAGTTATATACAGTGACACACCACACAATCACACACTAACCAGAGATGTTGTACATGGAATGAATGACTGAATGAGTGAATGAATGAATGAATGAATAAATGAATTAATGAAATATGCATTATGTACAAACAAGCAGTTCTAGATGAATCAGCAATGAATGAATGAATGAAAATAGAATTTACAATCACACACTCCCTTACACCAACACACAGAAGCAAAATTTTCTCAGCAGTTAATACCCATACCAAGCTGTAACTTTAGCTGACACCATTTTTCATCCGTTTTTCATCCATTTTATACACCTGTTATGAAATGATTCAGTAGAAGGTGCACCTTTTACATCACTTGATAGACAATTCCATAAAATAGGCCCTGAAAATGCCAAACTACTTCTGTATAATTCTAAGTTAGGTTTTGGTAGGAGAAAATTTTCAACTGCTATGGATCGTAGACTATAACTTTCATTGCCAATGTTATTCACAAGAGACCTTTTCGAAAACATATTATTGATATAAACAGGAGTCATCCCTTTTGAAACCTTATACATAAATTTTGCCTTCCTGAAAAAGACTCTCTCTGAGATGGTCATTATTCTTAAATCATTAAGAGATTGATACACATTGTTTACATTGTAGTCTAGGATAATTTTGCAGGCTCTTTTCTGAAGCCTTTCAATTTGCATCAAATTTGTTTTTGTAGTACCTCCCCAAACTATGTTTGCATAATCGAGATGTGGTTGAATGTAACTCCTGTAGTAGGTTGTTCTGTGATTCAAGGATAAATAATTCTTAATTTTAGACAACAACCAGATATTAGTGGACATTTTCTTGACAACTTTGCTGATGTGATCTCCCCAGGATAGGTTATTGTCGAGTTGAACACCTAACACTTTTGTCATTTGAAACTGTGGACAGTTGTATACCATTCAGCGATAGTTGTAAATTGTCATTTATCCTACTTCTTCTTTGGGAAGTTGTAATTAACATAGCTTTAGTCTTGTCGGTGTTAATGAGCATTCCATTTTGTTTACGCCATGAAGACAAGTCAGAAAGAGCGTTTTGTAATTTTCTTTCAATCAGTTCTTTTGACTTACTTGTTTCATAAATGGTTGCATCGTCGGCATAGAGGTCTGTCTTCAAGTCAATATGTAAGGGGAGGTCATTAACAAAAAGAAGAAACAAAAGAGGCCCTAATATAGAACCTTGAGGGACACCATACTTTATAGATGCTTGACTTGACTGAATATTGTTGACAAATACTGACTGCTGCCTGTTAGTTAGATATGATTTAAAAAACTGTAAAGAGTTTGGATTAAGTTTATAGAATTCCAATTTTTTAATCAATACAGAATGATCAACGAGGTCGAAAGCTTTTCGGAAATCAACCAAAAGCACACCAACTAATTCGCCTTTGTCTAAGGCTTCCAACCACTTTTCCATCATGTGAATCAAGGCAGTCTCACAGGAATGATTCGGTCTAAATCCCGACTGGGTATTGTGAATTAGTTTATATCTTTCAAGATAGTTCATTAATGACTCATGAACATGTTTTTCAAATAGCTTTGAAAGCACCGGAAGAATTGAAATGGGCCGAAAATTATTGAGATCGTTTTTTGGACCTCCTTTGTGAAGTGGCTTTACTTTTGCTTCCTTCCCGAAAAGTGCCAGACTTAACACTTAAATTACATATATAAGTCAAGCTTTCAGCAATATAAGGTGCTGCCATTTTTAAAAGTCTTGGACCAATTTCATCAGTACCAGTAGATTTTCGTATATCAATCTTTTTAAGGGATTTTAATATATAATCTGCACTTAACAAAGGCATGTCAAAGGCGACATTTTCAGGGATCTTTGCATCACAAAAATCCTTAACTTTTTCATGATTTGCTGGGTAACTGGGCTCTTTTAAACTTTCAGATATGTTAATAAAAAAATTATTAAATGCGTTGGCAATATAAGATGGCCAATTAGTTTCATTGTTTCCGTTTTTTATGGACTGAAGAATGCTACCAGAATTACATTTTTGCTTACCTGCACCCAACTAGCTGAAAATCTTCCAGATTGTTGAGGGCTGATTATTATTTTCTTCTATGAGGGTCTCGTAGTTGGACTTTTTTGACCTTTTTATCAAATTTACAACCTTATTTCTCCATATTTTAAACTGATCCATGTTACCAACCGCTTTAAAACGGTCTCTTGTTTTCATACCATCAATAATTTCAGGAGTGAGCCAGTTTGGCTGAGTTGCATTTTTTACTCTATGCTGCTTTAGGGGCACATGTTTATTGATTACATCACTGAATAGGGAATACCATGCATCTAAGGCATCATCTACATTGTCAAATACTTTTATAGCATCCCATGGGATCGAATTAAGTTCTTCATTGAACTTTGCTTCATCAAAATTTTTGAAAGATCTGTACCTAATAGTGTGATGAATTACTTTAGGGACATGGGCATTAACTTTACGAGTCATAAAGACTGGGTAGTGATCACTCAGACCAATTTTGGGAATGTCAATAAACTGAATATTGTCAGAAAAATTTGAATAAATATGGTCTATTAATGTTATAGAGGAATCAGGTACTACCCGGGTAGGTTCATTTACATGCTGAGTAAAACCATGTGAAGTCATATAGTCCAGCCATTGTTGTTTTATATGTTGATTAAGTAGATCCTTATTAAAATCTCCCAATAAAAATACTTCCTTTTCATCCTCAATTGCCTTCTCCACCTGCTCATCAAATACCTCATTCCAGGCAATTTTGGAGAGTGGATTCCTATAAAAATGACCAACTAAAAAAGACTTACTGTTTGTTTGAAAGACTTCAAGCCATATACTTTCAAAGTGCTCATTCTCTAAATCTTTTCTGCGACTACATGAAACTTCATTTCTGACATAAACAGCCAATCCTCCGGACCCTTTTATTTTGTCTTTTCTAAAGCATTGAAAGTTGTTAATTTGGATGAAACTATCTGGTATTTCACAAGTTTGGTCTCACTCACACCTAACATACTTATATCATTTTCATTCGACTGCAACATTAATTTTATTTGTTCCATTTTTTCTCCAGATCGAATACCTATAATGTTAAAGTGACCGAAATGCATACCTTTCCCACGTAGCCTTAAATTTACAATGCTGCTGTGGGCCGACAAGGGAGAACTAACATCATGCACAGTAGAACAATCAGAAAATAAATAAGAAGCAGTTTCTGCTGAATAAAAAGTGTTTGTATCCACAGAAGTGTCTTCTTCATACCCATTGCTGGTATTGTCCGATAAAATAGGTGAAATATTGCCAGTACCATCATAGCCAATGGAAGAAGGCCTTTGGAAGCTACTACTGCGGGAAATACTTGATACACTTCTTTCACTTTTATTGTAATATTCAGTTCTGTTGTTCACATTTTTCAATTTCAAAATACATTCACAGGTTTGTCAGTCACATTCTGTACATAAGGACTGCAATAAACAGAATGTATTAGAAGATTCAAAAGAAGAGGCCTCATTGCCATTCTCCTATTGGCCTGGGCATTTTGATTTTTTATGGCCGAAAAACCCACAGGAATGACACTGTATTTGAGAATTGTGTTTGCAGTCAAATGTGAAGTGGTTGGATTCCCCACACTTAACGCAGCTGGCTGATGCCCTCTGCTGTCCCGAAGGTTGATGAAAACCTCGATTTCTTTGATTTCTCTCGATTCAGGGAACCAGCTCTTTGCTGAGTTGACTGTTTCCCCACAGGTCTATTATTCGTCATCATCTGTTTTCCTGCAGGTTGGTTGTACACACATTGATCAAAGCTCTCCACTAAAGCTAAAGAGTCTACTGACTTTTCCATAGTGTCTAACAACCTTCGAACTCCTGACTTTGATAAATGAATCCTGTCTTTTCCATAGTATCTGAGGACAGGATTCTCATTATTATCACAGAAGTAATTCTCCATCTGGACGAGTTTTGTTCCATGTTCTTCACTTAGGGACTTGATGATTTCATTAAGTTCAGTGACATCACAGTCTTTCCGTGGGGCAGCTGTGCATAGTATGATGTTCAGATCCGAGTTAGCTTTCTTAATATACTTGAGAAGTTGGTCATATATCTCTTCCACATATTCAATGTTTGAACCATTGGAGATATTATTCCCACCTACATATATTATTATTGTAGAGAAATTCTGCAGATCATAGACAGAAATCTGGTCATACAGCTTATCGACAGTAGCCCCCGAGATACCGTTACAGTGGACATTGTTCTTCAGTCCTCTTGGATTAATGCCCTTTATTATTGAGTCTCCTACTATAAGGGTCTTTTTACCTCTTGGCATTTCTATGGGCTGTTGAGGAGTATTTCTAATAGGCTTAGTTTGCGTACTGGGGTTACGTTTTTTCATCTGTCTTTTTTTCTGTTTTGATGGCTTTGGCCTTGGAAGAGATGGTGTCTGTTCAATATCTACATTTTGTTGCTCATTAGGGTTCACACTAAGTAAACTGGAGGAATCACTTTCTATTGATGACACAGAAAACGTCCTTGACCTAGCAGGTGGTTCAGTTGAGTTTTCCTTTGATGTGGCCTTTCTTCCAGATGTCTGCTGTTGTAATTTGATCACTTCAGTTGTAAGTGTAGTTAGCTGTTCCTGTAGAGAGGTAATCATTTTGGAGTGATAAGCCAGGGATTCCAAGATTGCAACCATCTGCCTCTCCACAGGGGATCTTTGAAGTCCAGTGGTCTCCCCAGGAGGAATTGTGGGCAAGGACATTGTGGTAGGTCTTGTCACCATGGGGGTACTGGTCATCTGTGGCTGAACATTTGTAGTGTTTATACTGCTCTGTATGTCAACACTGAAGTTCTGAATAAACCTATTAAACAAGTTGTTAGCCATCCTCTTGAAAGTTATGTCTCTCCATAGCTTATGACCTGGGCCAGATACTTCAATTGTCTTTTTGGCTTCAAATACCTTTATAGCCACATTCCTTCCTTGTATGTGTGAGCGTACTGTGAATTTGTCATCAAGATTACATGATGTGGTGTCAAACTCTTTCTCAAGAAGTCCCATAAAATTATTGAAGAGCATAGGGATCACAAACTGAATGGTCACTTTCATTGCTGACGGCAGCACATGGTATAACTGCCCTTCAAATTTATCAGCCGTTGATCTGTCCATTTCAAATGATGAAATGTCTGAGCCCGAGTCACGTGTAGCATTCGCACCTATGCCGTGTCTGGAGTCTGAATTTCCTTGATTTCCGGATTCCATAATTATTCTCTTCTTGATGTGCTTCCAAAGCTGAATGAAAAACTTGAAAATGAATTTCACTCAGTTATCAGATAATTCAAATTTATTCCAAAATTTCACTAATAATGAATTACGAACTTCACATTTATCACTTTAATTTTAGAATTTTTAATTCCTGAAATTTCCAAAGTGGAATGAAAGAATGAAAAACCTGAAACTTGCATTCACCTGAATTTCACTGACACATCCGATATTTCAAATTTATTCCAAATTTCACTAATGCACATTAATCACTTGAATGTAGAATTTTTAGTTCCTGAAATTTCCAAAGTGGAATGAAAGTATGAAAAACCTGAAACTTGCATTCACCTAAATTTCACTGGCACATCCGATAATTCAAATTTATTCCAAATTTCACTAATGCACATTAATCACTTGAATGAAGCATTCTTAATTCATGAAATTTCCAAAGCTGAATTAAAACATTGAAACTTGTATTCCCCTAAATTTCACTGAGATATCCAATAATTAAAGTTTATTCTAAATTTCACTGACACTTGAATTGCAATAAATTATATTCTCCACATTATTAATCACTTAAATTAAGAATTAATTCCTGAAATTTCCAAAGATTAATTAATTTCTTTAATTTAGAACATAGAAATTCACAAAGCATGTCTCTTATCAAAGAAGCATGGCTGGCAAATTCCAAGCCTGTGGTGGGATTCAAAGCTGGAAACCATTGCATGCTCTTCTTCATTGTTTGGAAAATAATGCATATCCGGTGTAACAGTTTATCTTTACCCCCTGGGTAGCTTTACCCCCCCCGGGGTAAAGATATCCCGGGATATCTTTACCCCCACCCTGGATATCTTCACCCCCGGGGGGTAAAGAAATCCCGGCTGGGATATCTTTACCCCCGGGGGTAAAGCTATCCCAGCCGGGATATCTTTACCCCCACCCCAACTTTTGGGAATAAACTATTTTCTTAATGCCCAATTTCTTCATATATGTAAGTGAAGCAAGATAGTGGACTCCATGTTTCATTTTAACATTTTTTCGTTTCAATCATGACTCGGACTAATAGAACTACCCTTAGTAAGAAATATGACCATATTATAGAGGCAAATGATTATTTAATAACTTCTTTTTTGTATATTTTCTTATTCAAAATGTTGCTTATGACAATCTTTCATAATCTTGCATTATCCCTGTCAGTCGTGAAATGGGTGGTGGTGGTGAGTGGGAAGGCGGGGGTAAAGATATCCCAGCAGGGATATCTTTACCCCCGGGGGTAAAGCTAAACTGGCCAGGATATCTTTACCCCCACCCCAACTTTTGGGTATAAACTATTTTCTAAATGCCCAATTTCTTCTTATATGTAAGAGAAGCAAGAAAGTGGACTCCATGTTTCACTTGTACATTTTTCGTTTCAATCATGACTCAGACAAATAGAACTACCCTTAGTAAGAAATATGACCATATTATAGAGGCAAATGAGTATTTAATAATTTCTTATTGTATATTTTCTTATTCAAAATGTCCCTTATGACAATCTTTCATAATCTTGCAATATCCCTGTCAGTTGTGAAATGGGTGGTGGGGGTGAGTGGAAAGGCGGGGGTAAAGATATCCCGGCTGGGATATCTTTACCTCCAGGGGTAAAGCTAAACTGGCCAGGATATCTTTACCCCCACCCCAACTTTTGGGTATAAACTATTTTCTAAATGCCCAATTTCTTCTTATTTGTAAGAGATGCAAGATAGTGGACTCGATGTTTCACTTTAACATTTTTCGTTTCAATTGTGCCCCGGATTTATAGAACTACCCTTAGAAAGAAATTGACCATATTATAGAGGCAAATGATTATTTAATAACTTCTTTTTGTATATTTTCTTATTCAAAATGTCCCTTATGACAATCTTTCATAATCTTGCATTATCCCTGTCAGTTGTGATATGGGTGGTGGTGGTGAGTGCAAAGGCGGGGGTAAAGATATCCTGGCTGGGATATCTTTACCCCCGGGGGTAAAGCTAAACTAGCCAGGATATCTTTACCCCCACCCTAACTTTTGGGGATAAACTATTTTCTAAATGCCCAATTTCTTCTTATATGTAAGAGAAGCAAGATAGTGGACTCGATGTTTCACTTTAACATTTTTCGTTTCAATTGTGCCTTAATTAGACTTATAGAACTACCCTTAGAAAGAAATTGACCATATTATAGAGGCAAATGATTATTTAATTACTTCTTTTTGTATATTTTCTTATTCAAAATGTCCCTTATGACAATCTTTCATAATCTTCCATTATCCCTGTCAGTTGTGAAATGGGTGATGTGGTGAGTGCAAAGGCGGGGGTAAAGATATCCCGGCTGTGATATCTTTACCCCCGGGGGTAAAGCTAAACTGGCCAGGATATCTTTACCCCCACCCCAACTTTTGGGTATAAACTATTTTCTGAATGCCCAATTTCTTCTTATATGTAAGAGAAGCAAAATAGTGGACTCGATGTTTCACTTGAACATTTTTTGTTTCAATCGTGACTCGGACTAATAGAACTACCCTTAGTAAGAAATATGACCATATTATAGAGGCGAATGATTATTTAATAACTTCTTTTTGTATATTTTCTTATTCAAAATGTCCCTTATGACAATCTCTCATAAACTTGCATTATGTGAAATTGGTGGTGGTGGTGAGTGGAAAGGGGTAAAGATATCCAAGCTGGGATGTCTTCACCCCCGGGGGTAAAGCTAAACTGGCCAGGATATCTTTACCCCCACCCCAACTTTTGGGTATTAAGTATTTTCTTAATGCCCAATTTCTTCTTATATGTAAGAGAAGCAAGATAGTGGACTCGATGTTGCACTTGAACATTTTTATGTTTCAATCATGACTCGGACTAATAGAACTACCCTTAGTAAGAAATATGACCATATTATAGAGGCAAATGATTATTTAATAACTTCTTTTTGTATATTTTCTTATTCAAAATGTTGCTTATGACAATCTTTCATAATCTTGCATTATCCCTGTCAGTTGTGAAATGGGTGGTGGTGGTGAGTGGAAAGGCAGGGGTAAAGATATCCCGGCGGGGATATCTTTTCCCCCGGGGGTAAAGCTAAACTGGCCAGGATATCTTTACCCCCACCCTAACTTTTGGGTATAAACTATTTTCTAAATGCCCAATTTCTTCCTATATGTAAGAGAAGCAAGTTAGTGGACTCGATGTTTCACTTTAACATTTTTCATTTCAATCATGACTCGGACTAATAGAACTACCCTTGGTAAGAAATACGACCATATTATAGAGGCAAATGATTAGTTAATAACTTCTTTTTGTATATTCTTCTAAAATATATTTCCGCAGGGAAAATAACAAATAGTGTATGAATTAAAAATCACTTTAAGAAATTGTATAGTTTCTTATTCAAAATGTCCCTTTAACATTTTTCGTTTCAATTGTGCCCCGGACTTATAGAACTACCCTTAGAAAGAAATTGACCATATTATAGAGGCAAATGATTATTTAATAACTTCTTTTTGTATATTTTCTTATTCAAAATGTCCCTTATGACAATCTTTCATAATCTTGCAATATCCCTGTTAGTTGTGAAATGGGTGGTGGTGAGTGGAAAGGCGGGGGTATAGATATCCTGGCTGGGATATCTTTACCCCCAGGGGTAAAGCTAAACTGGCCAGGATATCTTTACCCCCACCCCAACTTTTGGGTATAAACTATTTCTTAATGCCCATTTCCTTCTTATATGTAAGTAAAGCAAAAAAAAAACAAAACAAGCATAATTAAACCATACAGCTTGCAAGAATATTTTTTCCACATCTTATACTATTGCTCATGGGTGAGGGTGAAGATTTCCTGGCTGGGATAGGGTGACCCCCCCCCCCCCCACCACCACCACCCCCAAAAAAAATCAAGACTTTGGAAAACCCAGACAAGCACACTTCTCAACAATGGAAGGTACTACTGATGTCCAATGGTCTATGGTTGACATAACATTACCACAAGCTAGCTTGCATGAATCAGGATTTCACACCTTTACCATTGCTCATGGGTGGGGGTAAAAATATCCTGGCCGGGTAATCTTTACCCCTGCCTTTCCACTCACCACCACCACCCATTTCACGACTGACAGGGATAATGCGAGATTATGAAAGATTGTCATAAGCAATATTTTGAATAAGAAAATATACAAAAAGAAGTTATTAAATAATCATTTGCCTCTATAATATGGTCATATTTCTTACTAAGGGTAGTTCTATTAGTCCGAGTCATGATTGAAACGAAAAATGTTAAAGTGAAACATTGATTCCACTATCTTGCTTCTCTTACATATAAGAAGAAATTGGGCATTAAGAAAATACTTTATACCCAAAAGTTGGGGTGGGGGTAAAGATATCCTGGCCAGTTTAGCTTTACCCCCGGGGGTAAAGATATCCCAGCCGGGATATCTTTACCCCCGCCTTTGCACTCACCACCACCACCCATTTCACAACTGACAGGGATAATGCAAGATTATGAAAGATTGTGATAAGGGACATTTTGAATAAGAAAATATACAAAAAAGAAGTTATTAAATAATCATTTGCCTCTGCAATGTGGTCATATTTCTTACTAAGGGTAGTTCTATTAGTCTGAGTCATGATTGAAACAAAAATATGTTAAAGTGAAACATCAAGTCAACTATCTTGCTTCTCTTACATATAAGACGAAATTTGGCATTAAGAAAATACTTTATACCAAAAAGTTGGGATGGGGGTAAAGATATCCTGGCCAGTTTAGCTTTACCCCCGGGGGAAAAGATATCCCAGCCGGGATATCTTTACCCCCGCCTTTGCACTCCCCACCACCACCCATTTCACAACTGACAGGGATAATGCAAGATTATGAAAGATTGTCATAAGGGACATTTTGAATAAGAAAATATACAAAAAGAAGTTATTAAATAATCATTTGCCTCTATAATGTGGTCATATTTCTTACTAAGGGTAGTTCTATTAGTCCGAGTCACAATTGAAATGAAAAATGTTAAAGTGAAACATGGAGTCCACTATCTTGCTTCTCTTACATATAAGAAGAAATTGGGCATTAAGAAAATACTTTATACCCAAAAGTTGGGGTGGGGGTAAAGATATCCTGGCCAGTTTAGCTTTACCCCCGGGGGTAAAGATATCCCAGTCGGGATATCTTTACCCCCGCCTTTGCACTCACCACCACCACCCATTTCACAACTGACAGGGATAATGCAAGATTATGAAAGATTGTCCTAAGGGACATTTTGAATAAGAAAATATACAAAAAGAATGTATTAAATAATCATTTGCCTCTATAATGTGGTCATATTTCTTACTAAGGGTAGTTCTATTAGTCCGAGTCATGATTGAAACGAAAAAATGTTAAAGTGAAACATCAAGTCCACTATCTTGCATCTCTTACATATAAGAAGAAATTGGGCATTAAGAAAATACTTTATACCCAAAAGTTGGGGTGGGGGTAAAGATATCCTGGCCAGTTTACCCGGGGGTAAAGCTACCCAGGGGTCAAGATAAACTGGGACACCGGGCTCAGTAGGACAAGGGTTAAACTTATAAGTTGGGCAAAATCTACCTTTTAGGAGTTATGGACCGAAACACCAAACCACAGATACAGCAGCATTGTATTCAAACCAACTTGTTCTACTTCTCCCTTACTTCGATTATTTCGAAGTTTAACAGCCCAATCAACACTATTAAGGTCATATCAAAATGGTCAGTTTACCTAAGCACATGCTTAAACAAAAATGTTTAACCTGCACATTGCAAAGTTGTTCGCCAGAAACTGACAACTGCCCCTCTTGAATGAGCAAACATTTTATATTCTCTTTGTTTCTGTTGGAAGGTTACTGAGGCATAACAAGGTGTGAGCAGGTGAGCTATGCGGTTCTGTGATAGTTTTTTTCACTCTAGAAACTTATATTTTATTAACCACCAGAGAAACTGATGTTTCCTGAGGATTTTTTCCTGATTGATTTTTTTCCAAAGACTGTCTCAACTTGCATTTATTATCAACAATATTGTGACTTTTATCCACACCCATATTCTCATTCACATTGTTTCTATGGCAACAGATATTGACCATGGAGCATGTAAAGCAATTAAATTTAAAAGACCGCAGCACAGCATCTCTGATCTTTGTAGGCTGCTGAATAAAAAATTATACCTTATTTTCACTGCCATGAGTATGTCATGAATGTTGTTTTTGTTTTTCATTTTTTGAGTGACTTTTTGTGGTTGACTGTTTGTCTTCAGTGCTGAAGTCCTTGTGACTATCACTGAGATTTGTAGGAAATCCGGGGAACGGTTATTTATAGAAAATAGCTGCGTTAATTTTATCGCTATGAGGTCAGCATGTTGCATAATTTGCATCACGAAAACATGCCTATATAATTTTGACCCCCTTGAACCCGACTTTTATATAGTAAAACTGGGGTTTACAGGGATAAACCGTATTTTTCTTATTTCTGTTCTAAAATATAGATTGTGGGTACTCGTTAGAACCGCCGCACAATCTATATTTTGAGCCGAAATAAGAAAAATATCACAATTTTTCATCTTAAAATTTCGTTTTTTTCGGTGGTAAAGTCTACAATGTATTTGTATATAGGCGTGTTTTCGAAATGGTTATCTACAGAATCTGGTTCTGCTTGGCAAACAGTGTAGACCCAGATCATATGCTGCAGAATGCGGCATCAGATCAGGGTCTACACTGTTTGCTTACAGTACAGGACAACAAAGAATGCAGTGCCTGATCAGGGTCTACATTGTTTGCCTACAGTACAGGAAAGTATTAGGGTTAAAGGAAATGTTAACAGTCTAAGACACTGTTCAGGGTCATTTTTCTAGCCTACACTTGGAGACAATTAATGGACCCACAATTGCTGTGGCTTGTTTGTTAAATCGACCCACAGTTACTTATAAATCTGAGTTATGCTGCATGACTATCACTGACCAATGAAGTTAAACCGTGCAAAGAGTGATAACTGTTACTTAACCCATAAAATGCCAATAACGACAATTGTCGTCTGCTTTAACCGTCTGCCGGTTACCTTAAAAGTAATTTTTGCAAACAGTGTTGATCCATATCAGACTGTAGGAGCAGTATGATCTGGGCCCACACTGTTTGCCTGTATGCAAAAATATTTTTTAAAAAGTTTGCAAAAAACTCCACAGATTACATAAGCAGACAACATTTTCAGATGTAGTTTTTCTCGGCGTCTTAAGGGTTAAAGCTGTGGTGTTTGTTCTTGTCATTGTGACATCTTCTTGCTGCATAGAGAGGGTTAACTGTAAAACCTGGACTAGACTTATGTGCTGGGTTAGGCAAACAGTGTAGACCCAGTTGAGACATTTGATCACGGTCCACACTGTTTGCTTAAAGAACAGGTATTGAAGGGTTAAACAAAATAGTCTAAGTCCCTTTTCAGCATCATTATCCCAGCCACTAGTGGTATCAGTGTTAATTCACCTATTTTTTTTCCTCTTTTTTTTTTTGCTTTATCCTTCTGTTTTGTTTTGTTTTCTTATTGAGTTTGATAGCACTTCAAGACTTTTACTTATACTGAGCTTAGTGGGTAAAACCCTAAAATTGTCTTGAGCTGGTGGGTAAAAACCACCCTGAGAGTAATGGGACAACATGATAAATCAATGGAATTAAATGTTTAAAATATCAATTACAACAAGCAGACTGAATTTACAAAAAAAAAAATTTCCTCATATATTTCAAATCAAATAGGTCTTGACATTACATGTACATAATTTGGGCAGATGATTCACATGAATGTCAAGCTCTGTTTGCTGTTAAATCATTTCTAAACAAGAGGGCCATGGGCCACTATGCTAACCAGAGGTGATGTGGTTTATACCATTTGCAGGCATGGCGCTCATCTTGGTCATGTGACACAGCCCACGAATTACTTTTCATTGCCTCATCCCATAGAGGCTTTTCATGTAATTTGGTTTCAATCAGCACTGCAGTTTTAGTGGAGAAGAAGACAAAAATACTGAATCTTAGCCATCCAAGACAAAGGTCAGTAATGACCTTGACCTTTGGAATTGGTTAACTTCCATTCAGCTGATTGTAAATAATATTTCTGATGTGACAGGCTACCATGCAATCAGTAAAATCCACTGTCTTGCCTTTTTTCCATACCAATGTCTAAGTGACCAAATTTGACCTTGAAGAAAACAGGTCAAGGTCAACCAAAGGTCATCATTTGAACAAATTTGGTAGGACCTGGGTCCCCAATGCTTCATACCGAATTTCAAAGTCATCAGCCATTTGGTTCCTGTGAAGAAATTTTTTAAAGAGTCTTACCATATATGAGCGAGGCTGCCATATTGGTCATGTAACCCAGTCCTTACGAACAAATTTCATTCCCCCTACCCATAAAGGCTCAACACGTAATTTGGTTTCAATCTACCCAACAGTTTAAGTGGAGATGATGATCGGACGAAAACTGTGGCCTCTAGGGTGTTCACAAGGTTTTTCTATGATTTGACCTACTGACCTACTTTGTGACCCGACATGATCCATATTCAAACTTGATGAGATATTGTCAAGATGATCATTCTGGGCAAGTTTGATGATGAACGGACCTAAACTGTGGCCTCCAGTGTGTTCAGAAGGTTTTTCTATGATTTGACCTACTGACCTACTTTTTGACCCGACATTACCCATATTCCAACTTGACCGAGATATTGTCAAAAATATCATTTTGAGCAAGTCTGATGATGATCCGACCAAAACTGTGGCCTCTAGTGTGTTCTATGATTTGACCTACTGACCTACTTTTTGACCCGACATTACCCATATTCAACCTTGACCGAGATATTGTCAAGATGATCATTCTGGGCAAGTTTGATGATGATTGGACCAAAACTGTGGCCTCTAGTGTATTCACAAGGTTTTTCTATGATTTGACCTACTGACCTACTTTGTGACCCGACATGACCCAAATTCAAACGCGACCAAGATATTGTCAAGGTGATCATTCTGGGCAAGTTTGATGATTATCGGACCAAAACTGTGGCCTCTAGTGTGTTCACAATGTTTTTCACTGATTTGACTTACTGACCTACTTTTTGGCCCGACATGACCCATATCTGAACTTGACCAAGTCATTGTCAATATGATCGTTCTGGGCATGTTTGATGATGATTGGACCAAACCTGTGGCCTCTAGTGTATTCACAAGGTTTTTATTTGATTGACCTTTTGACCTACTTTTTGACCCGAACTGACCCATATTCAAACCTGACCGAGATTTTGTCAAGATGATCATTCTGGGCATGCTCGATGATGATTGGACCAAAACTGTGGCCTCTGGTCTGTTCACAAGGTTTTTCTATGATCTGACCTACTGACCTACATTTTCAACCGACATGACTCATATTTGAAACTTGACCAAGATATTGTCAAGATGAGCATTCTTAGCAAGGTTGATGACGATTGGACCAAAACTGTGGCCTCTAGTGCGTTCACAAGGTTTTTCTATGATTTGACCTACTTTTTCACCCCACATGACCCATATTCGAACTTGACCGAGATATTGTCAAGGTGATCATTCTGAGCAAGTTTGATGACGATCGGACCAAAACTAAGGCCTCTAGGGTGTTCACAAGGTTTTTCTATGATTTGACCTGCTGACCTACTTTTTGACCATACATGACCCATATTCGAACCTGACCGAGATTTTGTCAAGATGATCATTCTGGGCAAGTTTGATGATGATTGGACCAAAACTGTGGCCTCTGGTCTGTTCACAAGGTTTTTCTATGATTTGACCTACTGACCTACTTTTTCAACCGACATGACCCATATTCAAACTTGACCGAGATATTGTCAAGATGATCTTTCTGAGCAAGTTTGATGATGATCGGACCAAAACTGTGGCCTCTGGTCTGTTCACAAGGTTTTTCTATGATTTGACCTAATGACCTACTTTTTGACCCGACATGACCCATATTCGAACTTGACTGAGATATTGTCAAGACGATCATTCTGAGCAGGTTTGGTGATGATCGGACCAAAACTAAGGCCTCTAGAGTGTTCACAAGGTTTTTCTATGATTTGAACCACTGACCCACTTTTGGAACCAACATGACCCATATTCAAACCTGACCGAGACATTGTCAAGATGATCATTCTGGGCAAGTCTGAGGATGATTGGACTAAAACTGTGGCCTCTGGTCTGTTCACAAGGTTTTTCTATGATTTGACCTACTAACCTACTTTTTCAACCAGCATGGCCCATATTCGAACTTGACAGAGATATTGCCAAGATGATTATTCTGAGCAAGTTTGATGATGATCGGACCAAAACTGTGGCCTCTAGTGCATTCACAAGGTTTTTCTATGATTTGACCTACTGACCTTTTTGACCCGATATGGCCCATATTCGAACTTAACCAAAATATTGTCAAGATGATCATTCTGAGCGAGTTTGATGATGATCGAAACAAAACTATGGCCTCTAGTGTGTTCACAAGGTTTTTCTATGATTTGACCTATTGACCTACTTTTTGACCCGAACTGACAATTATTCAAACTTGACCGAGATATTGTCATGATGATCATTCTGACCAAGTCTGATGATGATTGGCCCAAAACTGTGACCTCTAGTGTGTTCACAAGAAAAGTTTATGCACGGACGGACGCAGACAAAAAGTGATCCCAAAAGCTCACCTCGTCACTACGTGACAGGTGAGCTAAAAAAAAAACTTCATCTAAGGCATCCAGGACAAAGGTCAGTAAAAGACCTTGACCTTTGGAATTGATAAACTTCCATTCAGCTAACTGCAAATATCATTTCTGATGCCACAGCCTACCAGGCAATCAGAAATATCCACTATTTTGCCTTTTTGCCTTTAAGTGACCATCTGACCTTGATGTAAAACAGGTCAAGGTGGACCAAAGGTCATCATTTGAACAAACTTGGCAATCCCCGAGTCCCTGATGCTGCATACCAAGTTTCAAGGTCATTGGATATTTTGTTCTTGAGAAAATGATTTTTAAAGGTTTTTACCATATATGGGCATGGTGGCCATATTGGTCATTTGACCCAGTCCTTACAAATAAATTTTCGTTTCCCCTTTCCCATAGAGGCTTTTCATATAATTTGGTTTCAATCAACCCAGCAGATTAAGGGAAGTAGATAAAAATACTGAATCTGTGCTGTCCAGAACAAAGGTCAAGGTCATTTGCCTTGTTGTCTCAGAAATTTTACGGCAACATGGACTTGATGTGGTCGTGCGTCGTTGTCTTGGAACTCAAAGTTCCCAACAATGCGCCAGGGGAATGAGACAACCACTGGGCGTAAAATTTGTCTTCGTAATGCTGGCCAGTAAAGTTACCTTGCATGATCATGGTAACTTGACTGGCCAGCGTTACGTTGACCAAATTCCAAGACGACAATGCACGCCCACTTTGAGCCCATGCTGCCATCGAATTGCTGAGACAACAAGGTGTAAGGACACTGCTGTGGCCAGCCAAATCCCCCGACATGTTGCCGATTGAGCACATCTGGGTTGCCGCGTGCGCAACAGACTGCAGCATTGTAACAATCTGCAACAGCTTGGCCGAGCATTGCAAGAAGAATGGCGACGGATACCAAGGGAGATAATCCGTCGCACAATCTCTAGCATGCCCAGGTGTCGTGCATGCATCAATGCTCGTGGTGTGTGGACCAGATACTGATCCCTTTGCATATAAACCTTCCCTGTGACATTGAAGTTTCGCTTCTTGAATTTGGGGGTTCCCTTATTTTTTGTCCCTAGTACAAAAGCACCCCCGAAGCCTTCGGCTCTGGTGAGCTGAAAATAGAGGGCCAATAACTCATTTGGCGCCAAACTGATTTCAAAACAACTCACAGTGCCAAATTTATTTTAGTCCCTGACATATTCAACCTCTTGGACCATGCAAAATTACAATCAAATACTTTTTTTAATGTAAAAGCTTGTTTTTGTTGAAAACAGGTACTCACCTAATGATTTGTGACATAATTGAGCAGTTATTTCCCCTTAATTTGTTGATCTAAAAGGTGAAATCACATAGGTACACCCAGGTCACAAAAATGTGAATAGGGCCCTCTGCTGGGCAGTCACAATTTTGTGGCTAGAGTGCTGTGAGTTAAGGATTTACATCTCACTTGTAATATAATTTGTGAAAGACTGATACATAATTCACAAAGTACTCAGACAATTTTCTGTTATAGCACCTCAATGCTCCAGTAAGAAACTGACAATACTTACCATATTTACCCTAAAAATTTGGACACCTCAGCTCCTTAGCATACTTGTTCTACAATTTGCACAATGAAATCGGCTGGATGAGTGGCAAACAGAGTTGACCCTGATGAGATGCTGCATTCTGCAACATCTCATCAGGATCTACTCTGTTTACTCAGGCCGGTCTACAAGAAATACAGTAGACCAGATTGTAGCTCTGTTGTAACACTACTAGTTATTACATGGTTTTGGATATGAAAAAACACGGTTTTGGATATTACAGTGCATTTATAGGAAACTCCTTTGTATAGTTTAGTGTAGGAACATAATGTTGTTCTTATCTCAATAAATACTATCAAAAACAATGGTTCTCTCCAATATGATTACATGATTAGGTGACAGCAAGGTTTGATGTCAATGGCGCTCCTCTGCTGTTCATAGGAAAACTGGGTACAATTGTTTTCTAATCTTTCAATTTTAGATGTGGATGGTCTGCCCTTGCCCACCAGGGCTTGGAGAAATAGATTGGGATGGATGATGCTTCCACACAGAGCTGAAACTGACCACACATGAGTACTGGTAAACCACTTAGAAGCACGAAGCCTGCCCAGGTAAAGTGGTGTGAGTCAGACTGTCCAATGCATATAAACCTTTTGGTTTCATTGAGCGGCAGGGCTTGAGATGTCATTTCATCTCAATGTCGGCTAAAAGTCCCACAAAACTGAATGTCTCCCAAGTGTCCTAAATAGTGTTGATTGGGATGTTAAACCTCAGTTCAAACATGCAAACAAACAATAGATGGAAAACAATGTAAATATAAGTAATTAACATTCATTGAAGTATGAATAACATACCAGGTCACAAGCAAACTTTAAGTGAACCCCATAAGAGTTTCACTTACCTTTGTTGACCCGATGTTATTCATACTTCAATGGAAGTTAAATAATTTACATTCTGAAACATGGTGAGATTCTAATGGCTTGAACATCGATGGCTCATTTACCAAACCTGTTCTTGAGTTCCCATTGCTCCAGATGAGAAACAGTAAGCCATAATCTAGATAGCTTTTCGTTCAGCTAAAATATTAGCATAATAGCCATACTAAATGATCAAAGAGTTAGCAATATGCCACAACCTCTTAATAACAGTATTAATGGGGTCCAAAACAAGAAACTGTGTTAGTTTGGGATATGTCATATCATGTCACAACCATGTCATATCAAAACAAAAAATGTATAGCTTATATAGAAAAATGACATTTCTGGGATCCACCTTGAAATAGAGTTATATCCAAAACCGTGTTATAATGAACAGTGTTATAATGAGGTTGTGGTGTATTTTAAGTAGCATGTTGTCGGGTTTTGAAAGACTGAACCCTAGTGTGGGATACTCACCCATTCTAGTGAGGGATTCTGTGAGTGTAAGAAATGATATTGATACTATAAAGTTGAACAACCAATTGGTACAAGTTGAAATACTACTAGCTGTACCCCGGGCCCACATTGGGTAAATTTCAGCATTCACTGTCCAGGGCATTGGACCCATACCTGAAAGTATAATCATGTATAGCATATTAGGTCATGTCACAAAAAAAACTTCATTACGAAAACACGCCTATACAAATACATTATAAACTCATAAAATTATGACAGCTCAAGCCCTGCCGCCCAATAAAACCAATAGGGTTTATAAGCATGGATGGTCTGACTCGCACCGCTTGCCTGAGCAGGCTTAGATTCTCTAAGCGGTTTACCAGTACTCGTATGCGGGTCTGTTTCAGTTCTGCGTGGAAGCATCATGCAGCCAATAATTCTAATAAGTACACACAACAAACCTTTATTTTATTGAAGAATGACCAAAAGCCAATATGGCCTTCAGAAGATTGTTTACCAATAGAAAGTGCACCAGAATTAAACCAGCAATATATCACAAAAGTATTGCAGTTATGGCCATCACAAGATTCTACTGTCAGGGGGGATAACTAAAAAACCAGGGCACTCAGAAATGTGGTTCTTGCGCATGACATGCCTGCTTAAGCTCATGTATTTCTGTACAAAGTACCATCAATATGTCTCAAAAGGTATTGGAGATATGGTGATCACAAGCTGGTCATACTGTTATATTGGAAGGGTAGATAACTCAAATACCACAGCACCAACAGTTGTGGTTCTTGCACATGACATCCCTTCTGTACCATGTATACAATTGTGCCAAGTTCCTTCAATATATCTCAAAGTATGTTGGAGTTATGGCCATCACAAGGTTATATTGCCAGGGGAGATAACAAAAAACCAGAGCACCCAGAGTTGCAATTTTTTAGCATGACACACCTGCTTAACCTCATGTACATCTATATTAAGTACCACCAATATGTCTCAAAGGGTATTGGAGGTACGATGATCAAAAGGTTGTCATACTGTTATATTGGAAGGGGAGATAACTCAAATATCATAGCACTCCGAGTTGTGGTTCTTAGGCATGAAGCCCTGTCTCAACGTTGTATACAATTGTGCCAAGTACCATCAATATATCTCAAAGGGTATTGGAGTTATGGCCATCACAAGGTTATATTGTCAGGGAAGATAATTAAAAAACCAGGGCACCCAGAGTTGTGGTTCTTGCACGTGACACACCTGCTTAACCTCATATACAACTGTACCAAGTATCATCAATATATCTCAAAGAGTGTTGGAATGTGGCCAACACAAGGTAGTGATTCTATATTATTGGAAGGGGAGATAACTAAAAAAACCATGACACCCAGGGTTGTGGTTCTTGTGCATGACACACCATCTCGGCCTTGTGAACAACTTGGCCAGGTATCATCAATATATCTTAAAGGGTATTGGAATTATGGCCATCACAAGGTTGCCACTCTATTTTATTGGAAGGGGAGATAACTACAAAACCATGGCAGCCAGAGTTGTGCTTCTTGTGCATGACACGCCGTCTCTGCCTTGTGAACAACTGTGCCAGGTACCATCAATATATCTCAAAGGGTATTGGAGTTATGGCCATCACAAAGTAGTCATTCTATTTTATTAAAAGGGGAGATAACTAAAAACATATGGCATCCAGAGTTCTGGTTCTTGTGCATGACACGCCATCTCAGCCTTGTGAACAATTGTGCCAAGAACCATCAATGAATCTCAAAGGGTATAGGAGTTATGGCCATCACAAGATTGTCACTCTATTTTATTGTAAGGGGAGATAACTCCAAAACCATGGCAACCAGAGTTGTGGTTCTTGTGCATGACACGCCGTCTCAGCCTTGTGAACAACTGTGCCAGGTACCATCAATATATCTCAAAGGGTATTGGAGTTATGGCCATCACAAAGTAGTCATTCTATTGTATTAAAAGGGGAGACAACTAAAAAAGTATGGCATCCAGAGTTCTGGTTCTTGCGCATGACACGCTGTCTCGGCCTTGTAAACAATTGTGCCAAGAACCATCAATGAATCTCAAAGGGTATAGGAGTTATGGCCATCACAAAGTTGCGTCTACGGATGGACGGACGGACAGACGGACGGACGCCAGGCTGATCGCTATATCCCATTCGGTCGGGGGATAAAAATAACTTAAGTCATCCCTCATGACCAGACTCCTTGATTTTCCTTCAGTATTTTGAACAGCTCCTATATTCCAACTATTGGTATATGGGTACCAACTGACTAATAGTCTCTTCATGGGGACAGGGAGGACTGTAATCTGACTATAGTGAAACTTCAGTGTATCAAATATGGATGGCTCATTTACCATGAATCACTGTTCAACTGGGAAGCCTCCATGCAGATCAATTTGTTTCTGTTATTATGTTTGATACTGGCGAGGGTTGAAGTATCAACTCCGGAATTGTATCTCCCCAGTAAGTTTCACTACTGACTGTCCTGAGGTGGTCATTCTTTTGCAGTGTCTTACTTGTTTATTGGTTTTGTGCCGTTGGTTAATCGTTCGTCTCATGTTTTTGTTTGAGCCTCCATATTGCTTACTTACCTTAGGTGATTTGAGATGGCTGAGTTCTTTGATTGTGGCGTTTCCTAAGTGACCTTTTCTTACTAGTTTGCTCTTGCATCCCAAAGCCTCAGATATCCACAACCATTGCTGATTCGTTTGTTTGTTTGTATTGGATTTTAACGGATCAGTCAACACTATTTAGGTCATTTTTGAGCTGGTCAGTTTACCTATCCACACTTTCCTGGGCAAGCTTATACATAAGCGGTTAACCAGTACAGTGCACATTTTTTTCACCAGAAACTGACAACTGACCTTCTTGAATCAGCGGAAGGGAGAGAATGACCTTAGAAAAGATTTCATGATCAATCTCCACGAAAGAATGTTGCCGACCCCGGCAGGCATCGAACCCGTGTCCTCCTGATCACCAATCAGATGCACATCCGACTGAGTTACCGAGGCCGGCACACCCACCAATGAAATAACTTGTGTGTGTGCATTGGAGTTTCACTTCCTACCAACAACTAAAGTCATAACAATATGGAGATTGGACCTCGATTTAAAGATTCATCTGAAGTCTGGAGAAGCTAAGCCTGTAATTGATCCCACAACCCCTGGTTTGTGAGGCAAGTACTTATCCACTACATCACAGAGGCTTCTGATCATGAAATAAATTGATATATTATATTCATTTAGTTCATAATATATCGCATGACAAACAGTGTAGATCCTGATCAGATGACTTCTGAGAAGCCATCTGATGTGGATCTACACTGTTTGCAAATGTTCAGTAGATTTGTTTGTTTGAATTGAGGTTTAACGTCCCTGTCAACACTGTAAAGGTCATTTTGGAGACGTTGCTTCCAATTTTGTGGGACTTTTACCCGACATTGAGATGAATGACATCTCAAGCCCTGCCGCCCAATGAAACCAATAGGGTTTATAAGCATGGACGGGCCGACTCGTACCGCTTTGCCTCGGCAGGCTTAGATCCTCTCTAAGCTGTTTACCAGTACTAGTGTGTTCAGTAGGATAATGGTTTATACAGTGTAACCGCCATTAAACAGCCATCCTGGGGAAAAATCCAAAACTGGCTGTTTAAGGGAGGTGGCTGTTCAATGGAGGGAAATGTCTGGGATGATGTATGGATTGTTATCGACAGACATAAAATGGTGATTAATGAAGACAGCTCAACATGGATGTACTAAAAGAAAAATGAATGATGGAGACCTCTCCATGATTTATGTTTCTTTTCACTTGCTTATAATACAGATATCACAATAGTAATTATGGGAAAAATAAATTTTGAAATAAATGAATACTAGTACACCAGAAGAGAAATTCCTATTTTTAAATCTGATTTTCTTTCTGAGGGAATTTAGATTTGGTAAAGTGGCTGCTGGCTGGAGGAGGGAGTGGCTGCTGAGCAGAGGTAAAATATGTAGTAAAATGCTATGGAAGGAATTATTGTGGCTGCTGAAGAGAGGTGGCTGCTTAACAGAGGTAACCATTAGTGGAGGTTTTACTGTATTATGATAACACACCCGTGCGCTTAATGGCATTTCTCTTATCTCGAGAAGTAGCATTTTTCAGAAGAAAATGTTCCATATTTTCCTTATTTTTAGATGTTATATAGATTCTTGGTGCTCGTTAGAACAACCTTAATGAGACAGTTCTAACTAGTACCAACAATCTATGTTTTTGATCAAAAGTAAGGAAAATATTGAATACCCTCACAAATCCCACTTTTCTCTATACAAGAGGGCCCAGAGGGCCCTGAATCGCTCACCTGAGAATCAGTGTCTCCAGTACATTCTTGGCTCAAGGGCTATACTAGGTGAAGCTTCATACCAAATATCAAAGACCTGAGTCTTGTGGTTTCAGAAGAAGATTTTTAAATATTTTCCCTATATAAGCCTATGAAAAACCAAAGGGCCCCAGGGATGGGGCATTTTTGGCCCAAGGGCTATAATTTGAACAATCTTGGTAGAGGTCCACTAGATGAAGCTTCACACCAAATATCAAAGATCTGGGCCTTGCGGTTTCAGGAGGGGGGGGGGCATTTTTGGCCCTGGGGCTATAATTTGAACAATCTTGGTAGAGGTCCACTAGGTGAAACTTCACACCAAATTTCAAAGACCTGGGCCTTGTGGTTTCAGAGAAGAAGATTTTTAAAGATTTTCCCTGTATAAGCCTGTGTAAAACCAAAGGCCCCCAAGGTGGGGGCATTTTTGGCTCCGGGGCTATAATTTGATCAATCTTGGTAGAGGTCCACTAGGTAAAGCTTCACACCAAATATCAAAGACCTGGGCCTTGCGGTTTCAGAGAAGAAGATTTTTAAAGATTTTCCCTATACAAGCCTATGTAAACCCAAAGGCCCCCGGGGCGGGGGCATTTCTGGCCCAAGGGCCATAATTTGAACAATCTTGGTAGAGGTCCACAAGATGAAGCTTCATTCCAAATATTGAAGACCTGGGCTTTTCGGTTTCAGAGAAGAATATTTTAAAGATTTTCTCTATATAAGCCTATGTAAAACCAAAGGCCCCTGGGGCAGGGGCATCTAAGCCCCAGGGCTATAATTTGAACATTCTAAGTAGAGGTCCACTAGATGAAGCTTCACACTAAATATCAAAGATCTGAGCCTTGCAGTTTCAGAGAAGAAGATTTTTAAAGATTTTCCCTGTAAAGCCTATGTAAAACCAAAGGCCCCCGGGGCGGGGGCAGTTTTGGCCCTAGGGCTATAATTTGAACAATCTTGGTAGAGGTCCACTAGGTGAAGCTTCACACCAAATATCAAAGACCTGGGCCTTGTGGTTTCAGAGAAGAAGATTTTTAAAGATTTTCCCTATATAAGCCTATGTAAACCCAAATGCCCCCGGGGCGGGGGCATTTCTGGCCCAAGGGCCAAAATTTGAACAATCTTGGTAGAGGTCCACTAGATGAAGCTTCATACCAAATATCGAAGACCTGGGCCTTTCGGTTTCAGAGAAGAAGATTTTTAAAGTTTTCATTTTAAAAATCTATTTTTAGCTCCTGTGACCTAGATGTGCAATGGTATGGAACCATTTGAACAACTTTGAAAGGGGACCACCTAAGGATCATTCCTGTGAAATTTGGTCAAAATCCGATCAGTGGTTTAGGAGGAGATGTCATTTGTAGAAAAAGTTTACGCACACACGCACGACGGACACCGGACAAAAAGTGATCCCAAAAGCTCACCTTGTCACTACGTGACAGGTGAGCTAATAAAATGGGGTTGTGAGGGGTCTACATTGCATGGACTTAACAAATTATTTGTCTAAATCGCGACGGAAGTAAGGGCGAGGATTGTGGCCACGTAAAATCGATTTAAGCCCCCCAGTGGAATTGGTTTCCTCCGACCATTCCAAGGTGGTTCTTCTGTCGCGGTTTATTTTTGTTATGGTTTGTCTTTTGGTGTTTGTGTCGCTTATATTATTTTATTGAGGATAGCCTATAGGCCATTTTGTGGGAAAGTAACTGTCCTTTTGGCTTTCCGCTATTGATGTTTCCATTAGGGTCTGTTATTTCATGTTTGTCTTTCTTTCCATTTGGTCTCTCTGATGGGAGCTGTGGGTTGATTGTATTGATTCCTGATCATTGCCTCCACTTCTATTTTGTCAACCTGATGAGCTATTGAGGTTAGACTAACTGGGTATGTGTTCACTGATTGCATAATGTTTCAAGCTAGCGTTTCTCCCTAAGAACTAGCAGTTTGGTTTGGTTTGTATTGGAGTTTAACGGCCCAGTCAACACTATTTAGGTCATTTTTGAGCCGGTCAGTTTACCTATCCACACTTTCCTGGGCAGGCTTATACGTAAGCGGTTAACCAGTACAGTGCACATTCTTTCGCCAGAAACTGACAACTGCCCTTCTTGAATCAGCGGAAGGGAGAGAATGACCGTAGAAAAGATTTCATGATCAATCTCCATGAAAGAATGTTGCCGACCCCGGCGGGAGTCGAACCCGCGTCCTCCTGATCACCAGTCCGACGCGCATCCGAATGAGCCACCGAGGCCGGCAAGAACTAGCAGTAAATCGATAAATTTTCAAATTTATGAAGACTGTTTAGGAAATGACAATAACCCTACTAAGCTAAATACCATGAAATAAAATATGACAATATTTTCCTGACAATTTCTTTGAATTTTTCCCACTTTGTACTGAGCTGAAGCATCCTCCTTATATAGCTTGAAATTAAGGGTTGTCAGGTTGAGTTTTTTTTTTTTTACAGAAATTTGTTTAGAAAATGGCTGAACTTTTTGCAAACAGTAAAGACCTGATCCGATGCTGCAATGCAGTGTCTGATCTGGGTCTACACTGTTTCCCAATGTCCAGTTTTGGAGTTCTCCATCTAAAATGGGTAAAATAGAAATAAATGCCTGAAGGAAGTTTCTCAGAAAATTAATTCTAAAAACAACAATCACATTCACTATTACCCAATAAAATGCCAATCACGACAATTGTCATCTGCATTGCTGTCTGCTGGTTGCCTTGAATGTTATTTTTGGCAAACAGTGTGGACTCAGATCAGACTGCTCCTGTAGGAGCAGTATGATCTGGGCCCACAGTTTGCCTGTGTGCAAAAAGTTTGCAAGAAGATTCAGCAGACGACATAAGCAGACGACATTTTCAGATGTTTTTCTCGGCAACTTTAGGGTTAAAGCAGACAGCATTTTCAAATATTTCCTTATTACCATATGATTCTAATTTCTAAGTATTGAGACAGATAGGCCTTAGCAAACAGTACAGACCCAGATCAGACTGTTCCAAAAGGAGCAATCTGATCAGGATCTACACTGTTTGCCATTCCATTTGCACTTTATGGACTCCTTGCAGAATCGTAAAACAATCAATTAAATTTGTTCAAATTTTAGAGTTGCAGCAAGTGTCTGACATTTTAGGATTTTACAGTAATTTTGAGAGAAAATAAGGCTGAGTTGTCAAGTCTGATTCTCTTTGAAAAATAAGGAAAAAAACATAGAACTGTCAGAGGATCTGACTATAGCCCCGCTATAGCGCTATCAGAAAAGAGTTATGGAACGGACACGAATTATTATTGCCCTGAGTTTATTCCAAGTGCCTTTTAACAATGTTCAAAGGGCAATAACTCCAAAAGTAGGCAATCCAGAGATATGGTCCATGCACTCTGCACATTGTCTTTCAGTGCTTTACATTTGTGTGAAGTTTCATGAAAATACCTCAAACTGTTTTTGAGTTATGGAGCGGACAAGGTTAAAATTGCCATTTTTCAAAGTTCAAAGGGCAATAACTCCAAAAGTAGGCAATCCAGAGTTATGGTTCATGCACTCTGCACATGGTCTCATAGAGCTTTACATTTGTGATAAGTTTCATGAAAATACCTCTAACGGTTTTTGAGTTATCATGAATAACGGAATTACAGTTGCCATTTTTCAATGTTCAAAGGGCAATAAATCCAAAATTAGGCAATCCAGAGTTATGGTTCATGTGCTCTGCACATCGTCTCATAGTGCTTTACATTTGTGTGAAGTTTCATGAAAATACCTCGAACGGTTTTTGATGGCAAGGTTAAAATTGCCATTTTTCAATGTTCAAAGGGCAATAACTCCAAAAGTAGGCAGTCCAGAGTTATGGTTCATGCACTCTGTACACCGTCTCATTGTGCTTTACATTTGTGTGAAGTTTCATGAAAATACCTCAAAAGGTTTTGAGTTATCATGAACAAAGGAATTACAGTTACCATTTTTCAATGTTCAAAGGGCAATAACTCCAAAAGTAGGCAATCCAGAGTTATGGTTCATGTGCTCTGCACATCGTCTCATTGTGCTTTACATTTGTGTGAAGTTTCAGGAAAATATCTCAAACATTTTTTGAGTTGTGAACTGAATTGCGGAATCACAGAAGGACAAGGCAATTCCGATGTAGCCCCCACTTTTTCAAAGTGGGGCTATAAAAACAAAAATAATGGACTCATGGGCTCATCAGAACTCAAGTGTGAAACTAGAAATGCGTCCATAGGACACGGATGCCTCCGCCAGAAAATATGTCTATGTTCGTATTCATCCATAGAAAGTTATTGACCGTGTTTAAGTTTTGGACCCTTTTAATCCATCCAGAGATAAGAAAGTTATTGACTGTGTTTAAGTTTCGGACCATTTTTTTTACCTTTGACCTCTAAGTATGACCTTGACCTTGGAGGTACGGATCTGGGTTTGCAAGTGACACATCGTCTCATGATGGTTAATATTTCTTCAAAGTAATTTTAAAATCCATCCAGAAATAAGTAAGTTATTGACTGCGTTTAAGATTCAGACCCTTTTTTGACCTTTGACATCTAAGTATGACCTTGACCTTGGAAGTACGGACCTGGGTTTTGCACATGACACATTGTCTCATGATGGTTAACATTACTACAAAGTAATTTCAAAATCCATCCAGAAATAAGAAAGTTATTGACTGCATTTAAGTTTCGGAAACACAGACGAACGGACGGAGGGACAGGGGCAACGCTATATGCCCTTTCAACCATTCTTCAAATGGCGGGGGTGTAAAAATGGCCCTGCTCTTTGGCAGCCATGCTTTTCAACATACCAAGACAACTTCAACAATCCAAGCAGAGGTCCATCCAAGAATCATTACTGCCAAATTGTTTTGAAATCTGATCATTGCTATTTGACAACAATTGAACTTTTGAAGCTTTTCTATGGCCGCTGATTTTACCGGACTGTCATAGAGGCTGCCACAATCAGATGCTGGGGATCAGGGCTCGAGAAAATGTCGGTTTTCCGGTTCTGAACCGATTTTGGGTTTACTGAACCGATTTTAACTGAAAAAGAAGTTTAAAAAATCGGTCCATAATTCAATAAAATTTTCAAAAAATCGGTTCAAAAATTTTCCCTAAATCATCGTTGTAAAAACAAGCTGACCGTTTGCCACTGATAATCCAAGCATGTATACAAAAATAGCCTACAGCACAAGGTGTTAGACTGGTTCATTATCTAACTAGGTGAAAACCAGACAAGTCCATGTCGGATTCTTTGATCTTATCGCAGCGAAATTTGACCTGTGAACAATGGCCTCAGGCGTTATCGGCATGCTAGCAGGGTGAGAAAATTAGGTCAATCAATGCAGGACATACGCTAGTTTGTTTACACAAGTCATTAATTTATGGCTTACTATAGAGCCGGTATTTAAATATATAATTGTTTTTTTTTTTCACAGGGCGCAATTTTCAATACACACCTGTCATGTCTGTTAAGACTTCCAGAGAAAATGCCTTTATTTTCACCCATTCTTAACGATATTTCTATTTAAGAAATACGCTCCATTGAAACCAATAACATAAACCACGTGTGTATTATGCCCTTGAATGAATTAAAATGAAACTGCATGACGTCGTTTTCCGATCACGTGCCATCAATATCGGTCGCCGTTTGTAGACAAAGTGATTTCTTTCAGGCTTGTTTGATCGTGAAATATGTATTTATATTCTTTTGAACTCGGTTCGGCCACGTAAGATTTTCAATGACTCTCGTTCGGCCATGCTTTGGTTTGAGAGTAAAGAAATGTTTTTCGATTTTTTAACCTGTTCAAAACGATTTTTTTTCAGAAATCCGCTCTATTAAAATCAGTGACATAAAACTGGTGTGTGTGTGTGTGTGTTACGTCCGTGACTGCATAAATGGCCATATTCGACTGGGAAGTTTCGTGAAATTCCATGCAGGAGTGCGTTGTCTTTCATGTAATAGCCGATCACATGGTCCAATCAAATATGAATTATTTTTCAAATACATAAGCGATCGTGGAGCACGATTCTATTCGAAGGAAAAGTCGAACCTTTCGTGCACCACGGTCGCTTATGAGCTATACACAAATGAAATATTTGATTGGACCATGTGACCAGCTATTACAAGAAAGGCACCACACTCCTACGTGGAATTTCACCGAAATTTCACGAAACCTACCAGTCGAATACCGTCAATGTGTATTGTGTAAAAGGAAACGGTATGACGTCATTTTCCGACCACGTGGCTGCAATCGGTCGCCATTTGTAAACAAAGCAACGAGTGATTTAATAGAAATATTTTAAAGGTTTTAAAAAAGGGCAAAAAATATAGTGACCATCGAGCTGATCTTTGACTGCACCACGCCAGCGGTCTTCAGGTGCTGAGTGACCCGGATATTGGGAAAACGAAAGTAGATGAAATCTGGCGTAGAAAATGAAAGTAGATGACATCTGAACTATGTGAGTAATAATTGCTGTTTATAATCGAGATACTGGTGCTTATATTCGTTGACAAATGTAAGAGCAATATTGGTATGTCATTTGTTACGCTAATAACACATTTTGAAATTGCAAATTACCAAGGATGTTTACGGAAATTACTGAAACCGATCGGCAATTTCCGTAATGTTTTGCCGAAATCTGGCTGGACCGATTTGGATTCTTCAGTTTCTCGAGCCCTGCTGGGGATATACATTGTCATAGAAGTTTGGCATGAAGATTTTCACCCCCAAAATACACATCTGCATATGGGTACACCACAATCTCTTTGTAATGCTACGAGGACTGTTCAAATATGAATGCAACTAAGCACATAAAAATGATTCCGTGATTGATTCCGATGAAAAATTTATTTTGTCCCCTCAAAGTATTCCCCTTTAACAGATATACAAACTTTCAGTCTTCTGATCCATTCATTGAATGCATTTTGGTAGTCTTTTCGAGGTATACTATGAAGGCACTGGAATATTGCAGAACCGAGGTGTTTGGGCTGTACAAATTTTCGACCAGAAAGGTATTTTTTCAGCCGCAGGAACAAAAATAAGTCACACTGGGCAAGGTCAGGGGAATATGGGGGGTGAGTGAGTTCAACAACCTTTTCCTGCTTCAGATAGTCTTGCACAATGAACGCCTTGTGCGATGACGCATTGTCATGTAGCAATCTGACATTGGCCAAACCAGTTGCGGGTCTTCGTTCTTTGAAATATTTCTTCAATTTTCGAACAACTTTATTCTTGTAAAACTTCGCATTTACAGATTTGCCTTTAGGCACAGCAGCCTGAATAGCAGGGCCCTGATTTGAAAAGAATATGGCATACATTACCTTCTTGATGCTCATGGTCCGCTTTGCAATGCATGGTCTTTTGCAAAACTTTGTTGCCCAGCTTTTGTTCTGAATCTTTCGTTTTGGCTCAAAAAAGTGAACCCATGTCTCGTCACCTGTGACAACATTAGCGAAAGACCGTGCATTGTAATTTGGAAACTTTTTAAGCAACTTCTTGGCGCACTGAACGCGTATCTTTTTCTGCTCATCTGTCAACAGATGGGAAATCCATCTAGCACAGGTCTTTCTCATTTTCAAATCCCATTTCCGAATTGTATGAGCTGCTCCTAATGAGATGCCAACCATACTAGCTATTTGCCTAGTGGTGAATCGTGCATCGGTAGCAACTATTTCTTTCACTCTAGCAACCATCTTAGCAGATGTTGCCCTTTTCGGCCGACGATAAGTGGTGCATCTTCTGTTGAGCCTAGCCCACAGATGAATTTCTTACACCAACGAAAAACTGTTGGAAAAGACATTTCATTATGCCCATAAACCGAACATATTTCATCAAAAATGTCTTTGCACCGTATACCAAGAATACAACGATTCTTAATATAGGACCGTATTTCAACGGCGTACTCTGACCTTCTTCCAACCATGTTTTGTGTAAGTATACAAGAGTAGACAGTGTTTATCGAACGATATACATGGCTAAAGTGCACGGATTTTAACAGGTTTGGTATCAATGTATAGGTAAAATGTTTTTCTACGCTGTGATATTCATTTCCAGGTGATTTTCTCATTAGTGCATGAGAAAACGTTCTCCTTGCATTCATATTTGAATAGTCCTCGTACCTTCCATTTCTTAGTGCGGATTTTTTTTAATGCTGCAGTCGCTTCGAGTACCAGCGTCCGCCATATTGTGATGACAGTACAGGAATGTTTAGTGATGTCACATGACGTGCTGTGACGTCAACCTTAATGACGGCGCATTCGAGGTCGTAATCAACTAGTGCATTAAATTTTGTTTTATCCAAACACAAATGTTAACATTATACAGACCATTTATGGTCATTTTTCAATATTATCTATACATTTTCGGTATCCATCTTGAAACTGTGTTATATCCAAAACCGTGTTTTAATGAACTGTGTTATAACATGGTTGTAGTGTATTTTGGGTTGAAAACCTTCCTACAGAATCCCTGTGGGTACAACACCTTAATAACAATCAGTTTGAATCCCCCAATTATGCTTAACTTAATTACACACACAAGTTAAAATAAATGTTTAAGAAGTAATCCGTTTGTGTCTGATCATTTCAGAAAAAAACTTACAGCTGAAGCATTGAGGTTACCGGTGCTCTCAAAACAAGCCCTGATTCGCTCACCTGAATGTCACTGTCTCTAGTTCATTCTATTTTTAGCTCTGGTGGCCATATTGTTGATCAGAGTGAACAATCTTAGCTCTTTTGGTATGGTGTCACCTAGGCAACATTCCTTTGAAGTTTGAATCAAATTGACCAATGGGTTGCGGAAGAGTTCGCATTTGAAGCAAATATACAATGTTTTTCTATTTTTAGCTCTGGCAGCCATATTGTTCATTGGAGCGAGACAATTTTAGCTATTTTGGTAGAGAGTCATCTAAGCAACATTCCTATGAAGTTTGAATGGTACAGGGGGAGTTGTCGTTTGAAGATTTTTTCTATTTTTAGCCCTGGTGGCCATCTTGTTTATCAGAGTGGAATGATTTTAACTATTTTGGTAGGGAGTCAACTGAGCAATATTCCTGTGAAGTTTGAAGCAAATTTACAATGTTTTTCTATTTTTGGCTCTAGTGGCCATTTTGTTCATCGGAGCGGGACCATTTTACCTAATATGGTAGATGGTCAACGACATAATATTCCTGTGAAGTTTGAATCAAATTGGCCCAAGGGGTAAAGAGGAATTGTCGTTTGAAGAATTTTTCTATTTTTAGCTCTGGTGGCCATCCTGTTAGTCAGAGTGGAACAATTATAGCTATTTGGTAGGGAGTCAACGACATAAGATTCCTGTGAAGTTTGAATCAAATTGGCCCAAGGGGTAAGGAGGAGTTCTCGTTTGAAGATTTTTTTCTATTTTTAGCTCTAGTGGCCATCTTGTTCGCCACATTGAACGATAAGCTATTTTGGTAGGGAGTCACCTAACTAACATTCCTGTGAAGTTTGAATCAAATTGGCCCAAGGGTTGAGGAGGAGTTTGCTTCTGTTTTTAGCTATGGCGGCCATTGTGGTCATCAGAGCAAAACCGTTTTAACTATTTTGGTAGTGGGTCATCTAAGCAACATTCCTATGAAGTTTGAATGAAATTGGCCCAAGGGTAAAGGAGGAGTAGTCGTTTGAAGAATTTTTCTATTTTTAGCTCTGGCAGCCATCTTGTTAGTCAGTGCGGAATGATTTTAGCTATTTCTTTAGGGAGTCACACACATAACATTCCTGTGAAGTTTGAATCAAATTGGCCCAAGGGTTAAGGAGTTTGTGTTTGAAGCAAATTTCAGTATTTTTCTATTTTTAGCTATGGCGCCCATTTTGCTCATCAGAGCAGAAGCTTTTCAGCTATTTTGGTAGATGGTCACCTAAGCAACATTCCTGTGAAGTTTGAATAAAATTGGCCCAAGGGTAAAGGAGGAGTTGTTGTTTAAAGATTTTTTTCTATTTTTAACTCTGGCGGCCATCTTGTTTGTCAGAGCACAACGATTTTAGCTATTTTGGTAGGGAGTCATTTCGGCTACATTACTGTGAAGTTTGAATCAAATTGGCCCAAGGGTTGAGAAGGAGTTTGTGTTTGTAGCAAATTTACGATGTTTTTCTATTTTTAGCTATGGTGGCCATTTTGCTCATCAGAGCAATACTGTTTTAGCTATTTTAGTAGAGGGTCACCTAAGCAACATTCCCATGAAGTTTGAATTAATTTGGCCCAAGGAGGAGCAGGAGTTGTTGTTTAAAGAATTTTCTATTTTTAGCTCTGGCTGCCATTTTGTTCACCAGAGCGGAAACATTTTAGCTATTTTGGTAGAGGGCCACCTAAGTAACATTCCTATAAAGTTTGAATGAAACTGGCCTTAAGGTCCAGGAGAAGTTGCCGTTTAAAGATTTTTCTATTTTTAGCTCTGGTGACCATCTTGTTCAGCAGAGCAGAACAATTTTACCTATTTTTGTAGAGGGTCACCTCAGCAATATTCCTATGAAGTTTTATTGAAATAGGCTCAAGGGTTAAGGAGGAGTTAACATTTAAAGCAAATTGTTGATGCCGCACGACACACAACGCACGACGGACATTGACCGATCACAATAGCTCACCACGAGCACTTCGTGCTCAGGTGAGCTAACAATAACATTAGCTTTTTATGCCCCCTCCATTCAAAGAATGGTGAAAAGGGTATAATAGTGTTATTCCTGTCTGTCCATCCATCCCCATCCGCATACAAGTCCACATCCGTGTCTGAGATGACATTAACAGTTTGCTAGGGTCACAACTACTTGCTGGGGGCATCTGTGTCCCTTGGACACATTTCTAGTTCATTATACAATGATGATGAAGAGATATAAAAATAACTTAACATTGAGATTGTAAAGCTTTTCCAACTCAATCAGTAAATTATTTTCATGCCCAGATCAGGAGAAAATTATTCTTATCCTGCTCATAAATATCCACTCATTTTGTACTGAATGGAATCTTCAGCCTTACCATAGAAATCCTAACAAGAGGGCCTTGATGGCCCTAGATAGCTCACCTGATCCATATTGAACAAATGAAATGGTAGGTAATCTATCACGGTGTAGAGGGTTTGAGCAATTTTGGTCTATCACGGAATAGAGGGTTTGAGCAATTTTGGCTGACGTTGCACAATGGAACAGTTCTGTGAAATTACATGTATTTCACAATCAGCCTGCCAGTTTAGGAGTAGAAATCATTTTGAGATTCGTATATCTCTGTTCAGTGAAGCAAAATATTTTGAGCAATTTTGGTAGAGGGTCACCCATGGAAAATTCCTATAAAATTGCTTCCTTTTAGACTATGAAGTCTTTTTTTTTTAAATATTTTATAAGTTCTTGTGACCATCTTGTTCAGCCATCATCTTAAAAAGTCTGTAAAAAAAAAAAACCTCTCTAAACCCCACTTTATACGGAAAAAATTTGGGATTACAGGGGTAAACATTGTATTGCTAATTTCTGTTCCAAGACATAGGTCGTGGATACTCGTCAGAACAGCCTCAATGAGACACTTCCAACAAGCACCCACAACCTATGTTTGGAGTATAAATAAGAACCAGAGGACCAGTGGTCCTGAACCGCTCACCTGTCTGGTGACAATTTTCCTACTTAGATCAGCAGAAAATGTCATTTACCCTGCTCATAAATTTTAAAATGCCATCAAATAGTTATAAGAAAAATATATAAATATATAGTCGTGGTGGCTATCTTGGTCATGTGACCTAGACCATATTGGCAACTTTTCATCTTGGTCATGTGATCTAGACCGTATTGGCATTTTTTCATTTGTTCAACTCACAAAGGCTCCATATTAAATTTCACTAAAATTGGCTCAGCAGTTTTGGAGAAAAAAATATCTGAAATATGGATCCTGAATGACCTTGGTCTATGGCCAATGAATGACCTTGACCTTTCTCACCCATAGATCTTCATGTATTCAGTTACTTTACCTGATCTACAAATTTTGGTGACACTGTCTTCAATGGTTTCCTATAAATCCATTATTTTCACTTTGCCCCATGCAAAAGCCTAAGTCGGCAAATTTGACATTGCTGTAAAATAGGTCAAGGTCAACCCAGGGTCACCAGTTGTACAAACCATGATTGGCCCGAGTACCATATGCTACATGCCAAGTTTCAAGGCCACTGGCGTTATGGTTCTGGAGAAGAAGATTTTTGAAGGCTTTTTACCATATATGGGCATGGCAGCCATCTTGGGTCTAAGGCCAATGAATGACCTTGACCTTTATCACCCACAGATCTTCATGTATTCAGTTACTTTACCTGATCTACCAATTTTGGTGACACTGTCTTCAATGGTTTCCTATAAATCCATTATTTTCACTTTGCCCCATGCAAAAGCCTAAGACGGCAAATTTGACATTGCTGTAAAATAGGTCAAGGTCAACCCAGGGTCACCATTTGTATAAACCATGATGGGCCCGAGTACCATATGCTACATGCCAAGTTTCAAGGCCAATGGCCTTATGGTTCTGGAGAAGAAGATTTTGAAGGTTTTTTACCATATATGGGCATGGCGCCATCTTGGGTCTAAGGCCAATGAATGACCTTGACCTTTATCACCCATAGTTCTTCATGTATTCAGTTACTTTACCTGATCTACAAATTTTGGTGACACTGTCTTCAATGGTTTCCTATAAATCCATAATTTTCACTTTGCCCCATGCAAAAGCCTAAGTCGGCAAATTTGACATTGCTGTAAAATAGGTCAAGGTCAACCCAGGGTCACCATTTATACAAACCATGATGGGCCTGAGTACCATTTGCTACATGCCACTGGCCTTATGGTTCTGGAGAAGAAGATTTTTGAAGGCTTTTTACCATATATGGGCATGGCGGCCATCTTGGTCATGTGATCCAGACCCCGCGAACAAACTTTCGTTCCCCCATCCCACTGAGGCTCCATATGAAATTTGGCTTTGATTGGCCCTGCAGTATAGGAGAAGAAGATCTTTGAAAATGGTGGACGGACGGAGGGACAACGGACGGACGGACAGACGACGGACCATGGCTATACTATAAGCTCACCTATGAGCCTAAAGGCTCAGGTGAGCTAAAAATCCATTATTTTCACTTTTTCCTATGCAAAAGCCTAAGTCAGCATATTTGACATTACTGTAAAATAGGTCAAGTTCAACCCAGGGTCACCATTTGAACAAATTAAGATAGGCCCGAGTACCATATGCTACATGCCAAGTTTCAAGGCCATTGGCCTTACGGTTCTTGAGAAGAAGAATTTTGAAGTGGTTTTACCATATATGGGCGTGGTGGCCATCTTGGTCATGTGATCTAGACCATATTGGCAGCTTTTCATTTGTTCAACTCCCAAAGGCTCCATATTGAATTTCACTTCAATTGGCTCAGTAGTTTCTGAGAAAAAATGTTTGAAATATGGAACCTGCGTGACCTTGGTCTAAGGTCAATTAATGACCTTGACCTTTCTTACACATAGATCTTCATGTATTCAGCTACTCTACCTTATCTACTAATTTTGGTGACAGTGTCTTCAATGGTTTCCTAAAAATCCATTATTTTCACTTTTTCGCATGCAAAAGCCTAAGTCGGCAAATTTGACATTGCTGTAAAATAGGTCAAGGTCAACTCAGGGTCACAATTTGTACAAACTATGATGGGCCTGAGTACCATATGCTACATGCCAAGTTTCAAGGCCATTGGCCTTACGGTTCTGGAGGAGAAGAATTTTTAAGGCTTTTTACCATATATGGGCGTGACGGCCATTTTGGTCATGTGATCTAGACCGTATTGGCATTTTTTCATTTGTTCAACTCACAAAGGCTCCATATTAAATTTTACTTAAATTGGCTCAGCAGTTTTGGAGAAAAAAATGTTTGAAATATGGATCCTGAATGACCTTGGTCTATGGCCAATGAATGACCTTGACCTTTCTCACCCATAGATCTTCATGTATTCAATTACTTTACCTGATCTACAAATTTTGTTGACACTGTCTTCAATGGTTTCCTATAAATCCATTATTTTCACTTTGCCCCATGCAAAAGCCTAAGTCGGAAAATTTGACATTGCTGTAAAATAGGTCAAGGTCAACCCAGGGTCACCATTTGTACAAACCATAATGGGTCCGAGTACCATATGCTACATGCCAAGTTTCAAAGCCACTGGCCTTATGGTTCTGGAGAAGAAGATTTTTGAAGGCTTTTTACCATATATGGGCATGGCGGCCATCTTGGTCATGTGATCCAGACCCGCGAACAAGGCCAATGAATGACCTTGACCTTTCTGATCCATATACATTCATGTATTCAGTTACTTTACCTGATCTACAAATTTTGGTGACACTGTCTTCAATGGTTTCCTATAAATCCATTATTTTCACTTTGCCCCATGCAAAAGCCTAAGTCGACAAATTTGACATTGCTGTAAAATAGGTCAAGGTCAACCCAGGGTCACCATTTGTACAAACCATGATGGGCCAGAGTACCATATGCTACATGCCAAGTTTCAAGGCCACTGGCCTTATGGTTCTGGAGAAGAAGATTTTTTAAGGCTTTTTACCATATATGGGCATGGCGGCCATCTTGGTCATGTGATCCAGACCCCGTGAACAAACATTCGTTCCGCCATCCTGCTGAGGCTCCATATGAAATTTGGCTTTGATTGGCCCTGCAGTATAGGAGAAGAAGATCTTTGAAAATGGTGGACGGACGGACGGACGGACGACGGACCATGGCTATACTATAAGCTCACCTATGAGCCTAAAGGCTCAGGTGAGCTAAAAATATCACAGTTTTTTATCAAAAAAGTAGCCGCTTTGGACATTTGAAAGAATGCACCATGTCACAAGGGTGTGTTATCTTAATGTAGAGCAGAACAATTTGAACAATTTCGACAGATGGTTACCCAAAATGCATTCCTTTGAAATCATTTATCAGAGCAGAACAGTTTATGCAATTATGGTACAGGGTCACCCAAGGAACATGACTAAGAAATTTATTTTTAAAATCCATCCGTTGGCTAAAAGAATTTTCCTATTTTAGCCCTGTTCATCCAAGTGCAAAGTTTGAACAATTTTGGTAAATTTTCACAAAGAAACATTCCTGTGAAATCATTTCAAAATGCATCCACTGGTTTAAGAGATATCATTCAAAGGTTTTATTTCTATTTTTAGCTCTGGCAACCATGTTCACCAGAGCACAACAGTTTGAGCAATTTTGGCAGAGGGTCACCCAAGGAACATCCCTGTAAAATTATTTAGAAATCCATCCACTGGTTAAGCAGGCAGTCATTTAAAGGTTTTTTTTTTTTTTTTTAGTTCTGGTGGCCATCTTGTTCATCAAAGCGTAACAGTTTGAGCAATTTCGGTAGACTGCAAATGAAGAAACATTCCTGTGAAATGTTTCTGGTTAAGGAGTAGAAGTCAATTAAAATCTTTTTTTTATTTTTAGCTCTGGTGGCCATCTTGTTTATCTGAGCAGTTTCGTTTGTTTGATTTGAGGTTTAACGTCCCTGTCAACACTGTAAAGGTCATTTTGGAGACACTGCTTCCAATTTTGTGGGACTTTTACCCGACATTGAGATGAAATGACATCTCAAGCCCTGTCGCCCAATGAAACCAATAGGGTTTATTAGCATGGACAGTCCGCCTCGCACCGCGGTTCCTGGACAGGCTTAGATCCTCTAAGCGGTTTACCAGTACTAGTGTGCGGGCCGGATTCAGCTCTGCGTGGAAGCATCATGCAGCCCATATATTTCTTCAAGCCCCGATGGGCGGGTGCTTCTGAGCAGAACTGTTTGAGCAATTTTGGTAGAGGGTCACCCAAGGAACATTCCTATGATATAATTCCAAACCCATCCACTGGTTCAGGAGGAGAAATCGTTCAAAGGTTTTTCTTTTTTTAGCTCTGGCAGCCATCTTGTTCACCCAAGTGGAATAGTTTGAGCAATTTTGCTAGAAGGTCACCCAAAGAACATTTCTGTGAAATAATTTCAAAATCTGTCAATCAGTTTTGGAGAAGAAGTCTTTTAAAGCAAAAGTTGATGATGGATGCACGCATGGACGGACGATGGACGACGGACGACGGACAGAGACCGATCACAATAGCTCACATTGAGCACGAACGAAGTGCTCAGGTGAGCTACAAATTCGGACTTCTTGAGGACTTACTGTATTTCTCCTAAAGCTTTAACAAGTTTGTTTGGTGATCCAATTTAGCTGCTAAAAGTGCAGACAGAATGACACTGATCAGACAGCTCCTTCAGGAGCAGAAGGACCAGTCTGATCTGGTCTGCACGGTTTGCTTGGGCCGATCTGTCAAAATACTTAGGATCATTAGGGTATACATGTATATAGCAAGAGTCTATATCAGAATATGGGGGTGTCAGATTGTGTTATCTTTAAAATTTATTTGGAAAATGGCTGAAGTGTTTGCAAACAGTGTAGGTCCTGATCAGATGCCATATTCTGTGACATCTGATATGGGTCTGCACTGTTTGCCAGTATCCCATTTTGGGGTTTCCCGTACAAAATGGGTTAAAATTGCATTTAAATATTTATGAACATGACTAATTCAAAAGGTAAGACATTTTCATGTTGAAATAAGAAGAAAATTATATTTCTCACACTCATAAATATCAAACTGTCAACAAAATTATTGCTGGCATTTCGATATTTATGAGCATGACCAATTCGAACAGTATTACGAAATTTTCACAATTATGAACATCACCAATTCCATGCTAAATTGAACTGAGCATAAAGTGACAATCATTTCAACCTCAGGGACTAAGCATCTGTCTCATTCAAACTTACACTATAGTGATTAGATGGGCTACAAGACAATTTGAACAAAACAACTCTTTTTAAGGGCAATGAACATATCTGGCACATTTTCTGCCATTTTTTGTGACTTCCTGCTAGATTTCCTGTATGCCTTGTCCCTCTCAAAAAGGGTTCTGTACTTAAAGGAAAGAATTTGCTCCTCAGGAGCAAATTCTTTCCTTTAAGTGCAGAACCCTATTTGTAAAGGAGACAAAAAATACTTTCAAAAGAGTTATCTCCCCTGAATGTTTGTCAACTCCCAGAAAGTCCAATCAAAAATCTGTCTTGATCAGTACAGGCATGGGACACATAACATGATTTTATTTCACTTTCTGTATTTACAATTTATATCTTCTCTAAAGTAAGGCATGTATATTGTCCTTAAGGGAAATATATAAAGGTCAGTCATTACACCGAATAAACAGAAATAATGATGAATTTAGGCTCTTCTGTGGCATTAACGAAAGCCAAAGCCACAAGTTTTTCTAGGGGATATATTTTAATTTCTAAATGTCTCAAACAGACAAGTGTGGGTGTTGTCACAATCACTGCTCCAGGATAGATTAACCATTCCAGCACAAAGCACATTTAGCAGACATCACTTTCAAAGTATACTTTTGAGAAGCAATCTAAACTGTTGGGTGCTCATGCAGAGGGCCCTCGATATAACGACAGTATTTGTTCTCTATTATTGTGCCATTATAAAGAATTTGCCATTATAAAGAATCCCAATTAGGAGTATGATAGGTAATAAAAGGCCTTTTCCCCATCATTACTCCAAGAAACAAATGTTATAGACAGCTGTAAGAATCGGCTCGGTGAGAGGATTCTAAAAAATATCTATAACATTTGTTTCTTAGAGTATTACATTACAAGAATCTTTCATGACTATGGACTTGATTTGTGCATCCCGAGGGAAGCCCACGCAGCTCGAAACCTAGGCTAAGCCTTTAGCAAAGTAGTCATTCCATTGAAATTGCTGTTACAACAAGTTTTTTGCTGTTATAACGAATGTCAGTATAAAGATTGTTGACTGTATTTAAAATCAGCATGTCAAACCTAACTATTAACCCTTATCTTGCTGAATATTCATTTAAGCCACACCCATTTCTGTCTATCAACCAATCAAATTACTTGATGTAATTTATTGCTACAAATTCATAACTGAATGCCAAACAGTGTAGATCCTGATCAGATGGCTTCTTCAGAAGCCATCTGATCTGGATCTACACTGTTTGCAAAGATAGGGGTTGTCGTGAACAGCAAGATAAGGGTTAAGATGCCGAGAATAATTGCATCTGGAAGTGTTGTCTGTTTATGTCATCTGCTGAACATTCTTGAAAACTTTTTAAAAATATTTTTGCATACAGGCATAAAGTGGAACCCATATCAGACTGCTCCGAGACATGTTGCAAGGAGTCTGATCTGGGTCCACACTGTTTGCAAAACTGAATTTTAAAGTTACCAGAAGAAGACAAAGCAGATCGCAATTGTTGTGATTGGCATTTTATGGGTTATAGTAACCAGCAGACAACAAAACATGACAACTGTTGTGATTGGCATCTTAAAAGTTAAGAGCCAGCACCGGACAAAACCTACAATAGGACTTGTGCAAACGGCAAATACTGAGATCAGGCTGTACACCACGCTGTCAAGAACCTTCCATAGCCTCAAAGATATAGAACAATTCTTGCCACAGTAGATGGATATGCTGGCTGATCTGAGTCTCTGCATGGTCCCCGATGTCTTCATTACGATAACACACCCATGTGACATAGTGCATATTTTCATATCTCAAAAACAGATATTTTTCTGATGAAAATTTGTCATATTTTTCTTATTTTTCTCCATGGTTCTAACAAGTACCCATAACCTATGTCTTGGAGCAGAAATAAGAAAAATAATGTATAACCCCATAAACCCCAATTTTCTCTATATAAATGGAGTTTAGGGAGTGTTCATTTCACAGGCTTGTTCATGCGATGTTACTGAAGGTTTGTATATGCCTTGGCAAAGTTATAGCAACAACAATGGTTACCTGGAGCAAAAGACACTAAATACAAAATAAGGCCGACCATAGGCATCCAGGAGTAGGGTGACGGGCAATAATCATAGGCCCACGAGATATGTTGCCCTGTGTTGTGAGTTTGACATCGCCCCGCTGAGGATACCCAAGGGTTGTTGATGTCTGTCGGGAGGCAGGATGAGTTACCAATACCAACGCTGTCCTTCTCAGTATAACAAAACCCACAGGAGAAGTCAAGCATACATTCATTACAAGTACTGAAATTAAAACAAAAGGCAAAATTAACCATTAAACCGTTGTATGCTAGTAGACACTTCCATTGCTATATGTTGGACAAGTCCATTTATCATATAAGGGGTGTCAGGCCTATTTGTTTTTTTTTATTCTATTTTTGATAGAAAATTCTGTTAGCAAATAGTGCAGGCCATGATCAGACGCCGCATTCTGTGGCATCTGATCTGGGCCCGCACTGCTTGCCAAGGTACCCCTTTAGGGGTTTCCCGCATACAATGGGTTAAACCACCATTTTGTACTGAATGGATTCTTCCACCTTATAAATAGCAAAAGTCCATTTTGAAATTCAGTGCCACGGGTTTAGCTGATTTTAGAAACCGATTTAAAAATGGCTATTTTTTTTACAAACGATGCAGGCCCAGATCAGACACACCAGAATGTAAGCCCAGATCAGACCCAGAAGTCTGCATTGTTCGTCAGTAACCCACCTTGGAGGTTACTAGGTCAACTCTTTCAACCCTATAGACTGGTACAGATATTAAGCACACAGTATAGTTGCAGATAAGACGGATCATAACAAGCCACCTCATCTGGTTCAATACCAGGCCTACGCCAATAGGGCTTGGAGAAATACATTGGGCTCCGTAAGGCCTCCAGGCAGAGTGAAACCAACCACACATGATATACTGGTATAATGCTTAGAAGGTCTAAGCCTGCCTAGGCAAAGTGGTGCAAGTTAGACCGTCCCTGCCCATAACCCATATAGGTTTATTTGGGCAGTAGGGCTTGAGCTGTCATTTCAACTCAATGTCCGGTAAAAGTTCAAAGAAATTGGAAGTAACTTCTCCAAAATGACCTAAATAGTGTTGATGGGGACATAAGACCTCAATTCAAACAAATCAACGCTAATTACCAGCCTGTCAACCTCCTGATTTACAATCAAAGCACTGACAGCACTGGTAGGTTGTCTGTGAGTGTATCCTGAACTGAAACTTTGACTGTTTATCATTTAAGAAACTGATCTACTTGTGGAGCAAAAGTGAAGAAAACAAAGATGCACATGCATAGTAAAAAAAAATTGTCTATTCTTCATTGCAGCAATGATCAGGAAAAAAAACAAGGTTTTGAAGCATTTGAACAGAACATAAAAGTTCCTGGCTTGGAGTCATGAATATTTCATTTAACACATTAACAGATCCCAGACAGATATTTGTTTGATAATCTCTTCATCTGATGATCAAATGTTGCATAAAACATTGGAACCTAGAACTCGCATTAATCCATCAAGTGGTCATCGCTAAGCCTAATAATAAGGGAGCAGTGAAATTCTCTGTCACATTAAATTACATTGTATATGAGTGTAGTGTAGTGATTTCTGTGGCACAAAACATAGTTTTTATCAAAAATAAAAAAAAAAATATGTGATATGGTAACACAAGTCTTGTTGAAGATTTTAATGGCTCATATGCAATCTATATATATAACATATGTGCACTTACCTACAAGAAGGACATGGCACATTGGAGATATATGAAAACCAAGTACATGTATTGCATTATATATTGGGGATTATGGAAACCTATGCACACTTACCTATGAGTAAGACATGGTACATTAACAAGAATTCCACAGTAGGCGGCATTGCACCTGTTGGGGACAAAAATCACAGGAGCCACAATCATAACGTAGTTATTAAAGTTAATTTTATTCTTAGCAGTTGATAGTCGACGTAAAATGTGTCAAAGTCACTGGACTAAACAATATAGGTCATGGTCACCAGGTCAAGGTACCCGCCACATAAGTACATCAAGGAGAAGCACTGTGCAAGACTTAGTGGTTGTAGGCCATTTATTTTAAGACATATCGAACGTTGAAATTAAATGTGTCAAAGTCACTGAAGTGCATAATATTGGTCGGGGCCGCCAGGTTAAGGTACCTGCAGAGTCCGTAAAATGTAGGTGAAGCACCTAGTAAGGTTTGGTGGCTGTAGGCCTTATAGATAATAAGATATGGAATGTCAAGGAAAAATGTGTAAAAGTCACTGGAGTGTGAAAAACAGGTGAAGGTCACCCGGTCACCTGCAGAGTCAGTACATCTAGGAGAAGCACTATGCAAGATTTAGTGGTTGTAGGCCATTTATTTTTAAGACATATCGAACGTTGAAATTAAATGTGTCAAAGTCACTGAAGTGCATAATATTGGTCGGGGCCGCCAGGTTAAGGTACCTGCAGAGTCCGTAAAATGTAGGTGAAGCACCTGGTAAGGTTTGGTGGCTGTAGGCCTTATAGTTAATAAGATATGGAATGTCAAGGAAAAATGTGTAAAAGTCACTGGAGTGTGAAAAACAGGTCAAGGTCACCAGGTCACCTGCAGAGTCAGTACATCTAGGAGAAGCACTGTGCAAGATTTGATGGTTCTAGGCCTTTTATTTGAGGAGATCTGGAAGATTGATGTAAATTGTGTCAAAGCCACTGGAGCATAAAATTTAGGTCAAGGTCATCGGGTCAAATACCTGCAGAGTCAGTACATTTAGGAGAAGCACTATGCAAGATTTGATGGTTCTAGGCCTTTTATTTGAAGAGATCTGGAACATCGATGTAAATGGTGTCAAAGTCACTGGAGCATAAAATATAGGTCGAGGACACCAGGTCAAGCTACCTGCAGGGTCAGTACATCTAGGAGAAGCCCTATGCAAGATTCAATGATTGTAGGCCTTTTATTTGAGGAGATCTGGAATATCCATTTTAACCGTGTCAAATTCACCGGAGCATAAAATATAGGTCAAGGTCACCAGGTCAAGCTACCTGCAGAGTCAGTTTGTTTGTTTGTTTAATTTGAGGCGTAACGTCCCCGTCAACACTATATAGATCATTTTGGAGACGTTGCTTCCAATTTTGTGGGACTTTTACCCGACACTGAGATGAAATGACATCTCAAGCCCTGTCGCCTAGAGTCCGTACATCAGTAGGAGAAGCACTATGCAAGATTTGATGGTTGTAGGCCTTTTATATGAGGAGATCTGGAACATCGACGTGATTTGTGTCAAAGTCAATGGAGCGTAAAATAAAGGTCAAGATCACTGGGTCAAGGTGCCTGCCTAGTCAGGAGCTCAGGGAGATGTTTCATGCAAGGTTTGATGGTTGTTTAGTCCTGTAGTTGATTACATTACTAACTTTGACGTAAATGTCGAACCTCAACATAGTGATCAAAGTCACTGGAGTGCAAAATATAGGTCAAGCTCACCAAATTAAGGTGCCTACCAAGTCAGAAGGTCAGGGAGATGTTTGATGCAAGGTTTGATATTTGGTCAGCTTTGTAGTTGGTTTTAATACAAACTTTGATGTGAATATTGAACTTCCACCTACATGTTAAAAGACAGACGGATGGACGGAAAAGCGGACGCCTATAATATCGCACCCTGCTACAAACAGGTGCAACAAAAATATATGAAAACCTAGTATTGCATTATATATTGAGGATATATTGTTTGTTTGAAATGAGGTTTAACATCCCCGTCAACACTATTTAGGTCATTTTGGAGACCCTGCTTCCAATTTTGTGGGACTTTTACCAGGCATTGAGATGAATTGACATCTCGATGAAACTAAAAGGTTTATTTATATGCATTGGACGGTCTGACTCACACAACTTTGCCTGTGCAGTCTTAGTCCTTCTAAGCAGTTTACCAGTACTTATGTGTGGTCAGTTTCAGCTCTGGGTGGAAGCACCATGCAGCCCAATCTATTTCTCCAAACCATGGGCGGAGGGGATATCGGGGATATATGAATACCTATGTGTACTTACTGTGAGAAATCTAATATGCCCTCATCTTTAAGTAGGGAGTACTGGATATATGAAAACATATGTGTATTTACCTATGAGTATGACATGGTATACTGTAGATATATGAAAACCTTTGTGCCCAAATCTTTAAGTATTACATGGTATATTCCAGTTAACTACACCACAACCTCTTTATAACACTATTGATGGGGTCCAAAGTAGAAACTGTGTTAGTTGAACAACTGTGTTATATCCAAACAAAAATGTATAGATTATATTTATGGTCATTTTTCTATATAATCTATACATTTTTGGGATCCATCCTGAAACTGTGTTATATCCATAACCGTGTTATAACGAAACATCTTATAACTAGGTTGTGGTGTATGCACACTTACCTACGAGTGTGACATGACACAATGAAGATATATGAAAGCCTATGTGCCCGCATCTATGAGTATACCATATCATGTTATATTGGAGATACATGAAAACCTATGTGCACTTACCTGTGAGAATTATTATGACAGGATTTCCTGGAATTATTTATATGAAAACTTGGAATTATTTATATAAAAACCTATATGCCCTCATCTAGGAGTATTACACAATATACTTGAGGTATTGGATATATGAAAACCTATGTGCACTTACCTCTGGGTATGACATGGTTCATCAGAGATATACAAAATCCTGTGTGCACTTACCTATATGACTTTTTACAATACGAAAACCTATGTCACTTGACTATGAGTATGACATTGTACATTGGAAATATATGAAAATCAATGTGCACATACCTATGAGTATGACATTGTACATTGGAAATACATGAAAATCAATGTGCATTTACCTATACGTATGACACTGTACATTGGAGATATATGAAAACCTATGTGCACTTACCTATGAGTATGGCATGAAACATTAGAGATAACTTTTTCCACCAGAGTTGTACGAGGTGTGTTGAGAGATGCCATATGAAAACCAACAGCTAACAAAACTAAACTAATCACAGCACCTGAAACATAAACATGTTTCACCAAGATCATATTAACCCTTATCTTGCTGTTCACGACAACCCCTAGCTTTGCAAACAGTGTAGATCCAGATCAGATGGCTTCTGAAGAAGCCATCTGATCAGGATCTTCACTGTTTGGCATTCAGTTTATGAATTTGTAGCAACAAATTACATCAAGTAATTTGATTGGTTGATAGACAGAAATGGGTGTGGCTTAAATGAATATTCAGCAAGATAAGGGTTAAGAGAATAATGTCTGTTTATGACATTAACATACATGGTAGCAATCCACCTCATGGTCTTACTGTTCTGATCAGATGTAAACAGTAGGACTTCTTTACAGATGGATGGATGGATGGATGGATGGATGGATATAATAATCAAACATAATAATCAAACAGGCATATAAACATAACATTTCATCACAGTGCACTATGACTTACACCTTCTGATCATGATAACCCTACCATTACAAACAGTGTATACAGTAGAACTTCGATGGCTCGAACACCAATGACTTGTTTACCATGGATGAGTCGAACACATTCTTGAGCCCCTAGCGAGATCTTCTACATAAGAAATAGTGGGGGATAATTAAGGATATTTTAGTCTTTTATCTTGCAAATGTATGCTGTGTGTACTCATCAGAATCGCCTCGATGAGGCGATTCTAATGAGTACACACAGCATACATATTCATTATAGAACACCGAAAAGATGTCAAAAAGTATCTCGTTATGCCTTGTGACAGTAACCTCAGTGGCTCGAACTACCCCTGTCTCGAACAGATTTTCGAGGTCCAAAAGGTGTTCGAGCCATCGAAGTTCAACTGTATCTAGAAGAATCTGGAGAAGCCAGCTGCTCAGGATCTACACTGTCAGCAAACTTGAACGAAAACGTCATATCAAGTAATTTGAGTGATAATCAAATTAATGGGTGTTAGCAAAATTAATCTATTCAGCAGGACACTGGTTAAATGATAATAAAGCTACAAAATTATGGTTAGCCCCCCCCCCCCCCCTCCCCCCCCATAGGGGCTTGAAGAAATATATGGGCTGCATGATGCTTCCACGCAGAGCTGAATCTGGCCCGCACACTAGTACTGGTAAACCACTTAGAGGATCTAAGCCTCTCCAGGAACCGCAGTGCAAGGCGGACCGTCCATGCTAATAAACCCTATTGGTTTCATTGGGCAACAGGGCTTGAGATGTTTGTTTGTTTGTTTGTTTGTTTGTTTGATTTGAGGTTTAACGTCCCCGTCAACACTGTAAAGGTCATTTTGGAGACGTTGCTTCCAATTTTGTGGGTAACTTTTACCCGACATTGAGATGAAATGACATCTCAAGCCCTGTCGCCCAATGAAACCAATAGGGTTTATTAGCATGGACGGTCCGCCTCGCACCGCAGTTCCTGGACAGGCTTAGATCCTCTAAGCGGTTTACCAGTACTAGTGTGCGGGCCGGATTCACCTCTGCGTGGAAGCATCATGCAGCCCATATATTTCTTCAAGCCCCTATGGACGGGGGCTTGGGCTTGAGATGTCATTTCATCTCAATGTCGGGTAAAAGTCCCACAAAATTGGAAGCAATGTCTCCAAAATGACCTTTACAGTGTTGACGGGGACTTTAAACCTCAAATCAAACAAACAAAAAAACAAAATTATGGTAGATTGTACCCTAATATGTGCTACTACATATCACAATTTTACTATTCACCAAAATTCAGCTCTATATATTGTATGAAAACTGTAAGAGGAGATAGCCAGAAATAGGTCCTGTTCACAAATACACCACAGTCTATATGGGGTCAAAAGCAGAAACCTTGTTGGTTAAAAAGACATGCTATATCTTAACAAAAATGTATAGATTATATAGAAAAATGACCATGTATGGTCATTTTTACATAATTCATACATATAAGGGATCCATCCATAAACTGTGTAATATCCAAACATGTGTTATGTGTAAACTAGTTAGTACTTGGTAGACTGCAACCTCAGACAAGAGGGCCAAGATGGCCCTGATTTACTCACCTGTGACATAGCTCGTGGATTAAGTCGTGATGATCACTGTCTTGACATATTTCTGTATTAAGCAGACAGCCATCTTATTACATGGAGCAAACTATTTTAGTTTGTTTGGTAGTAGGCACCTACACAACATTCTTGTGAAGTTGAATGAAATTGACCTAAGGGTTTTTTGTAAGTTGTCATTTTAGCTAAAGGTTTTTCTACATTTAAGACTGGCAGCCATCTTGTTCATTGGAGACAATTTTAGTAAGAGTCACCAAGGTAATATTCCAATGAAGTTTGATTGAAAATTATGGCCTAATGGTTAGGAAGAACTTGTCAGGTAAATATTGTTCTATTTTTAGCTCTAGCAGCCCTCTGATCATTGTGATGGATCCATTTTAGCTACCTTGGTAGAGAGTCACATGGGCAACATTCATGTGAATATATTCTGTAAAAGTCTGAATGAAATTGGCCCCCAATTAACCAGACTATCCCGCTGAATATCTGAATTAGCTACACCCATTTCTGACTTTGGACAACCAAGTTACTTTATATTATATTTTCGTTTAAATTCCAAACTGAATGACAAACAGTGCAGATCCTGATCAGATGGCTTCTTCTGAAGAAGCCATCTGATCAGAATCTTCACTGTTTAGGCTTCTTCTGAAGAAGCCATCTGACATTGAGATGAAATGACATCTCAAGCCCTGTCGCCCATTGAAACCAATAGAGTTTATTACCATGGACGGTCCGCCTCGCACCCCGGTTCCTGGACAGGCTTAGATCCTCTAAGCGGTTTACCAGTACTAGTGTGCGGGCTGGATTCAGCTCTGCGTGGAAGCATCATGCAGCCCATATATTTCTTCAAGCCCCTATGGGTGGGGGCCGTTGAACGAATATGGACCAAAGGTACGGGAAAGAAATCATGCAAAGGTTTTCTATTTTTCGCTATGGAGGCCATCTTGTTCACTGGAGCAGATTGTCATTTAAAGGATTTTCTATTTTAAGCTCTGGTGGCCATCTTGTTAATTGAAGCAGAACTGTTTTAGCAGCAGTGCCGACCAGGTTTGATCCCAAACCAGACGATCAAGATTCTTCTGCACTAGTTTAATTTTGTATCTAATTTGTAAATTGAACCTCCAGTGTAATAAAATGTCTTGATGCTCAATGAGCTGAATTAAGCTTAAAATCTCTTTGATTATTTAATGATGAATTGATCAGTGTATGTTTAATTAATCAATGAACTGCACAATTTCTGTCTGTCTGAGAAGAAATATACCTTTCAATCTGATCATTAACCATTCAATCCAGACACATTCATCATTAACCCATTTAGTACCAAATGGAATCTTCCTCCTTATATCTAGCAGGAGTTCATTTCAAAATTTAGGGGTGTCAGGTTGTATTTTCATCAAAATTTATTTGGAAAATGAGTGAAATTTTAGCAAACAGTGGAGGCCCTGACCATACAACATTGGGATGAAGTGGCTGTTGAGTTGATTCATGAAAGATTGTGGCTTCTGAAGCCATCTGATCTGGATCTTCATTGTTTGAAAGATAAGACATATCCGGGGTCAGCAGGACAAGGTTTAACCCCTTTACAAACGATCAGATGGCTATCTGATCAGGATCTATACTGTTTTTCTACACCGTTTTTGGCTCAGTTTGCAAATTATATCAAGTAATCTGGTTGGTTAATAGGCAGATATGAGTGTGACAAAATAAATTTATTCAGCAGGACAAGGCTTGATAAATTGTCTCCTGATGATAAGCAGTCAATTTTTTTTTTTCAGAGAAAGTTTTCTCTACTAAATTGGTATCCAGCCTCTATCATCCCTTGTATACTGGTGGACTCTTCCATTTATTAAGTGCTAGACAAGTCCATTTGTCAGTTAAGGGACGTTAGGTCTATTTTTTCATTGTCATTCTGTTTTTGAAAAGAACAACTTGCTAGCAAACAGTGTAGACACTGATCAGGCATGCATTTTGCAGCATCTGATCTGGGTCAGCTTAGTTTGGTGCTGTCCTATTTATGGGTTTCCCATATAAAATGAAATATTTTGTACCAAATCGAATCTTCCTCCTTATATATAGCATGAGTCCATTTCAAAATTTAGGGGTAACAGGTTGTATTTTCTTCAAAATTGATTTGGAAAATAGCTGAACGTTTTGCAAACAGTGGAGGCCCTGATCAGACGCCGCATTCTGTGGCGTCTGACCTGGGCCTGCACTGTTTGCCAGGCTACCCGTTTTGGGGTTTCTGGTACTAAATGGGTTAAGGACAAATTAGTTTAAATATCATAATAAGGTTTCCACTGCAAATGTATTCCAGATTTTATTACAACAATGAAACAAGTAATATTATTGCTTATTTGGCCTAGTCAACACTTATTTAGGTCATAAGAAGCCAGTCAATTCACAAAACAACACTTTTCCTGGGCAGGTCTTTACATAAGCGAGTGCATTCGTTTGCTACAAACAAACAAATGCCTGTTTGAATCAGCAGAAGAGAGAGAATCACAGAAGAAAAGTTTCAATGATCAATCTTAACTAAAGAAAATTGCTGCCCCAGGCAGGTATCGAACCCAAGACCTCCTTATCACTAGTTAGATGCACATCTGACTGAGCTATCCAGCCTGGAACCTACTACTAAGGTAACCATGATACTGAATATATGAGATTGGCAGAAACAACCGGAAACCCCAAAACGGGTACCCTGGCAAATAGTGCAGGCCCAGATCAGGCCTACACTTTTTGCAAACAGTTCAGCCACTTTCCAAATAAATTTTAAAGAAAACACAACCTGACAACCCTAAATTTCAAAATGGACTCCTGCTATATATAAGGAGGAAGATTCCATTTGGTACAAAAAGGGTTAAGAGTCCCGAGCATTTTTTGAGGACCTTATGATAACACATCCTTGCGCTAAAATGGCGTTTTGATTTTTTTGGATCTCTAAAACTAGCATTTTTCAGATGAAAATGATTGATATTTTTCTTATTTCTGGTCCAAATATAGATTTTGGGTGCTAGTTAGAACTGCCTCAATCTACATTTTTGACCACAAATAAGGAAAATAATTAATACCCCTGTAATCCTCACTTTTCTTTATATAAAGTGGGGTTTAGAAGGGTATTCATTACAGAGATATGTCTACCTGATGTATGAGATCCTTCTGAGACTGAAAGACTTAACCCTTGTCCTGCTGAGCCTGGATATGCCTTACCTTCAAAACAATGTGGATCCAGATCAGATGGCTTTTGAAGAGGCCATCTGATTAGGATCTTCATTGTTTGCCATTCAGTTTATGAATTTGGTGCAAAGATTTGCATCAAGAAATCTGATTGGTTGATAATCAGTAGTGGGTGTGGCATAATATATGAATATTCAGCAGGTCAAGGGTTAAAAATTTCTTCTTACCTAAGAGACTTCCAAGCGTTAGAGGTCGTCTGCCAATCTTTTCCACAAGATATAAACCAAGTAAAGTAAACATGAAATTGACCGACGCTGTCACTGCCGCCAACCAGATAGCTGCCTCGTCACTTTTGACACCCGACATACGAATTATAGTAGCACTGTAGTACCTGAAAAACAACAAAATCAGCCCTTAAGACATTAATCATAACAATTGTCGTCCACATTTGTCTGTTACAAATAAGGTTACTTTAACCCTTCTCTTGCTGAATATTCAGTTTAGCCACACCCATTTCTGACTTTGAACCAATCAGATTACTTGATGCAATTTATTCCTACAAATTCATAAATTGAATGTCAAACAGTGTAGATCCTGATCAGATGGCTTCTTCAGTTTGCAAAGAAAAGGGTTGTCGTGGACAGCAGGATAAGAGTTCAAAGTTATTGTTGCAAACAATATGGACCCAGGTCAGACTGCTCCTCTAGAAGCAGTCTGATCAGAATCCACACTGATTGTATGCAAGTATTTATAAAAAGTTTCCAAGAAGATGATGCAGGCAACATTTTCAGATGCAGTCTTTCTATAGGGTTATAAATGAGCTGAGGAGTCAAAATATATGCCTCCAATCTCAAGCTATTCTTAGGCATCTACCAGAGTTTTCTCTATGGAATTTGACCTTTTTGAAAATTGTATGTGTAATTTTCTGTGACAATTTTGGGAGTCCCCTATGTATGAGTAAGAATTCACTCTTCTAGATAGTAATCTCTATGACCAATGTCAAAGACAACAAGAGTTCTGTCACATTCCCAAGGGCTGAGATTATTTGGATGTCTTAGCCCCTGGATATCCCTGCAACCATTCCTCTGGTGGAAAACAATGATAGCTGCATTAATGAAATTTTTTTAAAACTCATCAAGAATTTTTTGGGGTTTAATGACACGTCAACTCTTGTGTGTCATTTTATGTCGTCTCACAGAGAAAGGGAGAAAAGATGTAGATCAGATGAAAGTGAAAGACAGAAGAGAAAAGGAAAACAAATGAAAGTGTAGAAACAGAACTAGAACTGTCAGAGGATCTGACTATAGCCCCACTATAGCGCTATCAGAAAAAACAAGAGCATCGGTGAAACCGAGGGATGCTCCCCGAAGATGCGCAGTAGTAGGAGGGTTATTTTAGTGAAATGATCCTATACACTTTGAAGTTTGATAAGATTTGTTTGAAGACAAAGGTTATGGGTACTCGCTAGAACCGTCTGAATGAGGAGGTTCTAATGAGTACCCTCAGCTGATGTTTGGAGTACAAATAAAGTAGGTAGTGATTTTCAACCAAGAATGCCAAAAAAATGAGAAATGTAAGGCCCCTTCCCTGCAAGGACCTGTAAATCTTAAACCATAAGGCTAAGAAACTCAATTTTGTGTTCCCTAGTAAATGATTTTCAATGGAAAATGTCACAAGGAATACACATGTGAAACATGAAAGCCCTATCACCCGTGGTTATGAAATAACAGGAGATTTTTTTTTTGAAAAAGGGGAGATGATTAGTGAAAATAAGCAATATAGTAATGGCCCTTTGTCAGAATGTAGCCTGACAAACAAACACCCAAATGCAATCTGTCAGGATGTAGGTCTTGTGATGGTAATTATGTGTGTCATGTTTCATGAGAGTAGACAAAATACTTTTGAAGTTATCACCGAGGTTAAGGTTTTTGGTTTAGGTGTGACAAACACACAAGTTATTCTCCTTTGTCAGAATGTAGGTCTTGTGATGGTAAGTATGTGTGTGAAGTTTCATAAGAGTAGGGCCAGGTTAAGGCGTGACAAACACAAGTTTCGTGGCGTCTGATCTGGGCCTGTACTGTTTGCCACTTACCCCTTTTGGGGTTTCCGGTACCAAATGGGTTTAACCTAAAGTCTAAGAATTCCCTAGTTAGTGATTTTCAAAAAAGACTGCAAAAATAAGGAGAAATGTAAGGCCCCTTCCGTGCAAGGGCATGTAAATCTTAAACCATAAGACAAAGAAACTCAGTTTTGTGTTCCCTAGTAAATGATTTTCAATGAAGAATGTCACAAGGATTATATATGTGAAATATGAAAGCCCTATTACCCATGGTTATGAAACAACAGGAGATATTTTTTGGAAAAGGGGAGATAATTCAGTGAAAATAAGCAACATAATTATGGCCCTTTGTCAGAATGTAGGTTTTGTGATGGTTAGTATGTGTGTGAAGTTTAATGAGAGTAGGATAAATACTTCTCTTATCATGCTGTTCACGACAACACATATATTTGCAAACAGTGTAGATCCAGATCAGATGGCTTCTGAAGATCTACATTGTTTGACATTCAATTTATGAATTTGTAGGAATAAATTACATCAAATAATCTGATTGGTTCAAAGTCAGAAATGTGTGTGGCTAAACTGAATATTCAGCAAGAGAAGGGTTAGGATTTTAATGGTATTTTACTATCCATGGATGCGCCAGTACTCTTGGTGCTTTGCTTATTCTTGGAAACCAGAGCTGACATCAGATTAGAACATGTGACAGTTTCATTCCTCTGTTTGATATCAAAGAAAATGACAACTTATACAATTGATATTAACCCATTCTGTACCGGAAACTCCAAAACGGGTACCCTGGCAAACAGTGCAGGCCCAGATCAGATGCCGCAGAATGCTGCGTCTGATCAGGGCCTACACTGTCTGCAAAAAAAGTTCAGCCAATTTCCAAATGAATTTTGAAGAAAACAAAACATGATCGACACCCATACATTTTGAAATGGACTCCTGCTTTACATAAGGAAGATTCCATTTGGTACAAAATGGGTTTAGCCTTTCATCCCTTAGTTTCTGAAGTGGACTCTTCCATCCTTGAATCTGGACAAGTCCAGTCTTGTAAATAGAAGGTGTAAACAAAATCATCATAACAGGATAGCAAACAGTGTAGATCTAGATGAGATGGCTAATTACGAGCCAGACAAAATCATCATAACAGGATAGCAAACAGTGTAGATCTAGATGAGATGGCTCATTATGAGCCAGACAAAATCATCATAACAGGATAGCAAACAGTGTAGATCTAGATGAGATGGCTCATTACGAGCCAGACAAAATCATCATAACAGGATAGCAAACAGTGTAGATCCAGATGAGATGGCTCGTTACGAACCATCTCATCTGGATCTACACTGTTTGCATAGGTATCTATACTGGTCTACTAGTATACAGTGTTGAAAGAGTTAAATCTCTGCAGGCCCAGTAGAAAAGGGTAAAACCTGCACAGTCCATAAGAAAAGATAAGGCAATTTTTCTAAGTATAATTATGTAATTCTCAACTCAGACAAAGGGGTTACTTTATGAAACCTTTCTGAGACGGGCCCTGCCCATTGGGGCTTGAAGAAATAAATGGGCTGCATGATGCTTCCCAGCAGAGCTTAATCCTACCACACAAGAGTATTTTAAACCGTTAGAGGATCTAAGCTTGCCCAGGCAAAGCGGTGAGAGTCCGACCACCCAAGCACATTAACCCTATTGGTTTCATTGGGCGACAGGGCTTAAGATGTCATTTCATCTCAATGTCGGGGAAAAGTCCCACAAAATTGGAAGCAACATCTCCAAAATGACCTACCGTATTCGCCCTAATTACCGCACATGCTCCTATAAGCGCACAGCAAAGGTATTTTTGAAAAGGAAATGCATAAGCACACACTTTACAGTAGCCTCCTCTCGAAGTTCTCACAGTAAATCTATAACAAGAGGGCCATGATGGCCCTGGATCGCTCACCTGATCCATAGAGTAACAAGTGGGCCCGGGGAGGGCCATTATTGACCCCAGGGCTATAATGTGCATAAAGTTGAGGGAGGTCTAAATAGGTGAAGCTTCATACCAAATATCAACAAAGGCTATAATTTGAACAATCTTGGCAAAGTTCCACAATATGAAGCTACACACCAAATATCAGAGACATGGGCCTTGCAGTTTCAGAGAAGAAGATTTTTTAAAGATATTCCCTACATAAGCCTATGAAAAACCAAATGGCCCCATGGTGGGGGCATTTTTGGCCTCAGGGCTATAATTTAAACAATCTTGGTAGAGGTCCACTAGATGAAGCTTCAAACCAAATATCAAAGACCTGGGCCTTGTGGTTTCAGAGAAGAAGATTTTTCAAGATTTTCCCTATATATAAGTCTTTGTAAAACCAAAGGGCCCCAGAGCGGGGGCATTTTTGGCCCCATGGCTATAATTTGAACAATCTTGGTAGAGGTCCACAAGATGAAGCTTCATACCAAATATCAAAGACCTGGGCCTTGCGGTTTCAGGAGGATATTTTTAAAGATTTTCCCTATTATAAGCCTTTCTTACATGCTTTTCAATAAATGATCGAGATTTATCAGTGAAATATAAATCGATATTTTCACTGTTTCAAACAGTGAAAATACGATTTTTTATTTTTCACTGTTTGGGACTACTTTTTTCTTCAAATCTAACTCTAATTTCAATTTTATCTTTGTTAGATAACTGAACAATACTGAAATGTGCTCTAATTGACGCATAGCCCGTTCATGTGTGACGGGGACGTTACTGACGTCATTTATGACGCTGACGTCACGTCTTTTGTCGCGCGACGTAAGACTTGCCAGCAACTTCTTTGGAAAACTACTCTCTCAATTATTTCATTAATCATTCATAATAATACCATCCCAGGCCATTTCTCAGGTGCAAACTTTCAGTTTACACCCAATAGTATACCCACTAAACACGATGAACACCACTAAATTGACGCGAAACGAACAGGAACAAAGATAATTTTCTCCGAATGTGAGCGACACCATTAAAGACGCTAAATATTGCCTTTTGAAGCATGTAAGAAACAGAAAATTTGATTTTTTCAGTGCAAGATCAAATTTTATTTCACTCATGAACACCAAAACTGCTATTTTCACTCGTGGCTACGCCACTCGTGAATATAACAGTTTTGGTGTTCATTCGATGAAATAAAATTCGATCTTACACTGAAAAAATCAAATATCCTCTATATGTAAAACCAAAGGGCCCCGGGGCTGGGGCATTTTTGGCCCCAGCACTATAATTTGAATAATCTTGGTAGGGGAACACTAGATGAAGCTTCATTTTAAAATAGCAAATACCTGGACCTTGCGGTTTCAGAGAAGAAGATTTTTAAAGATTTTCCTTATATAAGCCAATGTAAAACCAAAGGGCCCTGGGGCGGGGGCATTTTGGCCCCAGCACTATGATTTGAACAATCTTGGTAGGGGTCCACTAGATGAAACTTCATACCAAATATCAAAGACCTGGGCCTTGCGGTTTTAGAGAAGAAGATTTTTAAAGATTTTCTCTATATAAGCCTATGTAAAACCAAAGGGCTCTGGGGCGGGGGCATTTTTGGCCCCAGCACTATAATTTGAACAATCTTGGTAGGGGTCCACTAGATGAAGCTTCATACAAAATATCAAAGACCTGGGCCTTGGGGTTTTAGAGAAGAAGATTTTTAAAGATTTTCCCTATATAAGCCTATGTAAAACCAAAGGGCCCTGTGGTGGGGGCATATTTGGCCCCAGCACTATAATTCGAACAATCTTGGTAGGCGTCTACTTGATGAAGCTTCATACCAAATATCAAAGACCTGGGCCTTGCGGTTTCTGAGAAGAAGATTTTTAAAGATTTTCCCTATATAAGCCCAAATAAAAAACAAAGGGGCCCGGGGTGGGGGTATTTTTGGCACCAGCACTATAATTTGTACAATCTTGGTAGGGGTCCACTAGATGAAACTTCATACCCAATATCAAAGACCTGGGCCTTGCAGTTTTAGAAAAGAAGATTTTTAAAGATTTTCCCAATATAAGCCTATGTAAAACCAAAGGGCCCGGGGCGGGGGAATTCTTGGCCCCAGCACTATAATTTGAACAATCTTGGTAGGGGTCCCCTAGATGAAGCTACATATCAAATATCAAAGACCTGGGTCTTGTGGTTTCAGAGAAGAAGATTTTTTAAGTTTTCGGAGAAAAAATCTATTTTTGGCTCCTGTGACCTAGATGTGCAACGGACAGTAACCATTTTAACAATTTTGAAAGGGGACCACCTAAGGATCATTCCTGTGAAGTTTGGTCATAATCTGATCAGTGGTTTAGGAGGAGATGCTGTTTGAAGAAATTGTTTACGCACGGATGACGGACAAAAAGTGATCCTAATATAAAACACAAGAGGGCCATGATGGGCCTGGATCGCTCACCTGATCCATAGAGTAACAATTGGGCCCCAGGGAGGGCCATTATTGACCCCAGGGTTATAATAAGCATAATGTTGAGGGAGGTCTAAAAAGGTGAAGCTTCATACCAAATATCAACAAAGGCTACAATTTGAACAATCTTGGCAAAGGTCCACTAGATGAAGCTACACACCTAATATCAAAGACCTTGGCCTTGCGGTTTCAAAGAAGAAGATTTTTTGAAAGATTTTCCCTATATATGCCTATGTAAAACCAAAGGGCCCTGGGGCGGGGGCAGTTTTGGCCCCAGCACTACATAAGCCTATGTAAAACCAAATGGCCCCCAGGCGGGGGCATTTTTGGCCTCAGGGCTATAATTAAAACAGTCTTGATAGAAGTCCACTAGATGAAGTTTCATACCAAATATCAAAGACCTGGGCCTTGTTGTTTTAGAGAAGAAGATTTTCGAAGATTTTATCTGTATAAGTCTATGTAAAACCAAAGGGCCCTGGGGCTGGGGCATTTGTGGCCAAAGGGCTATAATTTGAACAATCTTGGTAGAGGTCCACTTGATGGAAGCTCCATACCAAATATCAAAGTCATGGGCCTTGGAGTTTCAGAGAAGAAGATTTTTAAAGAGTTTCCCTATGTAAGTCTATGTAAAACCAAAGGGTCTCGGGGCGGGGGCATTTTTGGCCCCAGGGCTATAATTTGAACAATCTTGATAGAGGTCCACTACATGAAATTTCACACCAAATATCAAAGACCTGGGCCTTGTGGTTTCATAGAAGAAGATTTTTAAAGATTTTCCCTATATAAGTCTATGTAAAAACAAAGGGCCACGAGGCGGGGGCATTTTTGGTCTCAGGGCTATAATTTGAACAATCTTGGTAGAGGTCCACTAGCTGAAGCTTCATACCAAATGTCAAAGACCTATGCCTTGTGGTTTCAGAGTAGAAGATTTTTCAAGATTTTCCCTATATAGGTCTATGAAAAACCAAAGGGCCCAGGAGCGGGGGCAATTTTGGCCTCAGGGCTATAATTTGAACAATCTTGATAGAGGTCCACAAGATGAAGCTTCATACCAAATATCAAAGACCTGGGCCTTGCAGTTTCAGAAAAGAAGATTTTAAAAGATTTTCCCTATATAAGCCTATGTAAAACCAGAGGGCCCCGGGGCGGGGGCATTTTTGGACCCAGCACTATAATTTGAACAGTCTTGCGAGGGGTCCACTAGATGAAGCTTCATACCAAATATCAAAGACCTGGGCCTATCGGTTTCATAGAAGAAGATTTTTAAAGATTTTCCCTATATAAGTCTATGTAAACCAAAGGGCCCGGGGCGGGGGCATTTTTGGACCCAGCACTATAATTTGAACAGTCTTGGTAGGGGTCCACTAGATGAAGCTTCATACCAAATAGCAAAGACCTGGGCCATGCAGTTTTAGAGAAGAAGATTTTTTAAAGATTTTCCCTATTATATATATAAGCCCATGTAAAACCAAAGGGCCCCGGGGCGGGGGCATTTTTGGCCCAAGCACTATAATTTGAACAATCTTGCGAGGGGTCCACTAGATGAAGCTTCATACCAAATATCAAAGACCTGGGCCTATCGGTTTCATAGAAGAAGATTTTTAAAGGTTTTCCCTATATAAGTCTATGTAAAACCAAAGGGCCCCGGGGCGGGGGCATTTTTGGACCCAGCACTATAATTTGAACAATCTTGGTAGGGGTCCATAAGATGAAGATTCATACCAAATATCAAAGACCTGGGCCTTGCAGTTTCAGAGAAGAAGATTTTTAAAGATTTTCCCTATATAAGCCCATGTAAAACCAAAGGGCCCCGTGGCGTGGGCATTTTTGGCCCCAGCACTATAATTTGAACAATCTTGGTAGGGGTCCACTAGATGTAGCTTCATACCAAATATCAAAGACCTGGGCCTTGTGGTTTCAGAGAAGAAGATTTTTAAAGATTTTCCCTATATAAGCCTATGTAAAACCAAAGGGCCCCCGGGCAGGGGCATCTTTGGCCCCAGCACTATAATTTGAACAATCTTGGTAGGGGTCCAACAGATGAAGCTTCATACAAAATATCAAAGACCTGGGCCTTGGGGTTTTAGAGAAGAAGATTTTTAAAGATTTTCCCTATATAAGCCCATGTAAAACCAAAGGGCCCCGGGGCGGGGGCATTTTTGGCCACAGCACTATAATTTGAACAATCTTGGTAGGGGTCCACTAGATGAAGCTTCATACCAAATATCAAAGACCTGGGCCTTGCAGTTTCAGAGAAGAAGATTTTTTAAGTTTTCGGTGAAAAAAATCTATTTTTGGCTCCTGTGACCTATATGTGCAACGGACTGGAACCATTTGAACAACTTTGAAAGGGGACCACCTAAGGATCATTCCTGTGAAGTTTGGTCAAAATCCGCTCAGTGGTTTAGGAGGAGATGTCGTTTGAAGAAATTGTTTACGCACGCACGGACGCACGCACGGACGGACGCACGCATGGACGCACGACGGACAAAAAGTGATCCCAAAAGCTCACCTCGTCACTACGTGACGGTGAGCTAACAAGAGGACCATGATGGCCCTGGATCGCTCACCTGATCCATACAGTAACAAGTGGGCCCCGGGGAGGGCCATTATTGACCCCAGGGTTATAATGTGCATAATGTTGAGGGAGGTCTAAAAAGGTGAAGCTTCATACCAAATATCAACAAAGGCTTTAATTTGAACAATCTTGGCAAAGGTCAACTAGATGAAGCTACACAACAAATATCAAAGACCTGGGCCTTGCGGTTTCAGAGAAGAAGATTTTTTTAAAGATATTCCTTACATTAGCCTATGTAAAACCAAATGGCCCCGGGGCAGGGGCATTTTTGGCCTCAGGGCTATAATTTAAACAATCTTGATAGAGGTCCACTAGATGAAGCTTCACACCAAATATCAAAGACCTGGGCCTTGTTGTTTCCTAGAAGAAGATTTTCAAAGATTATCTCTATTATAAGTCTATGTAAAACCAAAGGGCCCTGGGGCAGGGGCATTTGTGGCCCCAGGGCTATAATTTGAACAACCTTGGTAGAGGTCCACTAGCTGAAGCTTCATACCAAATGTCAAATATCTAGGCCTTGTGGTTTCAGAAAAGAAGATTTTTCAAGATTTTTCCTATATAAGTCTATGAAAAACCAAAGGGCCCAGGACCGTGGGCATTTTTGGCCCCAGGGCTATAATTTGAACCATCTTGATAGAGGTCCACAAGATGAAGCTTCATACCAAATATCAAAGACCTGGGCCTTGCAGTTTCAGAGAAGAAGATTTTTAAAGATTTTCCCTATATAAGCCTATGTAAAACCAAAGGGCCCCGGGGCGGGGGCATTTTTGGCCCCAGCACTATAATTTGAACAGTCTTGGTAGGGGTCCACTAGATGAAGCTTCATACCAAATAGCAAAGACCTGGGCCCTGCAGTTTCAGACAAGAAGTTTTTTTAAAGATTTTCCAAATATAAGCCCATGTAAAACCAAAGGGCCCTGGGGTGGGGGCATTTTTGGTCCCAGCACTATAATTTGAACAATCTTGGTATGGGTCCACTAGATGAAGCTTCATACCAAATATCAAAGACCTGGGCCTTGCGGTTTCAGAGAAGAAGATTTTTAAAGGTTTTCCCTAAATAAGCCTATGTAAAACCAAAGGGCCCCGGGGCGGGGGCATTTTTGGCCCCGGCACTATAATTTGAACAATCTTGGTAGGGGTCCATAAGATGAAGATTCATACCAAATATCAAAGACCTGGGCCTTGCAGTTTCAGAGAAGAAGATTTTTCAAGATTTTCCCTATATAAGCCCATGTAAAACCAAAGGGCCCCTGGGCGGGGGCATTTTTGGCCCCAGCACTATAATTTGAACAATCTTGGTAGGGGTCCACTAGATGAAGCTTCATACCAAACAGTAAAGACCTGGGCCTTGCGGTTTCAGAGAAGAAGATTTTTAAAGATTTTCCCTATATAAGCCTATGTAAAACCAAAGGGCCCTGGGGCGGGGGCATCTTTGGCCCCAGCACTATAATTTGAACAATCTTGGTAGGGGTCCAACAGATGAAGATTCATACCAAATATCAAAGACCTGGGCCTTGCAGTTTCAGAGAAGAAGATTTTTAAAGATTTTCCCTATATAAGCCCATGTAAAACCAAAGGGCCCCGGGGCGGGGGCATTTTTGGCCCCAGCACTATAATTTGAACAATCTTGGTAGGGGTCCACTAGATGAAGCTTCATACCAAATATCAAAGACCTGGGCCTTGCAGTTTCAGAGAAGAAGATTTTTTAAGTTTTCGGTGAAAAAAATCTATTTTTGGCTCCTGTGACCTATATGTGCAACGGACCGGAACCATTTGAACAACTTTGAAAGGGGACCACCTAAGGATCATTCCTGTGAAGTTTGGTCAAAATCCGCTCAGTGGTTTAGGAGGAGATGTCGTTTGAAGAAATTGTTTACGCACGCACGCACGCACGGACGGACGGACGGACGCACGACGGACAAAAAGTGATCCCAAAAGCTCACCTCGTCACTACGTGACGGTGAGCTAACAAGAGGGCCATGATGGCCCTGGATCGCTCACCTGATCCATAGAGTAACAAGTGGGCCCCGGGGAGGGCCATTATTGACCCCAGGGCTATAATGTGCATAATGTTAGGGAGGTCTAAAAAGGTGAAGCTTCATACCAAATATCAACAAAGGCTATAATGTGAACAATCTTGGCAAAGGTCCACTAGATGAAGCTACACACCAAACATCAAAGACCTGGGCCTTTGTGGCCGGAGGGCTATAATTTGAACAATCTTGGTAGAGGTCCACTTGACATAGCTCCATGCCAAATATCAAAGACATGGGCCTTGCAGTTTCAGAGAAGAAGATTTTTAAAGATTTCCCTACGTAAGTCTATGTCAAACCAAAGGGTCTCGGGACGGGGGCATTTTTGGCCCCAGGGCTATAAAATGAACAATCTTAATAGAGGTCCACTAGATGAAATTTCACACCAAATATCAAAGACCTAGGCCTTGTGGTTTCCCTATATAAGTCTATGTAAACCAAAGGGCCCTGAGGCGGGGGCATTTTTTGTCTCAGGGCTATAATTTGAACAATCTTGGTAGAGGTCCACAAGATGAAGTTTCATACCAAATATCAAAGACCTGGGCCTTGCGGTTTCAGAGAAGAAGATTTTTAAAGTTTTTTCCCTATATAAGCCTATGTAAAACCAAAGGGCCACGGAGCGGAGGCAGTTTTGGCCCCAGCTCTATAATTTGAACAATCTTGGTAGGGGTCCACTAGGTGAAGCTTCATACCAAATAGCAAAGACCTGGGCCTTGCAGTTTCAGAGAAGAAGATTTTTAAAGATTTTCCCTCTATAAGCCTATGTAAAACCAAAGGGCCCTGGGGCGGGGGCATTTTTGGCCCAAGCACTATAATTTGAACAATCTTGGTAGGGGTCCAATAGATGAAGCTTCATACCAAATATCAAAGACCTGGGCCTTGCGGTTTCAGAGAAGAAGATTTTTTAAGCTTTTCCCTATATAATCCTATGTAAAACCAAAGGGCCCCGGAGCGGAGGCATTTTTGGTCCCAGCTCTATAATTTGAACATTCTTGGTAGGGGTTCACTAAATGAAGCTTCATACCAAATAGTTAAGACCTGGGCCTTGCAGTTTCAGAGAAGAAGATTTTTAAAGATTTTCCCTTTATAAGCCTATGTAAAACCAAAGGGCCCCGGGGCGGGAGCATTTTTGGCCACAGCACTATAATTTGAACAATCTTGGTAGGGGTCCACTAGATGAAGCTTCATACCAAATATCAAAGACCTGGGCCTTGCGTTTTCAGAGAAGAAGATTTTTCAAGATTTTCCCTATATAATCCTATGTAAAACCAAAGGGCCCCGGGTCGGGGGCATTTTTGGCCCCAGCACTATAATTTGAACATTCTTGGTAGGGGTCCACTAGATGAAGCTTCATACCAAATATCAAAGACCTGGGCCTTGTGGTTTAAGAGAAGAAGATTTTTTAAGTTTTCATTAAAAAATCTATTTTGGCCCCTGTGACCTTGATGTGCAGCAGACCAGGGGGGGCCCAAAGGGCCCAGTGGCGGGGGCATTTTTTTCCCAGCACTATAATTTGAACAATCTTGGTAGGGGTCCACTAGATGAAGCTTAATACCAAATATCAAACATTCTTGGTAGGGGTCCACTAGATGAAGCTTCATACCAAATATCAAAGACCTGGGCCTTGTGGTTTAAGAGAAGAAGATTTTTTAAGTTTTCATTAAAAAATCTATTTTGGCCCCTGTGACCTTGATGTGCAGCAGACCAGGGGGGGGCCCAAAGGGCCCAGTGGCGGGGGCATTTTTTTCCCAGCACTATAATTTGAACAATCTTGGTAGGGGTCCACTAGATGAAGCTTCATACAAAATATCAAAGACCTGGGCCCTGTGGTTTCAGAGAAGATTTTTAAAGATTTTCCCTATATAAGCCTATGTAAAACCAAAGGGCCCTGGGGCGGGGGCATTTTTGGCCCCAGCACTATAATTTGAACAATCTTGGTAGGGGTCCACTAGATGAAGCTTCATACCAAATATCAAAGACCTGGGCCTTGTACTGGTTTCAGAGAAGAAGATTTTTAAAGATTTTCCCTATATAATTAAGCCTATGTAAAACCAAAGGGCCCGGTGGCAGGGGCATTTTTTGTCCCAGCACTATAATTAGAACAATCTTGGTAGGGGTCCACTAAATGAAGCTTCATACCAAATATCAAAGTCCTGGGCCTTTTGGTTTCAGAGAAGAAGGTTTTTAAAGATTTTCCCTATATAAGCCTATGTAAAACCAAAGGGCCCCGGGGCGTGGGCATTTTTGGTGCCAGCACAATAATTTGAACAATCTTGGTAGGGGTCCACTAGATGAAGCTTCATACCAAATATCAAAAACCTGGGCCTTGTGGTTTCAGAGAAGAAGATTTTTAAAGATTTTCCCTATATAAGCCAATGTAAAACCAAAGGGCCCCGTGGCGGGGGCATTTTTTGTCCAAGCACTAAAATTTGAACAATCTTGGTAGGGGTTCACTAGATGATGCTTCATACCAAATACCAAAGTCCTGGGTCTTGTGGTTCCAGAGAATAAGATTTTTAAAGCTCTTCCCTATATAAGCCCATGTAAAACCAAAGGGCCCCGGAGCGGGGGCATTTTTTGCCCCAGCACTATAATTTGAACAATCTTGGTAGGGGTCCACTAGATGAAGCTTCATACCAAATATCAAAGACCTGGGCCTTGTTGTTTCAGAGAAAAAGATTTTTAAAGATTTTCCCTATATAAGCCTATGTAAAACCAAAGGGCCCCAGGGTGGGGGCATTTTTGGCCCCAGCACTATAATTTGAACAATCTTGGTAGGGGCCCACTAGATGAAGCTTCATACCAAATATCAAAGACCTGGGCCTTGTGGTTTCAGAGAAGAAGATTTTTAAAGATTTTCCCTATATAAGCCTATGTAAATTGTTTGTTTGATTTGAGGTTTAACGTCCCCGTCAACACTGTAAAGGTCATTTTGGAGACGTTGCTTCCAATTTTGTGGGACTTTTACCCGACATTGAGATGAAATGACATCTCAAGCCCTGTCGCCCAATGAAACCAATAGGGTTTTTTAGCATGGACGGTCCGCCTCGCACCGCGGTTCCTGGACAGGCTTAGATCCTCTAAGCGGTTTACCAGTACTAGTGTGCGGGCCGGATTCAGCTCTGCGTGGAAGCATCATGCAGCCCATATATTTCTTCAAGCCCCTATGGGCGGGGGCTTAAGCCTATGTAAAACCAAACCAAAGGGCCCCAGGGCGGGGGCATTTTTGGCCCCAGCACTATAATTTGAACAATCTTGGTAGGGGTCCACTAGATGAAGCTTCATACCAAATATCAAAGACCTGGGCCTTTTGTTTTCAGAGAAGAAGATTTTTTAAGTTTTTGGTGAAATAAATCTATTTTTGGCTCCTGTGACCTAGATGTGCAACGGACGTGAACCATTTGAACAACTTTGAAAGGGGACCACCTAAGGATCATTCCTGTGAAGTTTGGTCAAAATCCGATCAGTGGTTTAGGAGGAGATGTCGTTTAAAGAAATTGTTTACGTACGGACGGCCGCACGCACGACGGACGACGGACAAAAAGTGATCCCAAAAGCTCACCTCGTCACTACGTGACGGTGAGCTAAAAACTTGCTGTTTTTCTTCAACAGTGAAGGCAATGCTTAAGTATCCTTTTCTGTCCCATTATATATCAGTATGTTTCATCTCGGAAGCTATTGTTTTCGTAACAAGTGTGCGCTAAGTAGGTAGATTTTTCACCACGTTTTTTGACACTATTTTGAAACAAGAGAGCCCAGAGGGCCCTGAATCGCTCACCTGAGAATTAGTGTCTCCAGTACATTCTAGGCCCAAGGGCTATAATTTGAACAAACTTGATAATGGTCCACTAGATGAAGCTTCATACCAAATATCAAGACCTGGGCCTTCTGGTTTCAGACATGAAGATTTTTAAAGGTTTTCCCTATATAAGCCTATGAAAAACCAAAGGGTCCAAGGGTGGGGGCATTTTTGGCCCCAGGGCTATAATTTGAACAATCTTGAAAGAGGTCCACTAGATAAAGCTTCACACCAAATACCAAAGATCTGGGCCTTGCAGATTCAGAGAAGAAGATTTTTAAAGATTTCCATGTATAAGCCTATGTAAAAACCAGGGGTGGGGGCATTTTTTGCCCCAGGGCTATAATTTGAACAATCCTGGTAGAGGGGAGGGGGCATTTTTGGCCCCAAGGCTATAAATTGAACAATCTTAGTAAACGTCCACCAGGTAAAGCTTCACACCAAATATTAAAGACCTGCGCCTTGTGGTTTCAGAGAAGAAGATTTTTTAATGATTTTCCCTATAAAAGCCTATGTAAAACCACAGGCCCCTGTGGCGGGGGCATTTTGGTCCCCAGGGCTATAATTTGAACAATCTTGGTAGAGGTCCACTAGATGAAGCTTCACACCAAATATCAAAGATCTGGGCCTTGCTGTTTCAGAGAAGATTTTTAAAGACTTTCCCTGTATAAGCCTATGTAAAACCAAAGGCCCCCGGGACGGGGGCATTTTTGGCCCCAAGGCTATAATTTGAACAATCTTAGTAGAGGTCCACCAGGTAAAGCTTCACACAAAATATTAAAGACGTGGGCCTTGTGGTTTCAGAGAAGAAGACTTTTAAATGATTTTCCCTATATAAGCCTATGTAAAACCATAGGCCCCGAGGGCGGGGGCATTTTGGCCCCCAGGGCTATACTTTGAACAATCTTGGTAGAGGTCCATTAGATGGAGCTTCACACCAAATATCAAAGATCTGGGCCTTGTGGTTTCAGAAGAGAAGATTTTTAAAGATTTTCCCTGTATAAGCCTATGTAAAACCAAAAGCCCCTAGGGCGGGGGCATTTTTGGCCCCAAGGCTATAACTTGAACAATCTTAGTAGAGGTCCACCAGGTAAAGCTTCACACCAAATATTAAAGACCTGGGCCTTGTGGTTTCAGAGAAGAAGATTTTTTAAGATTTTCCCTATATAAGCCTATGTAAAACCAAAGGCCCCCGGGGCAGGGGCATTTTTGGCCCCAGCACAATAATTTTAACAATCTTGGTAGAGGTCCACTAGATGAAGCTTCATACCAAATATTGAAGACCTTGGCCTTGCGGTTTCAGAGAAGAAGATTTTTAAAGTTTTTGTTTAAAAAATCTGATTTTAGCTCCTGTGACCTAGATGTGCAATGGACCGGAACCATTTGAACAACTTTGAAAGGGGACCACCTTAGGATCATTCCTGTGAAGTTTGGTCAAAATCTGATCAGTGGTTTAGGAGGAGATGTCATTTGAAGAAAAAGTTTACCCACGCACACACGCATGCACATACGCACACACGCACGCACGACGGACAAAAAGTGATCCCAAAAGCTCACCTCGTCACTTCGTGACAGGTGAGCTAAAAACTAAGCGCACGGTGCGGTAATTAGGGCGAATACGGTATGTAGTGTTGACGAGGACGTTAAACATCAAATCAAACAAACAAAAATATTTCTGAGAAGTTGGCGGTGCTTCTCTCCAAAACCTCAATAGTCAAAATATAAAAAGTTATCACCCAAAAATGCAGCAAACAAAATGATAAAAAATCAACTTTACCTGGTTACAGCTTTATAACTTATCTCTGACAATTCTTTGATTCATCGTTAAAGCATTGGATTTACACCCAAGTAGCCCAGGTCGAATCCTGCCTGAGACAGGGATTTTTCAGCTTGTTTATGACTTCATGTCCTAAAATTGGGGCTTGTCTGGATTCTGACTTTATTTCACTGAAACATTGGCATTAAATGATGACTGCCTCGAAAAGGGTGAATGTAATGGCTCAATGGTTACAGCATTGGACTTTCACCTGAGCAGCACAGGTTCCAATTCCACTGGAGGCTAGAACTTTTTTTAACCCTTATCTTGCTGTTCACGACAACCCCTATCTTTGCAAACAGTGTAGATCCAGATCAGATGGCTTCTGAAGAAGCCATCTGATCTGGATCCACACTGTTTGACATTCAGTTTATGAATTTGTAGCAATAAATTACATCAAGTAATTTGATTGGTTGATAGACAGAAATGGGTGTGGCTTAGTTGAATATTCAGCAAGATAAGGGTTAACTATGCTTCTATGATCCTTAATTACGACTTTCATGTCATATGAATATGTAGAGGATTACCTTGAGGTACAATGTAGCTTCATGATGGACAACTGGCCAAGGTTCAGGCAGTTCAGCCCGAGCCCTGATAAGTTGGTTCAAATATATTCCAGCATGAGGGTCATATTGCCTCAAATTTTTCACCTTATTATCTTCACGCTTTTTGGAGAAAAAATGGGAATACTGTTATACCTTCTGTCTATCCATCATTCATCCATACATCCATCTGTCCATCCATACATCATTCCATCCATCTGTCTAGACAAACTAACCTGAACTTGTGTGTTCAGGGAGTATGGACACTTCCATGTATTTCAATTAGAATTATCCATCCCTCCATAATCTCAGGTTTTTTTTTTGTTGAACCTTTGCTCCCAGTTTAAACTTTCACAGGCAATAGCCCTACCGGTGACTGCAAAAAAGTACCGCAAAAATCCTAAACATTCGGACACCTTGAGGACTTGCTGTAGTTCTCCTAAAATTTTAACAAATTTGTTTCATGATCCAGCAAGGAGTCCAAAAGGTGCAAACAGAATGGCAAAGTGTAGACCCGAAGGAGCAGTCTGATCTGGGTCTGCATTGTTTGCTTAACCCTATCTGTCTGAATACTTAGGATCATTGCTATATTCAGAATTTTGATGTGACCCCCAGGCAGGCCGGGTGGGGCCCAACACTACCTGAGGGGTCAAAATCTATTTTGTACAAATGATGTGAGTACTTGTTAGAATCGCCTCATTGAGGCAATTCTAACAAGCACTCACATAGTATGTTTTAACGGAGAAATAGCAAAATATCCACAAAATTAGCCTAATTACTCCGCGATGGCTGGAGATTTGAAGAGGCAGTTGAAAGTTCAGGTAACTCTCTATCAAAATCTTTGCTCCTCCCCCCCCCCCCCCCCCCCCCCCACCAATCTGTGTTACTTCAGTACAAACCAGTCACAAATGAACAATGGTCTCAAGAGACCCAAAACCTTCAGAACTGATGTCTTCTGGAAATGTTAAGATTCTCTCATTCAAAGTTGCAATTTTATTAACCCATTTTGGACAAGAAACCCCAAAACAGGACAATGGCAAAGCATTGTAGGCCCTGATCACAAGCAAAGAGCAAGTCATCTGATCATGGCCAACAGTGTCTGCAAAACATTCTACCATTTTGCAAATAAATTTCTAAGGGTTACTCAACCAGATTTCCATGAATTTCAAAATATATTCCAGCTTTAATAAATAATGAGGAAGTTTTCCAACCAGTTCAAAATGGGTGAGGAAAGTGTGCATACATTGTTGGAAAACTAATTAAGCTTTCTTCACTGTGGGACATATTTGACAAACAATCTGCACAAAAACATAAGACTTCATTTCCCAATACAGATAAAATTTGCATGGACTGACCCTATCCCTATAATACAGTATCTACCATGTGTATCAGGACAGACAGACCTGAGCAAACAGTGTAACCCAGATAAGAAGGTGCAGGATGCCACCCATTCAGCATTACTTTAACCATCAAATTGGGGAGTAAATTGTACTAATTCAAATTTTAGAACAAGTATGGTAAGTTGATGTATCCAATACTTAGCCCTTATCTTGCTGTTCACGACAACCCCTATCTTTGCAAACAGTGCAGATCCAGATCAGATGGCTTCTGAAGAAGCCATCTGATCAGGATCTACACTGTTTGGCATTCAGTTTATGAATTTGTAGCAATAAATTATGTCAAGTAGTCTGATTGGTTGACAGACAGAAATGGGTGTGGCTTAAATGAATATTCAGCAAGATTAGGGTAAAATATAGTTACTTGAAATTGCTGGAGTCAGGTGAGCTAAAAGGCATAGGTTGAGAGTTCAAAGATGCCACTTGATAGTCTGGATGCATAAACCCATTGTTTACTAGTGGACTCTCCCATTGCTATGTGTTGGACAAGTCCATTTGTCATATAAGGGGTGTCAGGCCTATTTTTTCATGTTTATTTTATTTTTGATGGAAAATTCTGTTAGCAAATAGTTCAAGCCCTGATCAGATGCCGCATTCCATGGCATCTGATCTGGGCCTCCACTGTTTGCCAAGGTACCCCTTTAGGGGTTTCTCCGCATGCAATGGGTTAAAGCACAAAGCTTAATTCTTGAGCAGATGACAAAAACCATAAAGCCAACCAACACAGACTTTGCTTTCCATTTATACTTTTCATTGCTGATATGACTCTTTCTATTCTCCATCAATTTTTTTACACAGAAATTCTCATATTACAGTGGGCAAATTTTAGAAATTATCAACAATTTAAGGAAAAAAATAATAACTAGATGCCCAAATGGGCCAGGAATTGCTCATCTGAATGAGACTGGTCCTGATACGTTATACTTGGCAATTCTGTCTGCCTTCATGCATTTGATTAAGTTTTGGAACAGCTCAGTCCAACTCAGGATTCTGGAGGAGATGGTATTGGTGCTGAATGGAGGGTTTAGATGCCATGTCGGCCATCTTGGATATCAGAGTGCAATGAATTTAGCAATTCAGAATCTCCATGCCAACCGAATGCCTCCAACCAAATTTTGACTCAATCCAACCGCCTCAGTTTAGAAGCAGATGTGTTTTGAAGAGTTTCAAGAGGGCCACCATCTTCAATATCTGAACAGAATAATTTAACCCTTGTGCTGCTGAGCCAGGATATGCCTTATCTTTGAAACAATGTAGATCCAGATCAGATGGCTTCTGAAGAAGTCATCTGATCAGGATCTACATTGTTTGTCATTCAGCTCGTGAATTTGTTGCAATAATTATCATCAAGTAATCTGATTGGTTGATAATCAGTAGTGGGTGTGGCATATATAAATACTCAGCAGGACAAGGGTTAAACAATTCTGTATCTCCAATGTTGCCTTGATTCCTCCTATCACAGTTTCAGCTCAACCTGACTTTTTATACAGGGGATGTTGTTTAACCCTAGTTCTGCTGAATATTTATATATGTCACACCCACTACTGATTATCAGCCAATCATATTACTTGATTCAAATTATTGCAACAAATTCACAATCTGAATGATAAACAATGTAGATCCTGATCAGATGGCTTCTTCAGAAGCCATCTAATCTGGATCTACATTGTTTGAAAGGTAAGGCATATCCAGGCTCAGCAGGGTAAGGGTTAAAGAAGTTCAAGATGGCTACTAGGGTGGCCATCTTGGATATCAGAATGGAACGATTTTAGCAATTCTGATTTTACATAATGTCATAATGCCTCCCACTATGTATCAGCTCAATCTGAACAACAGTTCTATCTGAGATATCAAAAATGTGAAAAGTTAACGACAGATGACATGGATGGATAACAACTGCATAAGTGGCAAAATCTTTGTGTAGCTAAGTTTTGTTTGTTTGTTTGATTTGAGGTTTAACGTCCCCGTCAACACTGTAAAGGTCATTTTGGAGACATTGCTTCCAATTTTGTGGGACTTTTACCCGACATTGAGATGAAACTAGAGCTGTCAGTGAAACTGACTAGGGCCCCGGCAGCGCTATCAGAGGAGTAGGAAAATGTTGATGTTAAAAAAGACGTTTTTTTTCCTTTCACCTTTAAGTATGACCTTGACCTTTGAGGTACGGACCTGGGTCTTGCGCGTGACACACTGTCACATTATGGTTAATATTTCTGCTAAGTAATATTTAAATCCATCCAGGTATAAGAAAGTTATAGATTGGACACAATAAAAAAGACGCTTTTTTGACCTTTTATCTCTAAGTATGACCTTGACCTTTGAGGTACGGCCTAGGGTCTTGCGTGTGACACTTCGTCACATTATGGTTAACATTTCTGCCAAGTAATATTTAAATCCATCCAGGAATAATAACAAAGTTATTAATTGGACACAGGAAAGACCCTTTTTTGACCTTTAACCTCTAAGTATGACCTTGACCTTTGAGGTACGGACCTGAGTCTTGCGCGCAACACTCCATCACATTATGGTAAACATTTCTGCCAAGTAATATTTAAATCCATCCAGGAATAAGAAAGTTATGGAGGATAAAAAAATTTGTGGACAGACAGACGGACAGACAGACAGACAGACAGACAGACAGACAGACAGACAGACAGACGGACGGACGGACGGACGGACGGACGGACGGACAGAGTGATGCCAAGTAATATTTAAATCCATCCAGGAATGATAAAAAGTTATGGAGGATAAAAAAATTTGTGGATGGACAGACGGACGGACAGACAGACAGACAGACAGACAGACAGACGGACGGACAGAGTGATTACTATAGGGCACCCACACTTTCAGTGCGGGGCCCTAATTACATCTCAAGCCCTGTCGCCCAATGAAACCAAAAGGGTTTATTAGCATGGACGGTCCGCCTCGCACCGCGATTCCTGGACAGGCTTAGATCCTCTAAGCCGTTTACCAGTACTAGTGTGCGGGCCGGATTAAGCTCTGCGTGGAAGCATCATGCATCCCATATACTTCTTCAAGCCCCTATGGGTGGGGGCGAGTGTAGCTAAGTTTACCTCTTTGGTTAGAGCTAAGGACTAACTTCCCATATCACAGGTCCTGGTGTATGACTGTCATCTGAAGTGTCACCAGTAACAATTCTGATTCTCATCTCTTAAATGGCAAGCCATCCAAGAGCAAATGTTTGCCATTTAAATGTCAATGTTACAGAATAAATCACATTAAATTTTGTTCTCACAAATGACTACTTAAGTGGCAAACTGTCCAAATATTTGGTCACCTTAATGTTCGAACATTAGTAGGGATGGACAGATGGACAAAGGATGTACAACAGGTGACTTGGAGCTAAAACTATCACCTTGTTGGGAGTCATCAGACTAATTAATATTTCATGTGAATGGCAAATGTAGTCTTTTTTCCCTGAAAAGTAGAAAACTAGAAATGTGTTCAGACGACACAGATGCCCACGCAAAGGGCCCCGCCTCACCCCAAAAATCCATGTTGCAACAAAACTTTCTAAGTGTGTGACCTTGACCTTGAAGTCATGGGCAGGGTCGTTGGTATGAGTGAATGAGACTTGGGACCTGTATCTATCATCATTCCAAATATGAAGCCAATCTGTAAATATGAGCCCTAAAACTTTAAAAGCACAGTAAGACTTAAGTCTGTGACCTTGACCTTGAGGTCAGGGGTGGGGGTATATACAACTTTGGACCTGTAACTATCATCATACCAAATATGAAGCAAATCTATATGGTTTGGTGAGTATGAGCTCTTAATAAACTTTAAATAAAAAATTTCTTTGTCTGTGACCTTGACCTTTAGGGAACGTGCATGGGTGGGGTATTGGACCAGTATCAATCGTCAACCCAAATATAAACTTAATTCATCATACGATTTGGAAAATATAAACTCTTAAAATATCTAATTAAAAATTTGTAAGTCTGTGACCTTGACCTTGAGCTCATGGGCATGGGTGGGGGTATCGCTGAATAAAATGGACAGGTATCTAACATCATACCAAATATAAACTCAATGAATCACACGATTTTGAAAATATCAACTCTTAAAATATCTAATGAAAAATTTCTAAGTCTGTGACCTTGACCTTGAAGCCATAGGCATGAGTGGGGGTATTGCCAAATAAACATTTGGACCTGTATCTATCATCATAACATATATAAGCCAAATCCATAATATGGTTTGGAAAATTTGAGCTCTTTAAAATCTTTAACATTAAAATTGTCTAAGTCTGTGACCTTGACCTTGAGGTCATAGGCATGGGTGGGGGTATTGCTGAATAAAACATTGTACCTATATCTATCATCATATGAACCAAAGCCATCATAAAAGTTCAGGTTCTACCAGGTACAAATACCTTAACGGGAGTCTTTTACATGGAAAATTTCTAAGTCCATGACCTTGACCTTGAGGTCATGGGTATGGGTGGGGGTATCGCTGAATAAAACTTTTGACCTATATCTATAATCATGCCAAATATGTACCTATTCCGTCAAATGGTTTGGAAAATATGAGTTCTAAAATGTTCAGGTCTACCTGTTACAAAAACCTTAACCTGAGTCTTTAACATTGAAAATTTCTAAGTCTGTGACCTTGACCTTGAGGTCACAGGCATGGGTGGGGGTATTGCTTAATAAAACTTTGGACCTTTATCTATCATTATACCAAAGATGAACCAGTTCCATCAAATGGTTCGGAAAATATGAGTTCTAAAAGTTCAGGCTCTACCTCTTACAAAAACCTTAACCTGAGGTTACAAGATCACGTACGTACACACACACATACAGACGGACTTACACATGTACACACGTATGGAAAACCGAAAACCTATATGCCCCCCGGCATCATATGATGCGGGGGCATAAAAATATTTGAAAATGCTTTCTGTTATAGCTATGCCTTGTGTTTTTTTATTTTTTATTTAACCCATAAAATGCCAATCACGGCAACTATCGTCTGCTTTGCTGTCTGCCAGTTACTTTAAAAGTCATTTTTGCAAACAGCGTGGACCCAAATCAGACTGATCCTCTAGGGTCCACACTGTTTGCCTGTACGCAAAATATTTTTAACAAGAGGGCCATGATGGCCCTAGATCGCTCACCTGATTCACACTGTAGCAATGAAATGGTAGGTAATACAGTAAGGTGCCTTGTCAGAAGGAAAATACTGGCCAAATATGAAGGCTCTATCTCAAATGGTTCAAAAGTTAGGATAAAGTAGGTCAAAGGTCAAGGTCACAGATCAAACTTTTTGTATGGATGTGAAGCAATTGTCACAAGGAATATACATGCCAAATATGAAGGCTCTATCTCAAATGGTTCCAAAGTTATGATTAAGTAGGTCACAGATAAAGGTCAAGGTCACAGCTCAAATTTTTGGCATGAGTGGGAAGACCTTTTCACAAGGAACATACATGCCAAATATGAAGGTGCTACCTTAAATGATTCAAAAGTTATGACAAAAATGATCAAAGGTCAAGGTAAAAAATTTTGCATGGTTGAGAAGCCCTTGTCACAAGTCATGTCAAATATGAAAGCTCTATCTTTAATGGTTCAAAAGTTATGAGAAAGAAGGTCAAGGTCACATGTCAAAAATTTTGTGTGGGTGAAAGTCGTTGCCACAAGGAACATACATGACAAAGATGAAGGCTCTACCTCAAATGGTTCAAAAGTTATGATAAAGTAGGTCACATGTCATTTTTGTATGACACAAGGAAACTACATGCCAAATATGAAGGCTCTATCTCAAATGGACAAAGTAGATCAAAGGTCAAGGTCATAAGACAAATTTTTGTATTGGTGGGAAGACCTTTTCATAAGGAACATACATGCCAAATATGAAGGCACCATCTCAAATGGTTCAAAAGTTATGATAAAGTAGGTCAAATGTCAAGGTAAAGGTCACATTTTATGTATGAATAGGAAACACTTGTCGCAGGGAACATACATGCCAAAGATGAAGGCTGTATCTCAAATGCTTATAAAGTTATGACAAAGTAGGTCAAAGGTCTAGGTGATGGGTCAAAATTTTTGAATGGCTGGGAAAGCCTTGTCACAACGAACATACATGCCAAATATGAAGGCTCTATCTCATATGGTTCAAAAGTTATGATAAAGTAGGTCACAGGTCAAGGTCAAAGGTCAAATATTTTATATGTGTGGGAAGCCCTTTTCACAAGGAACCTACATGCCAAATATGAAGGCTCTATCTCAAACGGTTCAAAAGTTATGACAAAATAAACTAGTGATCTACTTTTTGATTTGACATGACCCATATTTGATCTGAGATATTGTCCAGATGATCATTCTGAGCAAGTTTTATGATGATTGGACTAAAACTTTGGCCCCTAGGAGTGTTCACAACGTTTTTCCATGATTTGACCTGCTGACCTACTTTTTGAACCAACATGACCCATATTCAAACTTTATCCAGATATTGTCAAGATTATCATTCTGAGCAAGTTTGATGATGATCGGACCAAAACTGAGGCCTCTAGTGTGTTCACAAGGTTTTTCTATGATCTGACCTACTGACCTACTTATTGACCAGACATGACCCATATTCGAAATTAACCGCGATATTGTCAAATGATCATTCTGAGCAAGTTTGATTACGAACAGACCAAAACTGGGGCCTCTAGAGTGTTCACAACGTTTTTCTATGATTTGACCTACTGACCTACTTTTTGACCCAACATGACCTGTATTCAACCTTGACCGAGGTATTGCCAAGATGATCATTCTGAGCAAGTTTGATGATGATCAGACGATAACTGTGGTCTCTAGTGTGTTCACAAGGTTTTCTACGATTTGACCTTTTTTCTGACCCGACATGACCCATATTCGAACTTAACCTAGATATTGTCAAGCTGATCATTCTGAGCAAGTTTGATGATAATTACACTAAAATTGCAGTAGTTTTTCTATGATTTGACCTACTTTTTGACCCAACATGACCCATATTCGAACTTGACCAAGATATTGTAGAGATGATCATTCTGAGCAAGTTTGATGATGATTCGACCAAAACTGTGGCCTCTAGAATGTTAACAAGGTTTTTCAATGGTTTGACCTACTGACCTACTTTTTGACCCCACATGACCCATATTCGAACTTTACCGAGATATTGTTAGGATGATCATTCTGAGAAAGTTTGAGGATGATTGGACCAAAACTGGGGCCTCTAGAGTGTTAACAAGGTTTTTCTATGATTTGCCTTACTAACCTATTTTTTGACTTGACATGACCCATATTCGAAATTGACCGAGATATTGTCAGGATGATCATTCTGAGCAAGTTTGAGGATGATTGGACCAAAACTGGGGCCTCTAGAGTGTTAACAAGGTTTTTCTATGATTTGACCTACTGACCTACTTTTTGATCTGACATGACCCATATTCGATCTTGACTGAGATATTGTCAGGATGATCATTCTGAGCAAGTTTGAGGATGATTGGACCAAATCTGTGGCCTCTAGAGTGTTAACAAGGTTTTTCTATGATTTGCCCTACTGACCTATTTTTTGACCCGACATGACCCATATTCGAACTTGACCGAGATATTGTCAGGATGATCATTCTGAGCAAGTTTGAAGATAATTGGGCCCAAACTGTGGCCTCCAGAGTGTTAACAAGGTTTCTCTATGGTTTGACCTACTGACCTACTTTTTGACCACACGACCCGTATTCAAACTTGACCGAGATACTGTCAGGATAATCATCCTGAGCAAGTTTGATGATGATTCGACCAAAACTCTGGCTTCTAGAGTGAACAAGGTTTTCCTTTGATTTGACCTGGTGACCTATTTTTTGACCCTATATGACCCATATTCGAACTTGACCGATATATTGTCAGGATGATCATTCTAAGCAAGTTTGAGGATGATTGGACCAAATCTGTGGCCTCTAGAGTGTTAACAAGGTTTTTCTATGATTTGCCCTACTGACCTACTTTTTGACCCCACATGACCCATATTTAAACTCCACTAAGATATTCTCAGGATGATCATTCTGAGCAAGTTTGAAGATGATTGGACCCAAACTGTGGCCTCCAGAGTGTCAACAAGGTTTTCCTTTGATTTGACCTGGTGACCTACTTTTTGACCTGACATGACCCATATTTGAACTTGACCGAGATATTGTCAGGATGATCATTCTGACCAAGTTTGATGATGATTGGACCAAAACTGTGGCCTCTAGAGTGTTAACAAGAAAAAGTTTACGCACGACGGACAACGGATGACGAACGACGACGCCACACATCTCAGTCATAAAAGCTCACCATGACCTTTGGTCAGGTGAGCTAAAAAGTTTGCAAAAACATTTAGCAGACAACATAAGCAGACTACATTTTCAGATGTAGTTTTTCTTGGATTCTTAAGGGTTAAGAGTGAATGCAATGTAACCCATGTTGTACTGAATGGATTCTTCCATTTTATATACAGCAAGAGTCCATTTCAAAATTTAGGGGTATCTAGTTGAGTCATTTGTAGAAATTAATTAATGGCAATATGTGGTATGTAATCTGGGTCTGCACTGTTTGCCCATGATAGTTTTTGGGGTTTCCCGTAGAAAATGGGTTATGTTAGTACAATGGCCACAGTAATTAGTGAACTACCTGAACAAATGTCCAAGGTTTCTTTCATACCACCTCTGTCTTACTCAGGGGTCAAGGTCGAAGACTTAAGACATGCTGGCATCTAATTGGTAGGTCTAGTTTTGGTAATACAAAATGTCAAGTGATTTGTTAGTTAATTCAAATAACATTCTTAGAGCCAGAATTCTATCTCTCTACATCTCTTTGACACCACTCTTACTTAGTTTGCACTACCGTCGAGACTGAACAAGAATTTTACATTGTACTAGAACAGTAAGGACATTCAAAATTAATGGTCTTCTTGAACATTCCAGTATTTTACTTGGTAAAGACATTCAAATGGTGTTCTAAAATATTTACGTTTTTCCAATGTAAAGTCATTAAAATTGTGTTTCAGAACATTGCATAATACTCTGTAAAGATATTCAAGTGATTGTTCAGAATTTTTCAAAATTTCCTCAGTTAAGACATTCAAATGGTGTTCACAAATATTTCAGTATTTTCTCTGTAAGGACATTCAAATGGTGTTCTAGAACATTTCAACATTTCCTTAGTAAGGACATTCAAATGGAGTTCTAAAACATTTCAATATTTCCTTAGTAAGTACATTCAAATGGAGTTCTAAAACATTTCAATATTTCCTCAGTAAGGACATTCATATGGTGTTCTAGAACATTTCAGTATTCCTTGTGAGGACATTCAAATGGTGTTCTAGAAAATCACAGCATTCCCTCTGTAAGGACATTCAAATGGTGTTCTAGAACAATTCAATATTTCCTCTGTATAACATTCAAATTGTGTGTCAGAAAATTTCAGTATTCCGTCAGTAAGTATATCTAAAATTTAAAAGTGTTCTTGGACATTTCAGCAGTTCCTCTGTAAGTACATTCAAATGGTGTGCAAAACATTTCAGTATTCCCTCAGTAAGGACATTCAAATGGTGTTCTAGAACATTTCAGTATTCCCTGTGAGGACATTCAAATGGTCTTCTGGAAAATCAGAGCATTCCCTCTGTAAGGCCATTCAAATGGTGTTCTACAACATTTCAATATTTCTTCTGTAAGTATATTCGAATGGTGTTCTTAAACATTTCAGTATTCCCTAAGTAAGAACATTCAAATGGTATTCTAGAACATTTCAATATTTCCGCTGTAAGTACATTCAAATGGTGTTCTAGAACATTTTTAGTATTCCTTCAGGAAGGACATTCAAATGATCCCCCCCCCAGGCACCCATCAGGGCTTGAAGAAATATATGGGCTGCGCGATGCTTCCACGCAGAGCTGAATCCGACCAACAGACGAGTACTGGTAAACCACTTAGAGGATCTAAGCCTGCCCAGGCAAAGCAGTGCACGCGAGTTGGACTGTCAATGCTTATAAACCCTATTGGTTTCATTGGACGACAGGGCTCGAGATGTCATTTCATCTCAAAGTCAGGTAAAAGTCCCACGAAATTGGAAGCAACGTCTCCAAAATGACCTTTACAGGGTTGAAGGGGATGTTAAACCTCAAATCAAACAAACAAAATCAAATGATATTCTAGAACATTTAAGTTTTCCCTCAGTGAGGATATTCAAATGGTGTTCTAGAACATTTCAATTTAACCTCTGTAAGTACATTCAAATGGTGATCTTAAACATGCCAGTATTCCCTCAGTAGGGACATTCAATTGGTGTTCTAGAATATTTTAATATGTCCTCTGAAAGTAAATTCAAATGGTGTTCTAGAACATTTCACTTTTCCCTCAATGAGGACAATCAAATGGTGTTCTAGAACATTTCACTTTTCCCTCAATGAGGACAATCAAATGGTGTTCTAGAAAAGTTCAGTATTCCCTCTGTAAGGACATTCAAATGGTGTTCTAGAACATATCAATATTTCCTCTGTAAGAACATTCAAATGTGGTTTTAGAAAATTTCAATATATCCGTTGAAAGGACATTCAAATCGTATTCTAAAACATTTCAATATTCCCCCCTCAGTAAGGCTATTTAAATTGTGTTGCAGATTTTTTCAATACTTACTGAGCAAGGTCATTCAAAATGATGTTTTAGAATGTTCCACAGATGGCCTCGGTAGCTCAGCTGGTTGTGCGTCTGACTGGTGATCACGAGGACGCAGGTTCTATTCCTGCAGGAGTCTGCAACATTCTTTCGTGGAGATTGATCATGTAATCTTTTCTGCGATCAATCTCACCCATCCGCTGATTCAAGAAGGACAGTTGTCAGTTTCTGGCGAAAGAATGTGCACTGTACTGGTTAATCGCTTACGTATAAGCCTGCCGAGGAGAAGTGTTGATAGGTAAACTGACCAGCTCAAAAATGACCTAAATAGTGTTGACTGGGCCGTTAAACTCCAATTCAAACAAACAAAGAATGTTCCACAATTTTTCCATGAAGGACATTCAAAATGGTGTTCGAGAATATTTCAATATTTGCTCTGTATGGAACTACATTCTCTATTTTAGTTTCACCATTTAAACTTTCTTATTTTACTACACTGTTTCCAAAGATAGGGATTGTCGTGAACAGCATGATAAGAGTTAGAATGTAAAATGGGATACTGAATCTATTTTTTTCACAAGTATTCCAGCAAAAAAGCCAAAGAACAATTTATTTTCACACAGTTTAATGTTCAACTTTGGCATTTATTTAGCCCATTTTAGATGGGAAAACACCAAAATGGGGCATTCATTATGAAAACACGCCTATATAAGTTTTACCTCCTTAACCCTTTTGTACCAAATGGAGGGAGGGAGGAGGGACTTTTAGTTTTACGTCCCACCAACATCTAAGGTCATACAGAGACGGGACCTCGGTTTACAGACTCATCCGAAAGTCTGGAGAAGCCCGGGGTCGATCCTGCGATCCCTGGTTTACAAGGCGAGTAGCGTTATCACTGCACCACAGAGGCTTCTATGTACCAAATGGAATTTTCATCCTTATATATAGCAGAAGTTTATTTCAAAATTTAGATGTGTCGGGTTGTGTTTTTATCAAAATTTATTTGGAAAATGACAGAACTTTTTGCAAACAGTGTAGGCCCTGATCAGACGCCGCGTCTGATCTGGGCCTGCACTGTTTGCCAGGGTACCCGTTTAAGGGTTTCTGGTACTAAATGGGTTAAACCCCACTTTTATACAGTAAAACTGGGGTTTACAGGGGTATACAATATTTTTCTTATTTCTCCTCAAAAACATAGACTGTGGGTACTCGTCAGAACCACCTCACCGAGGTGGTTCTAACAAGTTCCCACAATTTATATTTAGGTCAGAAATATGACAAATATCATACTTTTTTATCATTAAATTTTCAGGTTTTTTGGTGGTAAAAACTTCAACATATTTAAAATAGGCATGTTTTTGTAATGGACAAACAGGGCAGCCCAAGACACTGCAGAATGTATTCTCTACAGGGCCTTAGTCTGAAAACGTCCAGCTAAACCTGGCAACCATAAATTTAGAAATGGACCCTGTTGGGAGATTCTATTTAGCACAAAATGAGTTAATATTTTTGATTCAAACTTAGAATTTAAACTGTGATAGTGAATCATTTTTCATCAGCATTTAAGCAATAAAAGCCAAGAACAATTTATTCTCTAACAGTTTCACATACAACTTAGGCATTCATTTAGTTGTTGATGTTATTTAGCCATGAATACACTAAATGACTTCCGTGCACAAAAGCAAATCTTTCCCTCATGTCTCAGAAACAGCCAATTAAGCTGAAAAAAGCTTTTATGGCAATGACAAGTAATTGCAGAAAACTGGAAAAAAAATGTCAGAACTATTGCCTAATTGTTTCTTTCCAATTTGCAAGCTATTTCAAGACATGTTAAATAAATAAAATAGCTATTTTGTGTTCAAGGATTCAAGTAAAGGAAGTTCCTGTGCTAACAACAATGAGGAAGTGGATGCTGTCAAAACTAGAAGACAATATTTTCAAACATCACAAAAACATACCTATATAATTTTGACCCCCTTGAACCCCACTTTTATATAGTAAAACTTGGTTTTATTTACTGTGGTAAATCTTATTTTTCTTATTTCTGCTCTGAAATATAGATTGTGGGTATTCGTTAGAACTGCCTCGATGAGGCGGTTCTAACGTGTACCCACAATCTATATTTTGAACAGAAATAAGAAAAATATCACAAATTTTCATCATAAAATTTTTGTTTTTTGTCAGTAAAGCTTGCAATGCATTTATATAGGCGGGATTTCGTAACGGTCCTTTTTTTACAGCGTAGCCGTTATAGTTTTGCTTTTGTCCTACATTTTTCGTTATTCCATTGGTCAATAAAACCACATGTCCAAGGAGATGACCATTTCATTGGTCAATGATTTGCATAAATAAATCTACTCAAAAGTACGACAGTTTACTGAAGTTTTAACCTAGGAAATGTTTCGTTTTTTATGTGAGACATGAATGAAAAATATATACAGTTTCGGCTTGCTCACCGTCTTGTCCTTTCATGACCATACGTCATATGTATAATTGTGTTTCTAGTGAATTCTGTAACTGCTGCGGTGAATAGCTATTTTGACCTAATTTCACGTGGTTGGTCTATATAGCGAAAGGAACCATTTTGCGAAAGGAAGGTTCCTTTCGCGAAAGGAAGAATTTTTTGCGAAAGGAATTGTTTGTTTGATTTGAGGTTTAACGTCCCCATCAACACTGTGTAGGTCATTTTGGAGACGTTGCTTCCAAGTTTGTGGGACTTTTACCCGACATTGAGATGAAATGACACCCAAGCCCTGTTGCCCAATGAAACCAATAAAGAGATATAGCATGACAAAAACATGTAATAGTCGCATTACAAATTGACAGATGTTTAATTTACAATATATGCTAAATAAAAGTTGCAGTGTATCATTTGTCTTCAGCATACTTTATGTCCTCCATTTTAACACAAAATGGACATTTTCGAATATCATTAATGTTATATAAATTCTGAAAAGGAATAAGTGTAATTTGAGTTTTAATTAGGTGCACATAAGATCAAGTTTCCGTCCGTTTGTCTGCTCGTCGGTTTGTTCGTCCGCCTATGCGTTTACGTTCACCATAGCGACAACCCGAAATGTTAACCCTAGAATTTGTGTTCAAAAACAGTAAATGATAGCGTTTTCTTATTTGTTGTGCATATACTTGAGATGATATGCTCTTGAAATGAGGTAATGTTTTTAACCTTGACCTTTTACATTGACCTTAGCTCAAACAGGCGGGACACCGCCCTCTGCAAAGCTATTTTTCCTCGCGTAACATCTGAATTGTTTGAATACAGTAAACCAGTTCATAGCTAGACAATTGTTGCTGTCACTATTGTAGCTCATATTGCACGACCCGCAGAAAAAGCGACCGACTGAAGGCGGTTGATTTTCTAATAGTGCCCTAAAATCACCGTGTCATTCTGTCAGTCTGTCTGTCCGTCCGTAACCCGTTTGTGAAAATTTGTGATAGTGACTTAACCGCTTGGAATATTTAAACAATTTTTGGCATACTGATAGATATCAATGAGATCTAACCAATGAACTTACGAAATATTATATTCCATTTAGTATAGGCTCGCCGAGGCGAAAAAATGTGAAAATTTTCGAACTGCTTCTCCTCGGAAACCGTTGGGCCGATTGAAGTCAAATTTCATATGGAGCCTCTATGGGATGGGGGAAACCAAAATTTGCTCATGGGGTCCAGGTCACATGACCCAAATGGCCGCCAAGCCATATATGGTCTGTCTGTCCGTCCGTAACCCGTTTGTTAAAATTGGTGATAGTGACTTAACCGCTTGGAATATTTAAACAATTTTTGGCATACTGATAGTATCAATGAGGTCTAACCAATGAACTTGCGAAATATTATATTCCATTTAGTATAGGCTCGCCGAGGCGAAAAAATGTGAAAATTTTCGAACTGCTTCTCCTCGGAAACCGTTGGGCCGATTGAAGTCAAATTTCATATGGAGCCTCTATGGGATGGGGGAAACCAAAATTTGCTCATGGGGTCCAGGTCACATGACCCAAATGGATGCCAAGCCATATATGGTCTGTCTGTCCGTCCGTAACCCGTTTGTTAAAATTGGTGATAGTGACTTAACGGCTTGGAATATTTAAACAATTTTTGGCATACTGATAGTATCAATGAGGTCTAACCAATGAACTTGCGAAATATTACATTTCATTTAGTATAGCCTCGCCGAGGCGAAAAATGTGAAAATTTTCGAACTGCTTCTCCTCGGAAACCGTTGGGCCGATTAAGGTCAAATTTCATATGGAGCCTCTATGGGATGGAGGAAACCAAAATTTGCTCATGGGGTCCAGGTCACATGACCAAAATGGCCGCCAAGCCATATATGGTAAAAACCCTTCAAAATAGTCTTCTCCAGAACCACTTGGCAGATTTCCACGAAACTTGATAAATAACATCTGGGACGTAGGCCCATCATAAATTGCTAAAATGGTGACCCTGGGTTGACCTTGACCTTCTTTGTGCCTAGGTCAAACTTTGACACATATGCTTTTGTATTGGAAAAGTGAGAATTCATTTTATCCTGCAAACGATTCAGAATACAGTACTAAAGTATTAGATATATTTTTGCTCCTTACGATAAGGCGCATTTATTGGGGGAACCGTTTTAGGTCCAGGTCACAAGCTAAAAGCATCCGGCGGGTCGTGCACTTCAGCTGAAACACTGGTTTCTAAACAACCTTCCAATTAAATCTACGCCGCATATCTTTTTTAAAGATATTTCTTGTTTACTTTTTCTTCAGAAAAAAAAACAATTACATGGGCAGCTTATTCACATGATTCATGGAAGACAAGCCTTTTTTCCTCTGAAAAAAAAATGGATTGTGATCTGCTCTTAAGATTTCCATAGGAAAAGTTTTTGAGTAACAACTTCTTTAACCATTATCCTGCTGACTAAATCAATTTACCTACACCCATATCTGACTATCAACGAATCAAATTACTTGATACAATGTATTCATCCAGTTCAAAAACTGCATGACAAACAAGTTGGATCCTGATCAGACGGCTTAAGGTAAAATAACAGCTGCTCATATAACTTCCTGACTTGTGTCTGCGGCCATGGCCCCCACCCATCAGGGCTTGAAGAAATAAATGGGCTGCATGATGCTTCCACGCAGAGCGAAAACCGACTGCACACAAGTACTGGTATCTAAAGTAGAAGTAAAACAAGATCAGGAATCGATACAACTAACTTACTCCACCCATCAAAGACACGAAAGGGAAAGAAACACAAACATTAAGCGACCAGAGCCTGCCCAGGCAAAGCAGTTGGACCGTCCATGCTTATAAACCCTATTGGTTTCATTGAGTGACAGGGCTCGAGAAGTCATTTCATCTCAATGTCGGGTAAAAGTCCCACAAAATTGGAAGCAAAATCTCCAAAATGACCTAAACAGTGTTGACAGGGACTATAACCTCAAACCAATCAATCAATGTGTCTGCAGCCATTAGAAACACAACTGAGACCAAACATATCAAATTTGTTGACATAAAACAGTTATTGCTTGGTTTTGGAATTTAATGACCCAGCTAACACCATTAAAATAATCTTGAACTGGTCAGTTTATCTGGACCCAGGAGGGATCACATGAACTGTGTTGCATGTGAACCCAGACTTATTAACCCTTATCTTGCTGAATATTCATTTAAGCCACACCCATTTCTGTCTATCAACCAATCAAATTACTTGATGTAATTTATTGCTACAAATTCATAAAATTAATGCCAAACAGTGTAGATCCTGATCAGATGGCTTCTTCAGAAGCCATCTGATCTGGATCTGCACTGTTTGCAAAGATAGGGGTTGTCGTGAACAGCAAGATAAGGGTTAATATCTAAAACCGTGACATTGACCTTAAGTCAGCTACAGCAGCCAAGGAATGTAAATTCAAGTGAACAAATGAAAAAAGGACCTATGACAGTCTCTTATTTTTGTTCTTAAAATGCATGTCTGTGCATGCTGGGTGTTTTTTCAGCAGACAACATTTTGAAATATTTTTCTTAATTTTACGAGAAAACAGGATTGGACATTTCATGCAAACAGTCTCCATGAAAATAGGATTTGGCATTTCATGCAAATTATCTCCCATGGAGACAATTTGCATGAAATGTCAACTCCTAATTTCTGGGAAAAAGGAAAAATACCAACAATTTGTCATCTGCTGAATTAGCCCCCCAGAGTGGTAAAAGGTTAATATAGCTAGATGCAAATCTTCTTGCAATGTCTCCGCTACATGTCTGCAAGCAGAAAGAGCTCTAGAGAGACTGCATTTATGTGCAGGCTCACCTAAGCCATTGCTGATCATCTGTGAAATAAGGACCCTTTACTAATGAGCTGACTAATTTATATGAACACCAGTGTATGTATATGTAAACAGAATAACCACACTTGGTCACAGCAACCAGGGCGAGTTAATAAAAAAACAGCCAAACTTATTTCTGGGTGAGATCAATCTCTCTCTTTTTTTTTCTTTTTTTTTCAATGCAATTGCCCTCTAGAATGATACTCTTGGACCAACGCTGTTCCACTGCCATCAGCCCAGAACTGAAGAAGCCAGGGTCTTTGTCTCCAACCCACTCCTCAACTGCCGCCACGAGTTCTTTGTTGGACCAGAAATGACGTCTAGTTTGAGAATAGGAAAGAGTAACTAGGAGCTAAGTCCTGAGAATAGGCGGGATGCAGTGTTAGCTCATACCTATTCCATTCAACAGCACCCAGTATGGACTCTTGCATTGTCCTCTTGGAGCAGAATCCCATTGGAGAATTTACCGCAGTGTTTTTTATGGGTCACAGTTCTCCATTGGTCAAGCAAATTTGCATAATATGCACCTGTTATTGTACATTTCTTTGCTACAACGTCCAACATTCTAATGGCTTGTGCATCCCAAATTATAGCTTCAATCACCTTGCTAAAAGAGGGTTGTGTTTTTAACTTCTTTGGCCTCGGAGACACCGGTCCTATCCACTGGCAACTTTCAGTTTTATTCTCTGGCATAATAATTGACCCAGATATCATCTACAGTCACCAGACGTGAAAGAAAATCATGTTCCTTAAGACCTAAACCGCTTCAACAAAGCGCTGCATAATGATGCTCTGGTTGCCATTTGCTCGTCGCTAAGGGAGTTTGGGATCCAACTGGCCGTTAGCTTGTGCATACCCAATTAAGCGACCATGTAAAATTGTTAAAACGCTACCATATGAAATGTGTAATGCATTTTCTATTTCTTCCCCCTTAATTCGCCTATCAGAGTACAACAGATCCCATACTTTGTTACACATTTCTTCATCAGTGGCATCTGATGGGCATCCAGACCTGGTTTCTTCTTCTAAAGACATTCTACCGCATTTGAATTCCCCAATCCAGAATTTAAATTGTGCATACGATGGTGCAGAAGACCCATAAACATTGTTCAACTCACAATGTATTTCCTGACCTGTTTTCCCTTTCGAATACAAGTAAAGAATTACAGCATGGTACGAGGACTGTTTAAATATGAATGCAACTAAGCACATAAAAATGATTCCGTGATAGATTTTGATGGAAAATTTATTTTATCCCCTCAAAGTATTCCACTTTAACAGATATACAAACTTTCAGTCTTCTGATCCAATCATTGAATGCATTTTGGTAGTCTTTTCAAGGTATACTATGAAGGCACTGGAATACTGCAGAACTGAGGTGTTTGCCCTGTACAAATTTTCGACCAGAAAGGTACTTTTCAGCTGCGGGAACAAAAACAAGAGGGCCCAATGGCCCTATATCGCTCAACTGTTTGGACCCCAGGTGCATGATTGGCAGGAATTATGTAGGTGACCACTTGCCGTCGCTACATGCCAAATATCTAAGCTCTGGGCCCTGTGGTTTCAAAGAAGAAGATTTTTTAATCTTTTTTCCATTACGAGTCTATGGGAGCTGAGAGGCCCCGGGGCGTTGCCCATTTGGACCCCACGGGCATGATTGGCAGGATTTATGTAGGTGACCACTTGCCATTGCTACATGCTAAATTTCTAAGCTCTGGGCCCTGTGGTTTCAGAGAAGAAGATTTTTGAAGCTTTTTTTTTCCATTATGAGTCTAAAGGAGCTAAGGGGCCCGGGGCGTGGCCCTTTTGGACCCCAGGGGCATGATTGGCAGGAATCATATATAGGTGACCACTTGCCGTTGCTACGTACTATATATCTAAGCTCTGAGCGCTGTGATTTCAGAGAAGAAGATTTTTTAAGCTTTTTTCCATTATGAGTCTATAGGAGCTAAAGGGCCCCGGGGTGTGGCCCGATTGGAACCCAGGGGCATGATTGGCAGGAATTATGTAGGTGACCACTTGCCGTTGCTACATGCTAATTATCTAAGCTCTGGGCCCTGTGGTTTCAGAGAAGAAGATTTTTTAATCTTTTTTCCATTCTAAGTCTATGGGAGCTAAGGGGCACCGGGGCGTAGCCCATTTGGACTCCATGGGCATGATTGGCAGGATTTATGTAGGTGACCACTTGCCATTGCTACATGCTAAATATCTAAGCTCTGGGCCCTGTGGTTTCAGAGAAGAAGATTTTTGAGGCTTTTTTTTCCATTATGAGTCTAAAGGAGCTAAGGGGCCCCGGGGCATGGCCCTTTTGGACCCCAGGGGCATAATTGGCAGGAATTATATAGGTGACCACTTGCCGTTGCTACATGCTAAATATCTAAACTCTGGGCCCTGTGGTTTCAGAGAAGAAGATTTTTTAATCTTTTTTCCATTATGAGTCTATGGGAGCTAAGGGGCCCCGGGGCGTGGCCCATTTGGACCCCACGGGCATGATTGGCAGGATTTATGTAGGTGACCACTTGCCATTGCTACATGCTAAATATCTAAGCTCTGGGCCCTGTGGTTTCAGAGAAGAAGATTTTTGAAGCTTTTTTCCATTATGAGTCTATAGGAGCTAAAGGGCCCCGGGGTGTTGCTGTTTGGACCCCAGGGGCATGATTGGCAGGAATTATGTAGGTGACCACTTGCCTTTGCTACATGCTAAATATCTAAGCTCTGGGCCCTGTGGTTTCCGAGAAGAAGATTTTTTAAGCTTTTTGTTCCATTATGAGTCTATGGGAGCAAAGGGGCCCCGGGGCGTGGCCCATTTGGAACCCAAGGGCATGATTGGCAGGAATTATGTAGGTGACCACTGGCCGTTGCTACATTCTAAATATCTAAGCTCTGGGCCCTGTGGTTTCAGAGAAGAAGATTTTTTTAAGCTTTTTTTCCATTATGAGTCTATGGTAGCTAAGGGGCCCCGGGGTGTGGCCAATTTGGACCCCAGGGGCATGATTGGCAGGAATTATGTAGGTGACCACTTGCCGTTGCTACATGCCAAATATCTCAGCTCTGGGCCCTGTGGTTTCAGAGAAGAAGATTTTTTAAGCTTTTTTCCATTATGAGTCTATAGGAGCTAAAGGGCCCCGGGGCGTGGCCCGTTTTGACCCCAGGGGCATGATTGGCAGGAATTATATAGTTGACCACTTGCTGTTGCTACATGCTAAATATCTAAGCTCTGGGCCCTGTGGTTTCTGAGAAGAAGATTTTTGAAGATTTTTGTTCCATTATGAGTCTATGGGAGCGAAGGGGCCCCGGGGTGTGGCCAATTTGGACCCCAGGGGCATGATTGGCAGGAATTGTGTAGGTGACCACTGGCCGTTAATACATGCTTAATATCTAAGCTCTGGGCCCTGTGGTTTCAGAGAAGAAGATATTTTAATTTTTTCCCATTGATAGTCTATGGGAGCTATATGTTGCCATGGCAACCAGAATTCCAATCTGATCAGCCCAAAAACCTTATGCAGCCTTTCCCCCTACCTGATGATGCTTCCCATGAAATTTGATCAAGATTGACCATGGGGTATTAGAGATATACTTATTTTAAATTGTTTACGGACGCACGCACGCACGGACGCATGCACGGACGCACGCACGGACGCACGCACGGATGCACGCACGCACACACGACGGACGACGGACAAAAAGTGATCACAAAAGCTCACCTTGTCACTACGTGACAGGTGAGCTAAAAAGTCACACTGGGCAAGGTCAGGGGAATACGGGGGGTGAGGGAGTTCAACAACCGTTTCTTGCTTCAGATAGTCTTGCACAATGAACGCCTTGTGCGATGACGCATTGTCATGTAGCAATCTGACATTGGCCAAACCAGTTGCGGGTCTTCGTTCTTTGAAATATTTCTTCAATTTTCGAAGAACTTTATTCTTGTAAAACTTCGCATTTACAGATTTGCCTTTAGGCACAGCAACCTGAATAGCAGGGCCCTGATTTGAAAAGAATATGGCATACATTACCTTCTTGACGCTCATGGTCCGCTTTGCAATGCATGGTCTTTTGCAATACTTTGTTGCCCATATTTTGTTCTGAATCTTTCGTTTTGGCTCAAAAAAGTGAACCCATGTCTCGTCACCTGTGATGACATTAGCGAAAGACCGTGCATTGTAATTTGGAAACTTTTTAAGCAATTCTTGGCGCACTGAACGCGTGTCTTTTTCTGCTCATCTGTCAACAGATGGGGAATCCATCTAGCACAGATCTTTCTCATTTTCAAATCCCGTTTCAGAATTGTATGAGCTGCTCCTAATGAGATGCCAACCATACTAGCTATTTGCCTAGTGGTGTATCGTGCATCGGTAGCAACTATTTCCTTCACTCTAGCAACGATCTTGGCAGATGTTGCTCTTTTCGGCCGACGATCATGTGGTGCATCTTCTGTTGAGCCTAGTCCACAGCTGAATTTCTTACACCAACGAAAAACTGTCGGAAAAGACATTTCATTATGCCCATAAACCGAACATATTTCATCAAAAATGTTTTGGCACCGTATACCAAGAATACAACGATTCTTAATATAGGACCGTATTTCAACGGCATACTCTGACCTTCTTCCAACCATGTTTTGTATTAGTATACAAGAGTAGACAGTGTTTATCGAACGATATACATGGCTAAAGTGGACAGATTTTAACAGGTTTGGTATCAATGTATAGGTAAAATGTTTTTCTACGCTGTGATATTTATTTCCAGGTGATTTTCGCATTAGTGCATGAGAAAACGTTCTACTTGCATTCATATTTGAACAGTCCTCGTACTCAACTTTTGACAAAAAGCTTGCTTTTGCATCGCTAGCCATGTTTGACATTCAATATCTTATGAGTGAATGACACGATAAGGGTGCAATTTTGCCCTCATGCCTAAAACATGTATTGAAACGAGGCTTGAAAATCTTGGTTCTCTCAATTGTAAATGGGATAGGCTAGTTCTCCTAATGCCTTAATTAGGAAGAGGATTTCTATTTTTGCAAGCTCATCAAATCTAGTATGAAGATAATAATGTCAAGTCCGCTGAGCTTTATTAGAAACCAATATTGTTCCATCACTTATCCATCTTCCTTTAATGGAAGAAAAATATGAGCTAGTATCTGTCACCTCCATGAAACAAAAATACACACAACAGATCCTGGCATTAACAAATATGTTAGGCATATCAATTTGCTTTAAAACCTTATCCTGCTGAATAAATTTATTAGCCACACCCAATTCTGACTACCAATCAATCAAATTACTTGATGTAATCATTCAATTACTTGATGTAATCATTCAAATTTGCAAACTGAATAACAGTGTAGATCCTGATCAGATGGCTTCTGAACAGGATGGCTTCTACTGATCTTGATCTACACTGTTTGCAAAAGTAGGTGTTGTTGTGTTCATCAAAACTAGTGTAAAAAACCAGGGCCCAGTTACTTAAAACTAATGAAGTCGCTTGTTAACATGTTGTTAAAGCCTTATTCATTTAACCCTTATCTTGCTGAATAGTCATCAAAGCCACACCCATTTCTGTCTATCAACCAATCAAATTACTTGATGTAATTTATTGCTACAAATTCATAAAGGGGATGTGAAACAGTGTAGATCCTGATCAGATGGCTTCTTCAGAAGCCATCTGATCTGGATCTGCACTGTTTGCAAAGATAGGGGTTGTCGTGAACAGCAAGGTAAGGGTTAATATAGCAAATATGCTAATATTTTTGCTGGAAAAGTATGAATAGCTTTTGCAAATGCTCCTCAAATTTTTTAAGCAAAAAAAAACAACAACAAAAAAAACAGAGTCATACATGTTTTATTTGCTACAGCAGATCAAATTTTGAACACTAGCAAGCTCAATAAGCTAACTGATGCTTTGAACAACTGGGTCATGTTGCCATGTGGCTATTGTTAACTAGATACCGAAATTGAATGTACTTTTAAACTGAAATCCTTCTAACAGTGGAGCATGGTAGCTAGTGGAGCATGGTAGCTCAGTGGTTAGTGCACTTGCCTATCCTACAAGAGGCCCCCAGTTTGATTCCCGGTAGCTGTAAGAAAATGGCTGGGTCCGAGCATGCTCCACTGGCATCATTTGCAGGGATAAACACCACAAAGTGCACCGTCCTTCTTATCGGTTTGGCAACTGGAGGCCCCCCTGTGCAGAGAGAACCATACCCTGTGCAGGTAAAAGATCCCAACCGTAATTACATGATTACTGTGTAGGCTTTCATCCTGCAAACCTAGAGTGTATGTAATGTACACCTGCACGTAATCTGTAATCCTCGTGAGAGGGTGTTGCAGTATATAAAGAAAGAAATAATGGATCAGCGAATCATTCCACTGCGATCCTCTATTACCTGTCAGCTATTGGATATGGGACCAGATGAACAGTTTCACAGCTTGGAGATCAACTGACACTGAAATGACTTATCTTGTTTGTACAGCCTCGGCCAGCCATAAAGTCCATTTTCATTTGTCCCATGCTCCATTTCTTAGAAGCAAGACATGCCAGAGCCGTGACACTTCTGATAAACAGTTTCTTCCAATCAGATTAAATCTTCATCAAACTGAGGGTCTGTGACTTTATGACTCCAGAATCAATAATAGATGACAGAAAATCTTGGTACTGCACTCCAAGGCTACAACAGTCAAGCAGGGACTGGTATGTCACTATTATGATCTGGCTACATGTTAAACCATCTTTCTATGAGATGGGGCTACTCTAATTGGAAAGAATTTGCTCCCAAATGGGCGCTACTCTTATTGGAAAGAATTTGCTCCCAAGTGGTGGCTACTCTTATTGGAAAGAATTTGCTCCCAAGTGGGGGCTACTCTTATTGGAAAGAATTTGCTCCCAAGTGGGGGGTGGGGGCTACTCTTATTGGAAAGAATTTGCTCCCAAGTGGGGGTTACTCTTATTGGAAAGAATTTGCTCCCAAGTGGGAGCAAATTCTTTCCAATAAGTGCAGCCCCTAGAATATGTTCAATGTGGAATGGAAAATGCTTTTATTTAGGTGGTTTCCCTTTATTGCAATATTTGCACATGCATAATATGTGCTAAGCATATGAGGCAGCCATATAACCCTTAAAGTACCAATCATGACTTGCAGGTAGCATTTTCTTGCCCACAAGGTAAGGAAATCCGTAGTTTTAGCCTGGGATAGAAATTCTGTTCTTACCCTGGTGTTCTTACCAGGAACAGGGTAAAAATTGGATGTTCTCAAGTGTTTGATATTCACTGGTTGAATACCACCTCATATACACCATTGTTAAGGTTGACGTCATGGCATGTTACGTGACGTCACTAAGATCACATTGTCAACACAATATGGCACACAGCGGCAACTAAAGGGACAGCATTATTAAAAATCCACGCTCAGAAATGAAAGGTATGCAAGAAAAAGAATCTAACATGAGTGTGAGGGATGGATAGAAAGTCCGTCCCTCTGGATCACAGTCCAGCATCACTCGGCAAGCCTCGTGATGCCGGACTGTGACCCCTGGAATGGATTTTTCTATCCACCCCTCATACCCATGTTAAGATTCTTATATTCTAGGTATTTATTTATTTATTTTTGCAGAGGAATAATGCTTGACATTACATGTGAATCATCTGCTGGGCATACAATTCACATGGGGTGTCAAGCTTTTTTTTTCTAAAGGTAACAGAAAATTTGATTGTCATCTGCTTTAGAATTTTCTTGGTGGTTTAAGTGCTAATGAAGACAGACAACCCACTAATGTTCCAGGACTATCCCTATGACCACAGTTATTGGAAGGTGACAGCCGATGACATGTCATGAATCACCAAGGATATATTCTCACTTAGACAAATAGCTGGATTGACAAACTTCACAAGTTGCTGACAAACAAGGAATTCCAGCTTTGGAGAACCGAACCACCTCCGCTATAACGATGATTCTAGACATTGCACTAGATAAGGAGGAATAATGAGATGATTTTCCATATTTCTTGTCAGAAACATCTGTTGTGGGTACTTGTTAGCCCAGGGCTGTGTGTGGGTGGTACTCTGAATTTTATGATGGTGATGAGACCAATGGCAAGTTTTCAGTTTATTTTAATCTCATGAAAGGCTATTCCAAGCATGAGACTTAAACTAGAACTGTCAGAGCATCTGACTAGAGCCCCGCTATAGCGCTATCAGAAAAGAAAAATACAAGAAAAACAAGATGTGTTTGTGAAACATTGATGCCCCTGGACAGCGCATGTTAAATATGAAAGCAGTATCACTAATTAAACGAAAGGTATGGCCAATGTTCAAGTCTTAAAAAAGTAGGTCAAGGTCACAAAGTCAAAAATTATGGGATTGTTGGAAAGGTCTTGTGACATACAATGCACATTTGAAATATGAAAGCCCTATCACTTACCAATCGAAAGTTATGGCCAATGTTAAAGTTTTTAAAAAGTAGGTCAAATGTCAAGGTCAAATTCAATTCATTATGGAACAGACACGAATTATTACTGTACTGAGTTTATTCCAAGAGCCATTTTTCAATGTTCAAAGGGCAATAACTCCAAATGTAGGCAATCTAGAGTTATGTTTCATATGCTCTGCACATCGTCTCATTGTGCTTTACATTTGTGTGAAGTTTCATGAAAATACCTCAAACGGTTTTTGAGGTATCATGAATAATGAAATTACGGTTGCCATTTTTCAATGTTCAAAGGGCAATAACTCCAACAGTAGGCAATCTAGATTTATGGTTCATGTCCTCAGCACATCGTCTCATAGTGCTTTACATTTGTGTGAAGTTTCATGAAAATTGCTCAAATGGTTTTTGAGTTATCATGAATAATGGAATTACAGAATTACGGAATCACAGAACCAGGCAAATCCAATATAGCCCCCACTTTTTCAAAGTGGGGCTATAATTACTGAAAATGAGCCTGAGATTTCCTTGTCAAGATCTCAACCCCATCATTGTATTTTCTCACACACCTAAATTAATGGTAGAATGTTTGTAAAGCTTTTGCCATTGGACTGCCCAAGAATACAGAGAAATGGCCCCTTCACAGAAATGTAAGAGAGCAAAAAATAGTGGAGCATTTATTATTCCTACCTTGTAAAGAAAGTTGTTTAAACATTTTTGTTTTCAGTGAGCTGCTTAAATTCATTTTCAAACAAGAATCGCGCAGTCGATGGCAAGCCATTGCATATCCCCATGCTTCCCCGCGGGCCCCACCTCCTGGGCCATCACCTAGGGGTGTTTGACCTGAGGGGTAAAATTTTGATTGTGAGGTATTCTACTCATCATGCCGTTCGATTTAATATGCTACACGACCATGTTCTAAAAACTTTTATTTTTTATCCCCAAGGTGCCCCACCCCTGGCCCCACTCCCAGGGGTAGGATCAAAATTCCGAAAGTGTTATGCACTCCCCAGACCAAAGTTTTATCAGTTCCCAAAGTTTCAAGTTTCAAGTTTCTATCTATAACGGTCTAGGAGGAGTTATCCGGTAACAGTAATGTATGGGGGTAAAGGGGTCAAAATCAGTTTTTGTCCTCTGGTTACCTCAAAATTGACCCCAGGGGTCAAATTTTGGTTGTAATGTTTTCTACTCATCATGCCCTTCGCTTTGATATATTACAAGACCATGTTCTGGAAATTTTGATTTTTGACCCCCGCGGGCCCCACCCCATGGGCCCACCCGTAGGGGTGTGATCAAAATTCCGAAAGTGTCATGCACTCCCCAGACCAAAGATATATCAGTTCCCAAAGTTTCAAGTTTCTATCTATAATGGTCTAGGAGGAGTTATCCGGTAAGGGGTCAAAATCAGTTTTTGACCTCTGGTGACCTCAAAATTGAACCCAGGGGTCAAATTTTGGTTGTAATGTTTTCTACTCATCATGCCTTTCGCTTTGATATATTACACGACCATGTTCTGGAAATTTTGATTTTTGACCCCCCCTGGGCCCACTCGTAGGTATGTGATCAAAATTCCGAAAGTGTCATGCACTCCCCAGACCAAAGATCTATCAGTTCCCAAAGTTTCAAGTTTCTACCTATAACCGTCTAGGAGGAGTTATCCGGTAAGATGGACGGATGGACGGACGGACGGACGTACGGACGACGAAGACCATTACAATATCCCCACTTTTTCTTTGAAAAGCGTGGGGATAAACACCCATGTACATGTAGGTACATTTGAAAACCATTTGCTGATTTATACAACAGTTTATGTACACTGCATGTGCATTTCATTAAAAGTTGATCAAGGACATGACATTGTGTCTGTGAAAACTGTACATCAAGGGAGAAAAATGGAAAAGACTTTCCCTGCTCTATTCTGTTTGCTTGAGTAGCATAAAACATGCAGCAGAAGAAGCTGGGGTGGAATGTACATGGTTTCCTATATAAAGTAATGATTGACAGATTGAGATGGCCAATAAACCCAAGAGTGAGACAGTCACATGAGACAAAGAAATCACACAATGTCATACAAAGGGATATTCTTGACCCTTGGGAGAGAAGGACCTATTCACCATAGCTATGTTTGTGTTATAGTTGAATTCACATAATAGGACTTGGTTTACCTTTTTATTAACAAAATATTCCGAAGGCAGGTCCATCCTGTCATCTTTATCTATGACAAATATACTTCCATGACATTATTTAAGTCTTCTTTTTACATCTTCTATTTACATGACAGTATTTATGTCTTCTACTTACATGACAGTATTTATGTCTTCTACTTACATGACAGTATTTATGTCTTCTGCTTACATGACAGTATTTATGTCTTCTGTTTACATGACAGTATTTATGTCTTCTATTTACATGACAGTATTTATGTCTTCTACTTACATGACAGTATTTATGTCTTCTACTTACATGACAGTATTTATGTCTTCTGCTTACATGACAGTATTTATGTCTTCTGTTTACATGACAGTATTTATGTCTTTTATTTACATGACAGTATTTATGTCTTCTTACATGACTGTATTTATGTGTTCTATTTACATGACAATATTTATGTCTTTTACTTACATGACAGTATTTATGTCTTCTACTTACATGACAGTATTTGTCTTCTACTTACATAACAGTATTTATGTCTTCTACTTACATGACAGTATTTGTCTTCTACTTACATAACAGTATTTATGTCTTCTACTTACATGACAATATTTATGTCTTCTACTTACATGACAGTATTTATGTCTTCTACTTACATGACAGTATTTGTCTTCTACTTACATAACAGTATTTATGTCTTCTACTTACATAACAGTATTTTTGTCTTCTACTTACATGACAGTATTTATGTCTTCTACTTACATGACAGTATTTTTGTCTTCTACTTACATGACAGTATTTATGTCTTCTACTTACATGACAGTATTTATGTCTTTTACTTACATGACAGTATTTATGTCTTCTACTTACATGACAGAATTTATGTCTTCTGCTTACATGACAGTATTTATGTCTTCTGCTTTCATGACAGTATTTATGTCTTCTGTTTACATGACAGTATTTATGTCTTCTATTTACTTGACAGTATCTATGTCTGCTTACATGACTGTATTTATGTCTTCTATTTACATGACAGTATTTATGTCTTCTATTTACATGACAGTATTTATGTCTTCTATTTACATGACAGTATTTATGTCTTCTGCTTTCATGACAGTATTTATGTCTTCTATTTACAAGACAGCACCTATGTCTTTTACTTATATGTCAGTATTTGCATTTTCTACTAACTTGTTTGTTTGATTTGAGGTTTAACGTCCCCGTCAACACTGTATAGGTCATTTTCTACCAACATGAGAATATTTATATATTGTACTAACATGACAGAATTTATATATAGTACTAACATGACAGTATTTATGTCTTGTACTTACATGACAGTATTTATTCCAGCTAGCTGCTGTACCATCTGTAGTGAGCAGCCAACAAACAATGCCTTCCTGACAGATGAGATGCGTAACAACTGACAACACACTGGAAATTTGGCTGAAAACACAGAAGTTCCATCATATAATTTTAGTAGAGTGAATATATTTGAAACTGTGTCACCATCAGGATAACATATCTATGTTATGCTCACTTAATAGATTTAGACATGGTATCTGCATGTACAAATAGTAGATTCAGGCTTTCTTTTAGAACCATTTGAAATAGATTTTTGTTGGTTATTAACCCTTATCCTCTGTTCATGATAACCCCTACCTCAGCAAACAGTGCAGATCCAGATCTGAAGCCATCTGATCAGGATCTACACTGTTTGTCATTCAGTTTGTAAATATGAACAAAAATATTGTATCATGTTATCTGATTGGCTGATACTCAGAAATGGGTGTGGCTTATTCAAATATTGCAGGATAAGGGTTAAAACTACTCCCTGGTTATATCAAGTATTCACAATATGTGCATGCAGATATAAGGAAATCAAGTTTACCCCTATAAATATCACTTCCATTTAATTGTGAAACAGTAGATTTTTGTTAAATTTGGTAGACAGACGAGCTTAATTTGATATATACCAGTGGACACCTGAGTTCACTTGTAGACTATCTGGAATTCAACAGTGTGGAATTCGATAAAAATTAATCACGGGGACACATAGCTCTAAATAAGATGGATAAAGGAGGATAATTTAAGGATGATTTTCCTAATTTCTTGCTTATGGGCACTTGTTAGAATTGCCTTGATACAGGCTTTATCAAGTACCAACAACATATGTATTCAAGGTGAAATTATATGTAGTGAAAATTCCCCCCAAAAATTTCCTCATCGGGTGACTCCTTATTTTTTATTAGAAATTATGTTGTGGGTATTTGTTAGAAGTGACCACAACATTTTTGTGTGATGAAATAAGATATAATGTCATTACATCTACTTCTCTGAAGCTTTATGGACGCATTCTAAGAGTAAAAATAATAATAATAGACTTTATTTATAGTAACATATAAGAGAAATAATAATAATAACAGACTTTATTTATAGTAACATATTTAGTAAACTAGTCCTAATCTTCCATGTGGCCCACATTTTTTCTGGGTTACTAAGAAACCAGTACTAAGCAATGTGGACACAGTCTTTTGATCAAGGAAACAACACTTGATGTTTGTGGGGTTCAAATGTGGTACCTCAAGATCTAGAGTCTGATGCTTTACCACTGCACCACAGCACTCCTGATGGCTAACGAGGATCTGTTTACATGCACTTACAAGCAAGGTCTTCGTTCTGCTGTGCCTCTAGACAATTTGCCTTGATACTTTCATATTCTTCTTCAATGTCTAGCTGACCTCTCATGGTTTGTAACACCCGCCGGGCTTTCTCTTCCTGCTGGCAGCTGATCAGCCAGCGCGGACTCTCAGGCATGAATATGAAGCCAATAAACAATATAAAACTGGGTAGTCCTGCTAGGCCCAACATGAATCTGTAAAATATTATATATATATACTGTAATTAACCCTTATCATGCTGAATATTCATTGAAGCCACACCCATTTCTGTCTATCAACCAATCAAATTACTTCATGTAATTTATTGCTACAAATTCATAAACTGAATGCCAAACAGTGTAGATCCTGATCAGATGGCTTCTTTAGAAGCCATCTGATCTGGATCTACACTGTTTGCAAAGATAGGGGTTGTTGTGAACAGCAGGATAAGGGTTAACATAACTCTTGTCTTGCTGAATGAATTCATTTAGCCATACCCATGTCTGACTTTCAACCAATCAGATTACTTGATGTAATTCATTCCTCTAAAAAATTCACAAACTGATCAAACAGCTTCTATTCTGTATCTTCACTATTTGCAAAATGTTTTTCATGTTCTGGTTCAGCAGGTCATATCAACCCATTATAAACTAGTGGACTCTTCCACTGCTATATTGGACATGTTCATTTGCCATATATGGGGTGTCAGGCCTATTCTTTTCATTAAGGACAATTCTGTTAGCAAATAGTGCAGGCCCTGATCTGATGCCGCATTCTGTGGCGTCTAATCTGGGCCTGCACTGTTTGCCAAGGTACGCCTTTAGGGGTTTCCCACATGCAATGGGTTATAGATTAGAATAACTAAAGCCAATATACCTTAGGGTTTTTTTTACCTAAATCACTGTCAATTGTCTCTGAGTGTAGGGTGGAAAAATAATTCTGAACTTTGACAAAGACTTTTCATTTAACCAACTCTGTATTGATTTGTTTGTTTGAAATGAGGCTTAACATCCCTGTCAACACTATTTGGGTCATTTTGGAGACGCTGCTTCCAAATTTATGGGACTTTTACCCGACATCGAGATGAAATGACATCTCAAGCCCTGTCACCCAATGAAACCAAAATTCTTATACTGTATGCATTGGACGGTCTGACTCACTCCACTTTGCCTGGGCAGGCTTAGTACTTCTAAGCGGTTTACCAGTACTCATGTATGGTCAGTTTCAGCTCTGCCTGGAAGCACCATGCAGCCCAATCTTATTTCTTCAAGTCCCAATGGGCGGGGTGACAACTCTGTATAGAAAAACACGCTTTCCAGTACTTGTGCATCCTTTATTGTGCGCTGTATATAAAACCTTAAATTTGCCCATGATTAAACTTCATTGGTCAGTGATAATCCCATGGACAACAGCAGTAAATGCCTATTGTGGTGTTACAGTTGGACTTCGATGGCTCGACATGAAATTCTGTTCCAGACAGGGGTAGTTCGAGCCACTGAGGGTTAGTGCCAGAAGGCGTAAAGGGGATAGCTTGGGGCTTCTTTTCAGTGTTCTATAACATACATGTATGCTGCGTGTACTCATTAGAATCGCCTCGTTGAGGCGATTCTAATGAGTACACACAGCATACATTTGCAAGATAAGGAACGAAAATGAATATAGCCTAAATTTTCACCTTACTATTTCTTATGTAGCGAAATTCCCTAGGGACTCAAGAAAGGGTTCTACTCAGCCAAGGTAAACGAGCCAGCGGTGTTCTTGCCATCAAAGTTCTACTGTATATGGTATTGTCCACTTTGGGTCCAATCCAAAAAGGAATATAGCAGCCTTTCTGAGTGACAACAAATGGCTTATGCAAGTGAGGGGTGATCAATTAAACCTTTAGCACTCTCTTGGCTAATTCAGCAGTCAACAAATTGTTGATATTTTTCTCAGAAAAACAGGACTTGACATTTAATGCAAATTGTCTCCATAGGAGACAATTTGCATGAAATGTCAAGTCTTGTTTCCTATGGAGATAATTTGCATGAAATGTCAAGTCCTGTTGCCCTGGAAAAAATTAGAAAAATATTTCAAAAGGTCATCTGCTATGACTACCTTTCTGGCAAGTCAGTGGAATTTAACCTATTTTGTATTGAATGGAATCTTCCACCTTATATATAGCAGGAGTCCATTTCAAAATTTAGGGATGTCATGTTGTGTTATCTTTAAAAAATTTAAGGCCTGCACTGTGTGCATATATCCCATTTTTGAGGTTTCCCTCCACTCATTTAGTACCAGAAACCCCAAATTCGTTAGCCTGGTAAACAGTGCAGGCCCAGATCAGACGCCGTATAACATGGCGTCTGATCAGGGCCTCCACTGTTTGCAAAAAATCAAGTCCATTTCCAAACAAATTTTGAAGAAAAAACATCCTGACGACCCTAAATTTTGAAATGGACTCCTGCTATATATAAGGAGGAAGATTCCATTTGGTACAAAAAGGGTTAACCTCTCTCATTCTAGTGGTATTCTACTGACAAATTTTACAGGTGAAGCTTACCGCCAGCCATTCACAGCATCTGGACTAAAAGCACCATCTATAACACTGGCCACAAACTGACCACCAGCTACCATGGCGATGTTGGTGGACACCAGCCGTCCTCTGATATGAGGTGGTGCACACTCAGCAACATAGATTGGCACAGTTGTTGATGACATACCTGAAAATACATGTAAAACTCTTTATAATACTCCTCATGATAACATGATTTTGGAAATGAAATGCTAAATGGATGAATCAAAAAGAACAGTAAAATTCCGCAATTAAGACCACCTAAAATTAAGACCAACTCTGTCTTAAAAAGCTTATTTTGAATGTTTCACTTAATTTTCCATTGTGATTTCTGCCCACAGTGTCCTCTCAGACAGGTCAAGGACCACCTTTGGGACTGTTCAAAAGTGGTCTTAAAGACCACTTTTGAACAGTCCCAAAGGTGGTCTTAATATAGGCATTTTACTGTATATAGATTGTATTGAAAAATCACCATAAATGTCATTTTTCTGTAATCAATATATTTCAGTTTGGATTAAAAACAAGATTGTTTGACCAAGAAGGTTTCCACTTCGAACCATATAAAGAGTGTTATAAAGAGGTTAATCGTGATGCAAACAACTTGTTTCTAAAAATGACAAAATACACTACCATTTTCAACAGGATTATTTTAACCCTTATTCTGCAGTTCAGGACAATCCCTACCATTGCAAACAGTGTAGATCCAGATCAGATGGCTTCTGGTCAGAATCTACACTGTCATTCAGTTTGGGAACGGAATGATATATCAAGTAATCTGACTGGCTGATAGCTGGTAATTCTGCAGGATAAGGGTTAATTTTATGATGAAAATGAAATGTCTAAACACACTGTGCTCTAATATTACAACAAATGCAAAAGGTACATTCTGATAAGGGGTCTACAATGTCTATCTCTAATTGCACGACCCGCAGAAAAAGGGACCAAGCGACCGACTGAAGTCAGTTGATTTTCTAAGAGTGCCCTAAAATTATCATGTCATTCTGTCAGTCTGTCTGTCCGTCCGTAACCCGTTTGTGAAAATTGGTGATAGTGACTTAACTCCTTGGAATATTTAAACAACCAGTGCTTCAGCTGAAGTGCACGACCCGCCGGATCTTTTTAGCTTTATGAGTGTTACCATATATGGGTATGGCGGCCATTTTGGTCATGTGACCTGGACATAAAACGGTTCCCCCAATAAATGCGCCTTATCGTAAGGAGCAAAAATATATCTTATACATTAGTACTGTATTCTGAATCGTTTGCAGGATAAAATCCAACACAAAAGCATATGTGTCAAAGTTTGACCTAGGCACAAAGAAGGTCAAGGTCAACCCAGGGTCACCATTTTAGCAATTTATGATGGGCCTACGTTCCAGATGCTATTTATCAAGTTTCTTGGAAATCTGCACAGTGGTTCTGGAGAAGACTATTTTTGAAGGGTTTTTACCAAATATTGCTTGGCGGCCATTTTGGTCATGTGACCTGGACCCCATGAGGAAATTTTGGTTTCCCCCATCCCGTAGAGGCTCCATATGAAATTTGACTTCAATCGGCCCAACGGTTTCCGAGGAGAAGCAGTTCGAAAATTTTCACATTTTTCGCCTCGGCGAGACTGTACTAAATGGAATGTAATATTTCGCAAGTTCATTGATAAGATCTCATTGATATTTATCAGTATGCCAAAAATTGTTTAAATATTCCAAGCGGTTAAGTCACTATCACCAATATTCACAAACGGGTTACAGACGGACAGATAGACAGACCATATATGGCTTGGCGGCCATTTTGGCAATTTTTGGTTTCCCCCATCCCATAGAGGCTCCATATGAAATTTGATTTCAATCGGCCCAACGGTTTCCGAGGAGAAGCAGTTCGAAAATTTTCACATTTTTCGCCTCGGCGAAGCTATACTAAATGGAATGTAATATTTCGCAAGTTCATTGGTTAGATCTCATTGATATCTATCAGTATGCCAAAAATTGTTTAAATATTCCAAGCGGTTAAGTCACTATCACCAATTTTCACAAACGGGTTACGGACGGACAGACAGACAAACCATATATGGCTTGGCGGCCATTTTGGTCATGTGACCTTCACCCCATGAGCAAATTTTATTTTCCCCCGTCCCATAGAGGCTCCATATGAAATTTGACTTCAATCGGCCCAACGGTTTCCGAGGAGAAGCAGTTCAAAAATGTTCGAAAATTTTCACATTTTTCGCCTCGGCGAGGCTATACTAAATGGAATGTAATATTTCGTAAGTTCATTGGTTAGATCTCATTGATATCTATCAGTATGCCAAAAATTGTTTAAATATTCCAAGCGGTTAAGTCACTATCACCAATTTTCACAAACGGGTTACGGACGGACCCAAAGAAGGTCAAGGTCAACCCAGGGTCACCATTTTAGCAATTTATGATAGGCCTACATCCCAGATGCTATTTATCAAGTTTCGTGGAAATCTGCCCAGTGGTTCTGGAGAAGACTATTTTTGAAGGGTTTTTACCATATATGGCTTGGCGGCCATTTTGGTCATGTGACCTGGACCCCATGAGCAAATTTTGGTTTCCCTATCCCATAGAGGCTCCATATGAAATTTGACTTCAATCGGCCCAACGGTTTCCGAGGAGAAGTAGTTCGAAAATTTTCACATTTTTCGCCTCGGCGAGGCTATACTAAATGGAATGTAATATTTCGCAATTTCATTGGTTAGATCTCATTGATATCTATCAGTATGCCAAATATTGTTTAAATATTCCAAGCGGTTAAGTCACTATCACCAATTTTCACTTACGGGTTACGGACGGACAGACAAACCATATATGGCTTGGCGGCCATTTTGGTCATGTGACCTTGACCCCAAGAGCAAATTTTGGTTTCCCCCATCCCATAGAGGCTCCATATGAAATTTGACTTCAATCGGCCCAACGGTTTCCGAGGAGAAGCAGTTCAAAAATGTTCGAAAATTTTCACATTTTTCGCCTCGGCGAGGCTATACTAAATGGAATGTAATATTTCGTAAGTTCATTGGTTAGATCTCATTGATATCTATCAGTATGCCAAAAATTGTTTAAATATTCCAAGCGGTTAAGTCACTATCACCAATTTTCACAAACGGGTTACGGACGGACAGACAGAATGACAGAATGACAGACTGACAGAATGACAGAATGACACGGTGATTTTAGGGCACTCTTAGAAAAAACCGACTTCAGTCGGTTGCTTTTTCTGCGGGTCGTGCAATTTTTGGCATACTGACAGATATCAATGAGATCTAACCAATGAACTTGCGAAATATTGCATTCCATTTAGTATAGCCTCGCCGAGGCGAAAAATGTGAAAATTTTTTATACTGCTTCTCCTCGGAAACCGTTGGGCCGATTGAAGTCAAATTTCATATGGAGCCTCTATGGGATGGGGGAAACCAAAATTTGCTCATGGGGTCCAGGTCACATGACCAAAATGGCCACCAAGCCATATATGGTCTGTCTGTCTGTCCGTCCGTAACCCGTTTGTGAAAATTGGTGATAGTGACTTAACCGCTTGGAATATTTAAACAATTTTTGGCGTACTGATAGATATCAATGAGATCTAACCAATGAACTTGCGAAATATTACATTCCATTTAGTATAGCCTCGCCGAGGGGAAAAATGTGAAAATTTTCAAACTGCTTCTCCTCAGAAACCGTTAGGGCGATTGAAGTCAAATTTCATATGGAGCCTCTATGGGATGGGGGAAACCAAAATTTGCTCATGGGGTCCAGGTCACATGACCATAATGGCACCCAAGCCATATATGGTAAAACCCCTTCAAAAATAGTCTTCTCCAGAACCACAGGGCAGATTTCCATGCAACTTGATAAATAGCATCTGGGACGTAGGCCCATCATAAATTGCTAAAATGGTGACCCTGGGTTGACCTTGACCTTCTTTGTGCCTAGGTCAAACTTTGACACATATGCTTTTGTATTGGAAAAGTGAGAATGCATTTTATCCTGCAAACGATTCAGAATACAGTACTAAAGTATAAGATATATTTTTGCTCCTTACGATAAGGCGCATTTATTGGGGGAACCGTTTTAGGTCCGGGTCACATGACCAAAATGGTCTCCATACCCATATATGGTAACACTCATAAAGCTAAAAGCATCCCGTGGGTTGTACACTTCAGCTGAAGCACTGGTTCTGTATAAAACTAACTTATAATTTTTGGATGGTTAACCCATTTTCAACTAGATGGAATGTTCCTTGCTGTTTGTTTAATTGTTTGTTTGTTTGATTTAACATTCCTGTCAACACTGTAAAAGTCATTTTTTAGACATTGCTTCCAATTTTGTGGGACTTTTACCTGACGTTGAGATGAAATGACATCTCAAGCCCTGTCGTCCAATGAAACCAATAGGGTTTATAAGCATGCTGTAAAAATCCTAAATATTGGGACACCTTGAAGACTTGCTGTGTTTCAACAAATTGGTTTCATGATCCAGCATGGTGTCCAAAAGGTGCAGAAGGAATGGCAAACAGTGTAGACCCTGATCAGACTGCTCCTTTACGGTACTATATATAGCAGGAGTCCATTTCAAAATTGTGACAATATCAAGCCCTGACAAAAATAAGAAAAACAAAAACTGTCACATGACAGCATAGTTTGCCTGTTTCACACCTTCAAGATAAACTATAAAATCACTGAACCATGAAATATAGGTTACAATGACCTAGGTATATTATGAGGTCATCTGGTGCGATTTGGACTGTCCATGCTTATAAACTCTATTCGTTTCATTGGGTGACATGGCTTGAGATGTCATTTCATCTCAGTGCTGGGTAAAAGTCCCACAAAATTGGAAGCAACGTCTCCAAAATGACCTATATAGTGTGGACGGGGACGTTAAACATCAAATCAAACAAACAAAATCATTAGGTCACATGGAATATATATTCCAAGTATGACATTTCTACAAGAAAAAATATTGCCCAAGTTATAAGACAAATCACTGAACCATGAAAACAGGTCACACTGACCTAGATAAATTTTAAGTAAATCATCTGGTCATATGGAACTTATAACCCAGGTATGCAGCTTCTCCATGAAATAGTATTCAAAACATATGGCACAATCACTGAACCATGAAATATAGGTCACACTGACCTAGATATATTTACATGTTATTCATAGGGTCACATGGAATTGATAATCCAGGTATAAAGTTTCTCCATCAAATAGTATACAAGATATATGGCAAAATCACTAAACCATGAAATATACGTCACCCTGACCTAGATATATTTTGAGGTCAATCATCTGGTTGCATGGAAGTAATATCCCATGTATGACAGTTCTCCATCTAATAGTCTTTGAGTTATAAGGCAAAATCATTGAACACTTACCTAGAAATATTTTATATCAATCATCAAGTCACATGGAACTGAAGATCCAGGTATGACATTTCTCCATCAAATATGGTAGTATTAAAGATAAAAGGCAAAATCACTGAACCATGAAATATAGGTCAATCATCGGGTCACATGGAACTAATATCCCATGTATATCATTTCTCCAATAAATACTCTTCAAGATATAAGGTAAAATCACTGGATCGTGAAATGCAGGTCACCATGGCTTTCACCCTTTTACACTTGAACCAATGTCACATAGTTGGCTGGTGTATAACCCCCTGTGTCTATAAACGTAATGGAAATGCATATAACAATCTACAAAAGGTGAAAGGTGTCCTAGATTTTGACCCTTAGGCCCCCCCACCAAAGTATGAACTAAACCTGAAATGTCATCTGCTAGTTTGATTGATGCTTGAGGTTGGTTAACCAATCTAAAGGCTATCATAAGTTAATAAGTGAGCTACAGCACAGAAATGTGTGCAAGTAAAGACTGTCAGTTCAATCTGTCTGAGTCTTTGTCAAATTGACACCCAAAGCTTCTACATGCTTCTTCATGCAGACACGTACTGGCTGCAGACTGAGTGGGTACGCAGGTTGATCCGAGTCTTTGTTGAGAGCGCAAGTCTGCCGACAAAGTCTTGCCTGACACAGCAGTAGTCTGAGTATCAATAACCCATTCTTATCTTGAAATCCATAAAAGGGACATACGGTAGGTAAACAGTGCAGACCCAGATCAGATGCCACATCATGATGTGGCATCTGATCAGGCACTGCACAGTTTGCTAACAAGATTTTCCATGAAAAACAGAACAAAAAGTAACCCTTAAATGACAAAATGGACTTGTCCAACAGAAATGTGAAACAATGGAAGACTGTCCTGAAGAACACAATGGGATAACAAAACATCCTAAAATAGGAAAAAAATATCAATAACCCATAGCATGAATGATTGAACTGCCAATAGTTGTATAGTGTATTGTCACAACCATGAAAATAATAAGATTTCCAGTCAAAAGAAAGCATAAAACGGCAGTTTAATAAAATGATAATACTGTTCTACAGACTGGTAAAATGTTTGATACAGAAAGCAATATGATTTATTAGACATTGTCAGCCAACAATATTTTTGTCAGCCAAGTTTTCTACAATTCTAAATGATCAGTGTTCAAGACAAAAATTATTTGTATTGAGAACAGTAACTGTTATCTTACTGGTGTTTGAATTTAGGCCACATTAACCTTTTTTGTACCAAATGGAATCTTAAATTCCTCCTTATCGAGTCCATTTCAAATTAGGGGTGTCAGGTTTTGTTCTCTTCACATCTTATTTGGAAAATGGCTGAATTTTTTGGAAACAGGGTACCCGTTTTGGGGTTTCCGGTACGAAAAGGTTAATAGGATCTTACATGAGAGTTCATGTATTACTGAATTTATTAAACAGGTTGAGGAAAAGGGATAAAATGTGAGGCTATCCCTTTAACCCTTTTCCTTAACGAGTTTAATAAATTCAATAATACATGAGCACAAATGCAAGATTCTATTTATCACATGACATTTAGAAATATATTTGATTTACAATTTCTTTACAAAAATGTCAATATTCCATCATAAGTAAACATGACGTTGTTCAGAACCTCATATGTGTAACGTTATTGGGCATATCCAACAAATTTGCATATTTAATCTACTATATGGATTACTGAATTCATTACATGGCTTTATTACACTCTCAGACGTGATGTCATATGATAAATGCAATTACTGTCCTCAACCCCTGGAATTAACTCCTTTCCAAACTTAGCAAGGGATTGCAGGGGAAATTATCAAAGGTTTTACTTTCAAAAAAATACCCTGTTTCTCTACAAAAATCCTTGATGTAATTCATTCCTATAAATTCACCAAATGAAGACCCAGATCAGATGGCATCTTTATTTTTTTCCTTTAAAAGAAGACCCCCTTTTCATTTAATACTTATTCTGCTGAACAGGACAAACCCTACCTTTGCAAACAGTATAAATCGAGATCAAAAAGTGTAGATCTTGGGTGCAGGATAAGGGTTAAAAATAGACCCCTTTTTCCTTAAAAGTACCGTATTTACTGTATGCATTTGGACAGACAGGCTTGAGCAAAGAGTGAAAACCCAGACGAGATACAGAATGTGGCATCTCATCAGGGTCTACACTGTTTACCACATACTATTCTTAGACACATAATTTGGTAGTTATTGTACGTGTTCAAATTTTAGAACAAGTACTTTGAAAAAGCACAAACAAGCCAAGATTAGTATTCTTAACCCATTTTGTACTGGAAACCCAAAACAGGTACTTAACAAACTGTGTAGGCCCAGATCAGACACCGCAGACCACAGTATCTGACCTGGGCCTACACTGACTGCAAAACATCCAGCCAGTTTCCAAATAGATTTTGAAGAAAACACAATCTGACATCCCCGAATTTTGAAATGGACACCTGTATATATATATATAAGGAGGAAGATTTCATGTGGTACAAAAAGGGTTAAAGTGACTTGCAAAGGAGAGCAAACTGCAGATAATGCTTTTAAATGCACTAAAGACACTTTTAAAATGCATTTGTACTCGGAAGTGAGAAGTCGCTATGCAACAGCAACAGTAGCTTGATATTAGATAACTTCACTGCATTGATTCCTACAAACTTGTCTAATTGATAATCAGAAAAGCAGTTTTCTGAGGTTTTACTGAAACCCAAATATAAAGACGGAAGATTTTTTGTTTTTTGAGTTGAACAGCCCTGTCAACAATATTAAGGTCAAGTTTATAGCTAACTGCAATTTTCCTGGGCAGGCATATAGATAAGCAGTTAACAAGAGCAGTGCACATTCTTCCGCAAGAAACTAACAACTGCCCTTCTTGAATCTGCAGAAGGGAGTGAATAACCAAATAAAAGATCTCATGATCCATCTCCACAAAAGAGTGTTGCTGACCCGACAATTATCAAACCCATGACCTCCTGATCATTAGACAGACACACATCAGACTGATGACCCTGCTAGCATTCTACATAAATCTACAGCGGGCCGTTAGCGGCCCGTCAGCTACCCTGACGGGCCGCTATCGGCCCGCTGTAGATTTATGTAGAATGCTTACTGGGGAGGTACTGAGGCTAGCTAGGATGGAAGTTTCTTGAACAGATCACTTGAGAGATCAGGGTATGGAAGAAATTAAAGATGTGCAAAAGGCTGCTTTCAATGATTACAATGAAACCTAGGGTATGTTTCAAACTCAGCTGGCATGCTGACTTTTACAAAACCCTCAGCTCTGACATCAAGCAATAGACTTCAATGGCCATGGTGACCCACAAATCAATTAACCTTTAGCATGCTGTAGGCGCATTCGTGCGCCCGTGAAAATGTAATGGCGCCACACTGTAGGCGCAATCGTACGCCGAAATTGACTGGTGCGCTTGGTGCGACTCATAGAAAAGGAGGAACTCTCGTTTTTCGGTGCGGTTTGGCATTTCGGTATCAAATAACATCCGGGCATCGATGAAAAAAAAAAACTTGCCGTTTCGATGTTTTTGGATGGATTTTCTTCGGGTTTTCTGGGTAAGGATGCAATTTTTTGAGGAAATCGCTACTTTCTGACGAACTTGATCTAATCGAGCCCAAAATACGCTCTGAAAGGGTGTTTTAAACGATTTTTCGACTCAGTCAGCTGAGTGACAGTAGGCTACTTTCGTTTTCCATATGCTTTGAATGGTGGAGAAATCAAGAAAAATACGGGTTTTTGCGTGTTAAAAGTTGCTGAAAATGGTAGTATTTGATAAAAACAATTCAGTGGGACGGAGTATCGATAAAAAAATTAATTCAGCATGCAAAAGGTTAAAGTAAATCACAGTTGAAGTGAATTTCTTTCTTTCCTTGCATTCTTTCTTTCCTTCTCTTTTTTCCCTTTCTTTCTTTAGGGTAATTGGGAGTGCTGATTCAAGTGAACCATGAAATGAAGGTCGATGTCAACCATGGATGCTTGCATTAAAATTGTCAAGTATTATTAACCCTTATCCTGCTGAGCCCGGATATGCCTTATTTTCCAAACAATGAAGATCCAGATCAGATGGCTTCTGACGAAGCCATCTGATCAGGATCTACATTGTTTGCCATTCAGATTGTGAATATGTTGCAATAATTTGCATCAAGTAATCTGATTGGTTGATAATGGGTAGTGGGTGTGGCATGTATGAATATTCAGCAGGACAAGGGTTAATGAAGCACTACAGTTCTTGAGAAATGGACTTGAACATCAGGGTGAATGCTATCATTTATTTAGGTGAGACATGTATCTTAGCAGATTTGGTTACCACATTTTGTTATATTTTAAATATTGCAAGTCTCGCTACTTTGGGCATCTCCTTCCTGATGCCCGGGACTTCCGTGGAGCGAGGGCCATGTTTGCTGATGTTGGCTTGGTGGGGGATGCCTATCTGGATCAGGCGTCTCTTGCCTGATGCCTCCAGCTGACATTTCTCATGAGCTACGTCGGTCGGTGTGTGCTGGGAGGGGGATGTGCTGTGTTTGCCGGGTCTTGTCCATCATCCTTTTCGGTTTCAAAACTTTGGGGTTAAGACACACTGATGAAGTTTAAATATCAGAAAGGCCTCTGTGTCACTAAATTTGGTATAGTTACACCTTAATTGCAACCAGTGGGTCGGTATCTCTGCTGGTGGATGATTGGTTCGTCCCAGAGGGTATCATCAGCTCAGTATCAGTTCCTTAGTGCTGAGATTGATACTGCAGTATTGACGTCAGCACTCAAGTACTGATTTAAATAACTATATTATATTTTTAACTTTTGCAGTGTAAAATTCTAACTTTTCTAAAACTAAGACTGACTTGTCAGGTGAGACATGTATCTTAGCGGATTTGGTTACCACGTTTTGTTATATTTTAAATATTGCAAGTCTTGCTTCTTTGGACATCTCCTTCCTGATGCCCGGGACATCCATGGAGCGTGGGCCATGTTTGCTGATGTTGGCTGGGTGGGGGATGCCTATCTGGATCGGGCTTCTTTTGACTGATGCCTCCAGCTGACATTTCTCATGAGCTACGTCAGTCGGTGTGTGCTCGGAGGGGGATGTGCTGTGTTTGCCAGGTCTTGTCCATCATCCGTTTCGGTTTCAAAACTTTGGGGTTTAGACACACTGATGAAGATTAAATGTTAGAAAGGCCTCTGTGTCACTAAATTTGCTATATTTACACCTTAATTATAACGCTTTTATAGTTCTTGTGAAATGGACTTGAATATTAGGGTATCAATGCTAGGGTTGATGCAATAATTCACCATGTCAGTGAACCATGAAATGTAGATCAAGGTCAAATATGAATACATGCATTACAGCTGCCATCCCTAGTTGCAAGTGTGTACCAAGTATCATTAAAGAAGCTCTTACAATTCTTGAGAAATGGACTTGAACATTATGGTGACTGCTAGAGTTGACACAATATTCACTAAGTCAGTGAACCATACAATGAGGTCAAGGTCAAATATGGATGCTTGCATTATAGTTACCATCCCTAGATGCATATTAGTACAAAGTATCTTTCAGAAGCTCTTATAGTTCTTGCAAATAGGCTATAAGCTATAGGATCGTGGGAAATGTTAATGGCCTGATGAAGAAACCAACAAACAGATGAATGAAGAAAGAATGGACAACTGGACAGAAAACCAGACTCCAATATCATCGCCATGCTTATTAACTCTTAGACTGAGAAAAAATTACAACTGCAAATCTGGGCAGTTAGAGGGGGTATCCCAACAAAAGACACCACTTCTGCCTTGAATTGGCCTCTATTTTCTTGGTATTTCTACAAACTGTTTACCTATAGGGGGCTGCCATTCTAGGGGAAGAAGTGGTCACATGACTTCCATATATGAAAATCACCTGATAAACTGGGAACCATTTAAGACACATTCAGGAGATTAGCGATCATTGTATGCAATACTGAATAGAATTGGTGACATATGTAGGTTCTACTCCTGTTCAATCTTCATCCTCCCCACTGGAAATAATTTTGTTGAAATTATTCTGTTTTCCAGAACATTGCTATGAAATCCTCATGTGAAGCCTCACTTTCTTGTCATATTGTAAATGTAATATTTGGGTCATGTTTTCCATGGGTAAAACCCAGTACCTGGCTTTCTGGTAAAGAGTTGTGCATTTGTATGACAGTACATCCATGAGCACCTAGTCTGAGTGTGTGTGAATTTGAGATGTTCCAGGGTTGCATAACCCTCCAAAACAACAATAGTTTGGCATTAAAGTAGGTATTAAAGCAATAAAATGGAAAATTAAATATTACCCATTAAACCAAGTCTAAGTGAAACAATTATTTTCTTTGTATTCAACTAATTCCCAGTGATAATGTTTTAATATACTTTCATAGAAATACAAACCATTTAATTGGCAAGGCTCTTTGAGCCCAGGGCTCTGAGGATTTCAGATATGATGGCTAAAGTTAATCAACCCTGCTAGCAGTACATTTCAGAACCACATTGATTCCAAACAATGCATTGCAATAGGAACAACAAAGAAAACTCAAGTAGGGATTTCCTGTTAGAAACAGAATTTGAAGTACTGATTAGAATCACCTCAGTGAGGCATCTCTGTGAGTTGATACTAACAAGTACCCACAAAATATGTTTTTATGTAGTAATAAGGAAGCTTTTCTCACAGTTATGCAAAAGACCCATTATCTGGAGCTTATGACTGGGAGGCAGCACAGAAAGGTGGCTGATGCAGCAAAAACAAGCAGATTATTCCCCAAGGAATAGGCTTTATTTCAAACCAATTAATCAGCAAGTTGTGCAGTTTTCTGGCATTAATGGCATAAAATCTATTGACTTGTAAAAGACAATAAACTAATGCTGTAACCCTAAGGAATGCGTTCAGTCTTCAAAATCTGCCATTTTATGTAGGGGTCTGTTAATTAATGTGGATGGACAGGGATACAATTAAAGCCATATTAATACTAGATACTGCACAAAATCTACGTTACGTTAACTGAAAAACATGTCCACCTCTAGGGGTACGTAGATTTTGTGCAATATATGATGAATACAGCTTCAGGAGAGGCAACTCTTCCAAACATGTTTTGTGTCCCTTATAAGTAGAGGTCTACTTTTAAAGGAAAGAATTTGCTCCTGAGGAGCAAATTCTTTCCTTTAAGAGTATACCCCATTTTACCTTAAAAGTACTGTATTTACTATACGTATTCGGGCAGAAAAGCATACAAGAAGTGACAAAAGTTATCTCCCCTGTAAAGATGTTGATTGTTTGTTTGCTTTTTGAAAAAGCACAAACAAGCCAAGATTAGTATTCTTAACCCATTTTGTACTGGAAACCCAAAACAGGTACTTAACAAACCTTGCAGGCCCAGATCAGACGACGCAGACCACAGCGTCTGATCAGGGCCTACACTGATTGTAAAACATCCAGCCAGTTTCCAAACAGATTTTGAAGAAGACACAAACTGACACCCCTAAATTTTGAAATGGACTCCTGTATATATATATATAAGGAGGAAGATTTCATTTGGTACAAAAAGGGTTAAAGACTTTCTTGTAAAGGAAAGCAAACTGCAGATAATGCTTTTAAATGCACTAAAGACACTTTTAAAATGCATTTGTACTGGGAAGTGAGAAGTCGCTATGCAACAGCAACAGTAGCTTGATATTTGATAACTTCACTGCATTGATTCCTACAAACCTGTCTAAGGCCAGAGATTTTTTATTTTTCGGTTTACAAACCCTTCCGACCCCATTTTTTTTTTAAAATGAAATAAAAATAAAATTGTATTTTGAAGATTTTATTTTATTTTTTCCATCCACTTTCTCTGTATCTGTCCTTCGGTAAATAAATTCACATACCAATTTAATAAACTCACGGAGGATTTTATAATTTCAACACATGGTTTGTTTCTTTGGGAATATAGCAGTTCAATATTTAAATACTGGGTGCATGTTCAGAAGTGAGAATAAATTGGTCATCACCAGCTGTCTGTGATGGACAAAATGGTGTCCACTATCGGATGAAAATCAAACATATCTGACTAGAATAATTTACATGTACATGGACACAATGGCAGCTTCCAGTGAGGAGCCACCAATTTATTTTAAATTTGAAATGAAAAATATTTTGTGTGCATTAGGCTAATAGTGGAATTGTGAAATGTCATCATAATTGAATGGCAGGGTAAAAAAGCTATAGTATCGGGTACTCGGAAAATTGACATCATGACAAACGAGATATGATGTGGTGGGTCAATGGTCAACCTCGCACATGATGTCATCGTTTGGTGTTCTGCTGTTGTGGTTGCATTTGGATTTGTCTGAAGGCAAGATGCAGTAGTTCCCATAGTTTTATAAACAACTGCCTAAACTATGAAGGTGTACGTCAATAGAAAATGTGTAAGCACTTTTAAAGATAAATAGCATGGGACAGATACCGCATATAAAATAGGGCAGTAACAGACTATCATTGAAAAGAAAAAAATGCCGACATTAATAGATTTTATTTTTATTTTTTCATAAACTCGCCATTGTAAATGCTTTTATTTTTAATTTTATTCCCTCCTCCCGACAGCAAAATTTTCAAAACTTTCTTGTAAACCCAAAGATAAATAACTCTGGCCTAATTGCAGCTGCAAGTAAATGATCTTTTAAAAATGCTAGAAAAGTAGTTTTCTGGGGTTTTACTGAAACCCAAATACATTTGTTTGTTTGATTTGAAGTTTAACGTCCCCGTCAACACTGTAAAGGTCATTTTGGAGATGTTGCTTCCAATTTTGTGGGACTTTTACCCGATATTGAGATGAAATGACATCTCAAGCCCTGTCGCCCAATGAAACCAATAGGGTTCATAAGCATGGATGGTCCGACTCGTGCGCACCGCTTTGCCTGGCCAGGCTAAGATCCTCTAAGCGGTTTACCAGTACTCGTGTGCGGGTCGGATTCAGCTCTGGGTGGAAACATCATGCAGCCCATATATTTCTTCAAGCCCCGATGGGCGGGGGCCGTAAAAACCCTAATACAAGGATGGAAGATTTTTTGTTTGTTTGAGTTGAACAGCCCAGTCAACAATATTAAGGTCAAGTTTAGCTTTCTACAATTTTCCTGGGCAGGCATATAGATAAGCAGTTAACCAGAGCAGTGCACATTCTTTCGCGAGAAACTAACAACTGCCCTTCTTGAATCTGCAGAAGGGAGAGAATAACCATAAAAGATTTCATGATCCATCTCCACAAAAGAGTGTTGCTGACCGATAGGTATCAAACCCATGACCTCCTGATCATCAGTCAGACATGCATCAGACTGATGAGGTACTGAGGCTAGCTAGGATGGAAGTTTCTGGAACAGATCACTTGAGAGATCAGGAAGATGTGCAAAAGGCTGGTTTCACTGATTACAATAAAAAATGTCCTGTGGAAGCTAGGGTATGTTTCAAACTCAGCTAGCATGCTGATTTTTACAAAACCTTCAGCTCTGACATCAAGCAATAGACTTCAATGGCCATGGTGACACACAAATCAATTAAAGTAAATCAGAGTTGAAGTGAATTTTTTTCTTTCCTTGCATTCTTTCTTTCCTTCTCTTTTTTTTTTTCCTTTCCTTCTTTAGGGTGAATGTGAGTGCTGATTCAAGTGAACCATGAAATGTAGGTCAATGTCAACCATGGATGCTTGCATTAAAATTGTCGAGTATTATTAATGAGGCACTACAGTTCTTGAGAAATGGACTTGAACATCAGGGTGAATGCTATCATTTATTTAGGTGAGACATGTATCTTAGCAGATTTGGTTACCACGTTTTGTTATATTTTAAATATTGCAAGTCTCTCTACTGTGGACATCTCCTTCCTGATGCCTGGGACTTCCATGGAGCGTGGGCCATGTTTGGCGGGCCCGGCAAACACAGCACATCCCCCTCCGAGCACACACCGACCGACGTAGCTCATGAGAAATGTCAGCTTGAGGCATCAGGCAAGAGACGCCCGATCCAGATAGGCATCCCCCACCGAGCCAACATAAGCAAACATGGCCCACGCTCCACGGAAGTCCCGGGCATCAGAAAGGAGATGTCCAAAGTAGCGAGACTTGCAATATTTAAAATATAACAAAACGTGGTAACCAAATCCGCTACGATACATATCTCACCTGACAAGTCAGTCTTAGTTTTAGAAAAGTTAGAATTTTATACTGCAAAAGTTAAAAATATAATATAGTTATTTAAATCAGTACTTGAGTGCTGACGTCAATACCGCAGTATCAACCTCAGCACTAAGGACATGATACTGAGCTGATGATACCCTCGGGGATGAACGAATCATCCACCAGCAGAGATACCGACCCAGTGGTTGCAATTAAGGTGTTACTATACCAAATTTAGTGACACAGAGACCTTTCTACTGATATTTAATCTTCATCAGTGTGTCTAAACCCCAAAGTTTTGGAACCTAAACGGATGATGGAAGATCTTCCATCATCCGTTTAGGTTTCAAAACTTTGGGGTTTAGACACACTGATGAAGATTAAATATCAGAAAGGCCTCTGTGTCACTAAATTTGGTATATAGTTACACCTTAATTATAAAGCTTTTATAGTTCTTGTGAAATGGACTTGAATATTAGAGTGTCAATGCTAGGGTTGATGCAATAATTCACCAAGTCAGTGAACCATGAAATGTAGATCAAGGTCAAATATGAATACCTCCAATACAGTTTTCATCCCTAGATGCAAGTGTGTACCAAGTATCATTAAAGAAGCTCTTATAATTCTTGAGAAATGGACTTGAACATTATGGTGACTGCTAGAATTGACACAATAAACGCTAAGTCAGTGAACCATACAATGAGGTCAAGGTCAAATATGGATGCTTGCATTAAAGTTACCATCCCTAGATGCATGTTTGTACCAAGTATCTTTCAGAAGCTCTTATAGTTCTTGCAAATAGGCTATAAGCTATAGGATCGTGGGAAATGTTGATGGCCTGATGAAGAAACCAACAAACAGATGAATGAAGAAAGAATGGACAATTGGACAGAAAACCAGACTCCAATATCATGCCATGCTTATTTACCCTTTGACTGAGAAAAAATAACAACTGCAAACTGGGCAGTTAGAGGGGGGTATTCCAACAAAAGACGCCACTACTGCCTTGAATTGGCCTCTATTTTCTTGGTATTTCTACAAACTGTTTACCTATAGGGGGCTGCCATTCTAGGGGAAGAAGTGGTCACATGACTTCCATATATGAAAATCACCTGATAAACTGGGAACCATTTAAGACACATTCAGGAGATTAGCGATCATTGGCCATATTCGACTGGGAAGTTTCATGAAATTTTCGTGAAATTCCACGCAGGAGTGTGGTGTTATCTTGTAATAGCCGATCACATGGTCCAATCAAATATGAGTTATTTTTCAAATACATAAGCGATCGTGGAGCACGATTCTATTCGAAGGAAAAGTCGAACCTTTCGTGCACCACGGTCGCTTATGAGCTATACACAAATTAAATATTTGATTGGACCATGTGACCAGCTATTACAACTAGGAACCACACTCCTACGTGGAATTTCACGGAAATTTCACGAAACCTACCAGTCGAATACCGTCATTGTATGCAATACTGAATAGAATTGGTGACATATGTAGGTTCTACTCCTGTTCAATCTTCATCCTCCCCACTGGAAATAATTTTGGTGAAATGATTCTGTTTTCAGAACATTGCTATGAAATCCTCATGTGAAGCCTCACTTTCTTGTCATATTGTAAATGTAATATTTGGGTCATGTTTTCCATGGGTAAAACCTAGTACCTGGCTTCCTGTTTGTATGACAGTACGTCCATTTTTTTGCAGGAGCACCTAGTCTGAATGGGTGCATCTGATGTCTGGTGAGTTTCAGATGTTACAGAGTTGGCATAACCCTCTAAACGACAATAGTCGGCATTAAAGTAGGTATTAAAAGCAATAAAATGGAAAAGTATTACCCATTAAATCAAGTCTAACTGAAACTAGAGAAAGCGACCTGTCGGTCACGTATACCCCCGGCCAGTGCCACCCTCTGATATATCTTTCGAGCTTGTATGTAATATGAATGAAGAAGTCTAGAAGCTAGAAGAATCTATAATGTGCTTATAAAATCTAAACCAAACATAATCTTTCTAAATGGACCAAGGGAGTGAGAGCATCAAGTTACTGAAGGGGTGGGGGCATCAATGTTACTGAAGCAGCAGGGTGGGGTATGCATCAATGAAATCTTTGAACTGGTGTGCAACATTGATGCAAGTATCAATTGAATTTGTCTTAGAGTTTAGAACATTATGTAACAGGCATCTGTAAACTTTCTAAGTCCATGACCCTGAGGTCTAGGTCATTGAGGGTGGGGAAGCGACATGCATCTCAAAATCTTTGAACTGGTATGCAACATTGATGCAAGTATCAACTGAATTTGTCTTAAGAGTTTAGAACAAACAGGCATCTATAAACTTTGTCATAAAACTTTAACCAAACGTAAAATTTCTAAGTCTGTGACCTTGACCTCAAGGTCACTGTGGGGGGTGGGACATGCATCAATGAAATCTTTAGACCAGTATGTAACTTCAGTGTAAGTATCAACTAAATCTATCAAAGGGTTCAGAAGATACAACCTCTTAGAAACTTTAACGCAAAACTTTAACCAAGATGTAAAATTTCTAAGTCTGTGACCTTGACCTCAAGGTCACTGTGGGGGGTGGGCCATGCATCAATGAAATCTTTAGACCAGTATGTAACTTCAGTGTAAGTATCAACTAAATCTATCAAAGGGTTCAGAAGATACAACCTCTTAGAAACTTTAACGCAAAACTTTAACCAAAATGTAAAATTTCTAAGTCTGTGACCTTGACCTCAAGGTCAATGTGGGGGTGGGACATGCATCAATGAAATCTTTAGACCAGTATGTAACTTCAGTGTAAGTATCAACTAAATATATCATAGGGTTCAGAAGATACAAACTCTTAGAAACTTTAACGCAAAACTTTAACCAAATGTTAACGGACGGACGGATGGACGGACGGACAGACGGACGGACGGACGTTCTCACGGATGTATACTTATGTGGCTATTTTTGGCAGGATTGATACTTAAGTGGCTACTTTTAGCCACAGAAAAGAAGTATTTTCGGTGTCTAACGGAATAAATCCCATAGACTTACATTGATTCTGTCCATTTACATAGCCACCTAACTATACATTTGTTGGTGCGGAAGGACGGACGGACGGACAGACGGAAGGACGGAAACACGGACGTTCTGACGGACGGACGGACGAATGGCAGGACGAAAACTATATACCCCCATAGCATACTTCGTATGCCGGGGGTATAACAATTATTTTCTTGGTATTCAACTTATTCCCAGTGAACTACAAACCATTTAACCCTTGACCTGCTGAATATTTAACAAGAGGCCCATGGGCCACTATGCTCACCAGAGCTCAGGTGGGCACTGCCCATCCTGCCCAATGGCAGCCATGTATTTTAACATGATATCATTTTAATCCACCAAATGAACCCCCATGTCCAAATGAGCACCCATGTGGACTCAGCATCTGAAAAGTTAGGCCTTTTATGAAGTAGAGGGGGTGGGGCATGGACCCAATGGAGCCCTGGTTGGTATCACTAAATGCGTCTTATCATAAGAAACAAAAATATATATGGTTTAGCAGTGGGGATCTGTAAGGCTCCTTTAACAGTTGAGGGGTTGGGGCATGCCCTGTTGATCCCAGGAAAGCCCAAACTGTTGTCCCTAAATGTGTCTTATCATAAGGACCAAGTATATATATGGTTCAGTGCTGGGAATCTGACCGGTTTCAGAGATTTGAGGCCCTTTTATGAAATAGGAATGGCCCCTGCGGACCCCGCTACAGTAGGTGTGCTAATAATAAGGAACAAGAACATATATGATTATGGGGTGGGGATTTGAATGGTTTCTGAAATATAAAGCCTTTTATGAAATGGAAGGGCGGGGCACATTGCCTCAGCACAAAGAGACCTCCAGGTTGGTGTGATTGAACGAGTCTTATCATAAGGAACAAGTATATGGTTATGGGGTGGGGATCTGAACTATTTCTGATATATATGGCTTTTAATGAAGTAAAGCGGTGTGGCATGGCCTGGGCGTGCCCCGGGGACTCCCAAGCTGGTGTCACTGAATGCGTCTTATCATAAGAAAGATGAATATATATGGTTTAGGGTGGGGCTAAGAACATTCTCTGAGATATAAGGCCTTATGTGAAGTGGAGGGGTGGGGCAAGGCCCAGGGAGACTCCCAGGTTGGTGTCAATGAATGTGTCTTATCATAAGGAACAAGACTATATATGGTTAAGGGGTGGCCATCTGTAGGGTTTCCGAGATATTGTGATATTATGAAATGGAGGGGGTGGGGCATGGCCCCAGCATATCCCTGGGAACCCCCAGGTTGGTGTTACTGAATGCGTCTTATCATAATGAACAAGAATATATATGGTTTAGGAGTGGGGATCTGAACAGTTTCTGAAATATATGGCCTTTTTTTTAGTGGAGGGGTGGGGCAAGGCCCCAGCGCGTCTTTGAGGACCCCCAGGTTGGTGTCAATGAATGTGTCTTATCATAAGAAGCAAGCATATATATGGTTTATGGGCGGGGATCTGTAAGGTTTCCGAGATATTGGGCCTTTTATCAAATGGAGGGGGTGGGGCATGGCCCCGGTGCATCCAGGGGACTCCCAGGTTGATGTCACTGAATGGGTCTTATCAAAAGGAACAAGAATATATATGGTTTAGGGGTGGGAATCTGAATGGTTTCCGAGATATTGGGCCTTTTATAAAGTTGAGGGGGTGGGGCCTGACCTGTGCGCATTCCTGACGACCCCCAGGTTGGTGTTACTGAATGCGTCTTATCAATAGGAACAAGAATATATATGGTTTAGGGGTGGGGATCTGAACAGTTTCTGAGATATATGGCCTTTTGTGAAGTAGAGGGGTGGGGCAAGGCCCCAGCGCATCTCTGAGCACCCCCAGGTTGGTGTCAATGAATGTGTCTTATCATAAGAAGCACGCATATATATGGTTTAGGGGCGGGGATCTGTAAGGTTTACGAGATATTGGGCCTTTTATGAAATGGAGGGGGTGGGGCATGGCCCCGGCGCATCCAGGGGACTCCCAGGTTGATGTCACCGAATGGGTCTTATCATAAGGAACAAGAATATATATGGTTTAGGGGTGGGGATCTGAATGGTTTCCGAGATATTGGGCCTTTTATTAAGTGGAGGGGGTGGGGCATGACCTCGGCACATCCCTGAGGACCCCAAGGTTGGTGTTACTAAATGCGTCTTATCAATAGGAACAAGAATATATATGGTTTAGGGGTCGGGATCTGAATGGTTTCTGAGATATATGGCCTTTTATGAAGTGGAGGGGGGTGGGGCATGGCCCCGGCACAACCTGGGGGACCCTCAGGTTGGCATAAAAGCATATGGCTGAAAGAATTTTACTCAAGAAACATTTCTATAAAAGTTTTGTCCAAATATCTGCAATGACTTGGCAGTAAATGCCATTTTTCAATTTTCCCCATTATAAGTCTATGGAAACTCTAAGTTGCCATAGCAACCAAACTAATGGGCCGATTTTCATAAAAAACACAAACTTTCAATCCCCCTGCCCAAGGATGCTACAGATAAAATTTGGGCTGAATCGGTCCAGTGGCTTCAGAGAAGAAGATGTTTGAAAGTGTTGACGTCAGACGACGACGACGACAACGACGACGACAACGACGACGACGACGACGACGACGCCGGACAACTGCCTATCCTATAAGCTCCCCCGGAGCCTTCGGCTCTGGTGAGCTAAAAATGCCACACCCATTACAGATTATCAGCCAATCAGATTACTTGATGCAAATTATTGCAACAAGTTCATAAACTGGATGACAAACAATGAAGATCCTGATCAGAAGCCATCTGATCTGGATCTACATTGTTTCAAAGATAAGGCATATCCGGGCTCAGCAGGACAAGGGTTAATTGGCAAGGCTCTTTGAGCCCAGGGCTCTGAGGATTTCAGATATGATGGCTAAAGTTAATCACCCCTGATAGCAGTACATTTTAGAACCACATTGATTCCAAACAATGCATTGCAATGGAACAACAAAGAAAACTCAAGTAGGGATTTCCTGTTAGAAACAGAACTTGAAGTACTGATTAGAATCACCTCAGTGAGGCATCTCTGTGAGGTGATTCTAACAAGTACCCAGAAAATATGTTTTTATGTAGTAATAAGGAAGCTTTTCTCTCAGTTATGCCAACAACTCCTCATCTATAGCTTATGACTGGGAGGCAGCACAGAAAGGTGGCTGATGCAGCAAAAACAAGCAAATTATTCCCCCAAGAATAGGTTTTATTTCAAACCAATTAATCAGGAAGTTGTGCAGTTTTCTGGCATTAATGGCATAAAATCTATTGACTTGTAAAAGACAATAAACTAATGCTGTAACCCTAAGGAATGCGTTCAGTCTTCAAAATCTGCCATTTTATGTAGGGGTCTGTTAATTAATGTGGATGGACAGGGATACAATTAAAGCCATATTAATACTAGATACTGCACAAAATCTACGTTACGTTAACTGAAAAACATGTCCACCTCTAGGGGTACGTAGATTTTGTGCAATATATGATGAATACAGCTTCAGGAGAGGCAACTCTTCCAAACATGTTTTGTGTCCCTTATAAGTAGAGGTCTACTTTTAAAGGAAAGAATTTGCTCCTGAGGAGCAAATTCTTTCCTTTAAGAGTATACCCCATTTTACCTTAAAAGTACTGTATTTACTATACGTATTCGGGCAGAAAAGCATACAAGAAGTGACAAAAGTTATCTCCCATGTAAAGATGTTGATTGTTTGTTTGCTTTTTGAAAAAGCACAAACAAGCCAAGATTAGTATTCTTAACCCATTTTGTACTGGAAACCCAAAACAGGTACTTAACAAACCTTGCAGGCCCAGATCAGACGACGCAGACCACAGCGTCTGATCAGGGCCTACACTGATTGTAAAACATCCAGCCAGTTTCCAAACAGATTTTGAAGAAGACACAAACTGACACCCCTAAATTTTGAAATGGACTCCTGTATATATATATATAAGGAGGAAGATTTCATTTGGTACAAAAAGGGTTAAAGACTTTCTTGTAAAGGAAAGCAAACTGCAGATAATGCTTTTAAATGCACTAAAGACACTTTTAAAATGCATTTGTACTGGGAAGTGAGAAGTCGCTATGCAACAGCAACAGTAGCTTGATATTTGATAACTTCACTGCATTGATTCCTACAAACCTGTCTAAGGCCAGAGATTTTTTATTTTTCGGTTTACAAACCCTTCCGACCCCATTTTTTTTTTAAAATGAAATAAAAATAAAATTGTATTTTGAAGATTTTATTTTATTTTTTCCATCCACTTTCTCTGTATCTGTCCTTCGGTAAATAAATTCACATACCAATTTAATAAACTCACGGAGGATTTTATAATTTCAACACATGGTTTGTTTCTTTGGGAATATAGCAGTTCAATATTTAAATACTGGGTGCATGTTCAGAAGTGAGAATAAATTGGTCATCACCAGCTGTCTGTGATGGACAAAATGGTGTCCACTATCGGATGAAAATCAAACATATCTGACTAGAATAATTTACATGTACATGGACACAATGGCAGCTTCCAGTGAGGAGCCACCAATTTATTTTAAATTTGAAATGAAAAATATTTTGTGTGCATTAGGCTAATAGTGGAATTGTGAAATGTCATCATAATTGAATGGCAGGGTAAAAAAGCTATAGTATCGGGTACTCGGAAAATTGACATCATGACAAACGAGATATGATGTGGTGGGTCAATGGTCAACCTCGCACATGATGTCATCGTTTGGTGTTCTGCTGTTGTGGTTGCATTTGGATTTGTCTGAAGGCAAGATGCAGTAGTTCCCATAGTTTTATAAACAACTGCCTAAACTATGAAGGTGTACGTCAATAGAAAATGTGTAAGCACTTTTAAAGATAAATAGCATGGGACAGATACCGCATATAAAATAGGGCAGTAACAGACTATCATTGAAAAGAAAAAAATGCCGACATTAATAGATTTTATTTTTATTTTTTCATAAACTCGCCATTGTAAATGCTTTTATTTTTAATTTTATTCCCTCCTCCCGACAGCAAAATTTTCAAAACTTTCTTGTAAACCCAAAGATAAATAACTCTGGCCTAATTGCAGCTGCAAGTAAATGATCTTTTAAAAATGCTAGAAAAGTAGTTTTCTGGGGTTTTACTGAAACCCAAATACATTTGTTTGTTTGATTTGAAGTTTAACGTCCCCGTCAACACTGTAAAGGTCATTTTGGAGATGTTGCTTCCAATTTTGTGGGACTTTTACCCGATATTGAGATGAAATGACATCTCAAGCCCTGTCGCCCAATGAAACCAATAGGGTTCATAAGCATGGATGGTCCGACTCGTGCGCACCGCTTTGCCTGGCCAGGCTAAGATCCTCTAAGCGGTTTACCAGTACTCGTGTGCGGGTCGGATTCAGCTCTGGGTGGAAACATCATGCAGCCCATATATTTCTTCAAGCCCCGATGGGCGGGGGCCGTAAAAACCCTAATACAAGGATGGAAGATTTTTTGTTTGTTTGAGTTGAACAGCCCAGTCAACAATATTAAGGTCAAGTTTAGCTTTCTACAATTTTCCTGGGCAGGCATATAGATAAGCAGTTAACCAGAGCAGTGCACATTCTTTCGCGAGAAACTAACAACTGCCCTTCTTGAATCTGCAGAAGGGAGAGAATAACCATAAAAGATTTCATGATCCATCTCCACAAAAGAGTGTTGCTGACCGATAGGTATCAAACCCATGACCTCCTGATCATCAGTCAGACATGCATCAGACTGATGAGGTACTGAGGCTAGCTAGGATGGAAGTTTCTGGAACAGATCACTTGAGAGATCAGGAAGATGTGCAAAAGGCTGGTTTCACTGATTACAATAAAAAATGTCCTGTGGAAGCTAGGGTATGTTTCAAACTCAGCTAGCATGCTGATTTTTACAAAACCTTCAGCTCTGACATCAAGCAATAGACTTCAATGGCCATGGTGACACACAAATCAATTAAAGTAAATCAGAGTTGAAGTGAATTTCTTTCTTTCCTTGCATTCTTTCTTTCCTTCTCTTTTTTTTTTTCCTTTCCTTCTTTAGGGTGAATGTGAGTGCTGATTCAAGTGAACCATGAAATGTAGGTCAATGTCAACCATGGATGCTTGCATTAAAATTGTCGAGTATTATTAATGAGGCACTACAGTTCTTGAGAAATGGACTTGAACATCAGGGTGAATGCTATCATTTATTTAGGTGAGACATGTATCTTAGCAGATTTGGTTACCACGTTTTGTTATATTTTAAATATTGCAAGTCTCTCTACTGTGGACATCTCCTTCCTGATGCCTGGGACTTCCATGGAGCGTGGGCCATGTTTGGCGGGCCCGGCAAACACAGCACATCCCCCTCCGAGCACACACCGACCGACGTAGCTCATGAGAAATGTCAGCTTGAGGCATCAGGCAAGAGACGCCCGATCCAGATAGGCATCCCCCACCGAGCCAACATAAGCAAACATGGCCCACGCTCCACGGAAGTCCCGGGCATCAGAAAGGAGATGTCCAAAGTAGCGAGACTTGCAATATTTAAAATATAACAAAACGTGGTAACCAAATCCGCTACGATACATATCTCACCTGACAAGTCAGTCTTAGTTTTAGAAAAGTTAGAATTTTATACTGCAAAAGTTAAAAATATAATATAGTTATTTAAATCAGTACTTGAGTGCTGACGTCAATACCGCAGTATCAACCTCAGCACTAAGGACATGATACTGAGCTGATGATACCCTCGGGGATGAACGAATCATCCACCAGCAGAGATACCGACCCAGTGGTTGCAATTAAGGTGTTACTATACCAAATTTAGTGACACAGAGACCTTTCTACTGATATTTAATCTTCATCAGTGTGTCTAAACCCCAAAGTTTTGGAACCTAAACGGATGATGGAAGATATTTAATCTTCATCAGTGTGTCTAAACCCCAAAGTTTTGGAACCTAAACGGATGATGGAAGATCTTCCATCATCCGTTTAGGTTTCAAAACTTTGGGGTTTAGACACACTGATGAAGATTAAATATCAGAAAGGCCTCTGTGTCACTAAATTTGGTATATAGTTACACCTTAATTATAAAGCTTTTATAGTTCTTGTGAAATGGACTTGAATATTAGGGTGTCAATGCTAGGGTTGATGCAATAATTCACCAAGTCAGTGAACCATGAAATGTAGATCAAGGTCAAATATGAATACCTCCAATACAGTTTTCATCCCTAGATGCAAGTGTGTACCAAGTATCATTAAAGAAGCTCTTATAATTCTTGAGAAATGGACTTGAACATTATGGTGACTGCTAGAATTGACACAATAAACGCTAAGTCAGTGAACCATACAATGAGGTCAAGGTCAAATATGGATGCTTGCATTAAAGTTACCATCCCTAGATGCATGTTTGTACCAAGTATCTTTCAGAAGCTCTTATAGTTCTTGCAAATAGGCTATAAGCTATAGGATCGTGGGAAATGTTGATGGCCTGATGAAGAAACCAACAAACAGATGAATGAAGAAAGAATGGACAATTGGACAGAAAACCAGACTCCAATATCATGCCATGCTTATTTACCCTTTGACTGAGAAAAAATAACAACTGCAAACTGGGCAGTTAGAGGGGGGTATTCCAACAAAAGACGCCACTACTGCCTTGAATTGGCCTCTATTTTCTTGGTATTTCTACAAACTGTTTACCTATAGGGGGCTGCCATTCTAGGGGAAGAAGTGGTCACATGACTTCCATATATGAAAATCACCTGATAAACTGGGAACCATTTAAGACACATTCAGGAGATTAGCGATCATTGGCCATATTCGACTGGGAAGTTTCGTGAAATTTTCGTGAAATTCCACGCAGGAGTGTGGTGTTATCTTGTAATAGCCGATCACATGGTCCAATCAAATATGAGTTATTTTTCAAATACATAAGCGATCGTGGAGCACGATTCTATTCGAAGGAAAAGTCGAACCTTTCGTGCACCACGGTCGCTTATGAGCTATACGCAAATTAAATATTTGATTGGACCATGTGACCAGCTATTACAACTAGGAACCACACTCCTACGTGGAATTTCACGGAAATTTCACGAAACCTACCAGTCGAATACCGTCATTGTATGCAATACTGAATAGAATTGGTGACATATGTAGGTTCTACTCCTGTTCAATCTTCATCCTCCCCACTGGAAATAATTTTGGTGAAATGATTCTGTTTTCAGAACATTGCTATGAAATCCTCATGTGAAGCCTCACTTTCTTGTCATATTGTAAATGTAATATTTGGGTCATGTTTTCCATGGGTAAAACCTAGTACCTGGCTTCCTGTTTGTATGACAGTACGTCCATTTTTTTGCAGGAGCACCTAGTCTGAATGGGTGCATCTGATGTCTGGTGAGTTTCAGATGTTACAGAGTTGGCATAACCCTCTAAACGACAATAGTCGGCATTAAAGTAGGTATTAAAAGCAATAAAATGGAAAAGTATTACCCATTAAATCAAGTCTAACTGAAACTAGAGAAAGCGACCTGTCGGTCACGTATACCCCCGGCCAGTGCCACCCTCTGATATATCTTTCGAGCTTGTATGTAATATGAATGAAGAAGTCTAGAAGCTAGAAGAATCTATAATGTGCTTATAAAATCTAAACCAAACATAATCTTTCTAAATGGACCAAGGGAGTGAGAGCATCAAGTTACTGAAGGGGTGGGGGCATCAATGTTACTGAAGCAGCAGGGTGGGGTATGCATCAATGAAATCTTTGAACTGGTGTGCAACATTGATGCAAGTATCAATTGAATTTGTCTTAGAGTTTAGAACATTATGTAACAGGCATCTGTAAACTTTCTAAGTCCATGACCCTGAGGTCTAGGTCATTGAGGGTGGGGAAGCGACATGCATCTCAAAATCTTTGAACTGGTATGCAACATTGATGCAAGTATCAACTGAATTTGTCTTAAGAGTTTAGAACAAACAGGCATCTATAAACTTTGTCATAAAACTTTAACCAAACGTAAAATTTCTAAGTCTGTGACCTTGACCTCAAGGTCACTGTGGGGGGTGGGACATGCATCAATGAAATCTTTAGACCAGTATGTAACTTCAGTGTAAGTATCAACTAAATCTATCAAAGGGTTCAGAAGATACAACCTCTTAGAAACTTTAACGCAAAACTTTAACCAAGATGTAAAATTTCTAAGTCTGTGACCTTGACCTCAAGGTCACTGTGGGGGGTGGGCCATGCATCAATGAAATCTTTAGACCAGTATGTAACTTCAGTGTAAGTATCAACTAAATCTATCAAAGGGTTCAGAAGATACAACCTCTTAGAAACTTTAACGCAAAACTTTAACCAAAATGTAAAATTTCTAAGTCTGTGACCTTGACCTCAAGGTCAATGTGGGGGTGGGACATGCATCAATGAAATCTTTAGACCAGTATGTAACTTCAGTGTAAGTATCAACTAAATATATCATAGGGTTCAGAAGATACAAACTCTTAGAAACTTTAACGCAAAACTTTAACCAAATGTTAACGGACGGACGGATGGACGGACGGACAGACGGACGGACGGACGTTCTCACGGATGTATACTTATGTGGCTATTTTTGGCAGGATTGATACTTAAGTGGCTACTTTTAGCCACAGAAAAGAAGTATTTTCGGTGTCTAACGGAATAAATCCCATAGACTTACATTGATTCTGTCCATTTACATAGCCACCTAACTATACATTTGTTGGTGCGGAAGGACGGACGGACGGACAGACGGAAGGACGGAAACACGGACATTCTGACGGACGGACGGACGAATGGCAGGACGAAAACTATATACCCCCATAGCATACTTCGTATGCCGGGGGTATAACAATTATTTTCTTGGTATTCAACTTATTCCCAGTGAACTACAAACCATTTAACCCTTGACCTGCTGAATATTTAAAAATGCCACACCCATTACAGATTATCAGCCAATCAGATTACTTGATGCAAATTATTGCAACAAGTTCATAAACTGGATGACAAACAATGAAGATCCTGATCAGAAGCCATCTGATCTGGATCTACATTGTTTCAAAGATAAGGCATATCCGGGCTCAGCAGGACAAGGGTTAATTGGCAAGGCTCTTTGAGCCCAGGGCTCTGAGGATTTCAGATATGATGGCTAAAGTTAATCACCCCTGATAGCAGTACATTTTAGAACCACATTGATTCCAAACAATGCATTGCAATGGAACAACAAAGAAAACTCAAGTAGGGATTTCCTGTTAGAAACAGAACTTGAAGTACTGATTAGAATCACCTCAGTGAGGCATCTCTGTGAGGTGATTCTAACAAGTACCCAGAAAATATGTTTTTATGTAGTAATAAGGAAGCTTTTCTCTCAGTTATGCCAACAACTCCTCATCTATAGCTTATGACTGGGAGGCAGCACAGAAAGGTGGCTGATGCAGCAAAAACAAGCAAATTATTCCCCCAAGAATAGGTTTTATTTCAAACCAATTAATCAGCAAGTTGTGCAGTTTTCTGGCATTAATGGCATAAAATCTATTGACTTGTAAAAGACAATAGACTAATGCTGTAACCCTACGGATGGATTCAGTCTTCAAAATCTGCCATTTAATGTAGGGGTCTGTTAATTAATGTGGATGGATAGGGACACAACTAAGGGCTACTGCACAATATCTACGTTATGTTACTGAAAAACATGTCCACCTCTAGGGCTACCTAGATTTTTTGCAATATATGATGAATACATCTTCAGGGGAGGCAACTCTTCAAAACATGTTTCAAGTCCCTTATAAGTTGTGGTCTACTTTTAAAGGAAAGAATTTGCTCCTGAGGAGCAAATTCTTTCCTTTAAGAGTAGACCCCATTTTACCTTAAAAGTACTGTATTTACTATATGTATTCGGACAGAAAAGCATAAAAGAAGTGACGAAAGTTATCTCCCCTGTAAAAATGTTGATTGTTTGTTTGTTTGTTTGTTTGATTTGAAGTTTAACTTACCGGTCAACACTATATAGGTCATTTTGGAGGCGTTGTTTCCAATTTTGTGGGACTTTTACCTTACATTGAGCCTGTTGCCCAATGAAACCAATAGGGTTTATAAGCATGGACGGGCCGACTCGCACCACATTGCCTGGGCAGGCTTAGATCCTCTAAGCGGTTTACCATTACTCATGTGCGGGTCCGTTTCAGCTCTGCGTGGAAGCATCATGCAGCCTATTTATTTCTTCAAGCCCCAATAGGCAGGGGCCGAAGATGTTGAAAAATGTGCCAGGTATATGTATATTCCCCTAAAGGGAATCATGATGCATGATCTTCAAAATTCAAACACTGCATGTTTGTTTGTTTGTTTGATTTGAGGTTTAACGTCCCTGTCAACACTGTAAAGGTCATTTTGGAGACGTTGCTTCCAATTTTGTGGGACTTTTACCCTACATTGAGATGAAATGACATCTCAAGCCCTGTCGCCCAATGAAACCAATAGGGTTCATTAGCATGGACGGTCCGCCTCGCACCGCGGTTCCTGGAAAGGCTTAGTTCCTCTAAGCGGTTTACCAGTACTAGTGTGTGGGCCGGATTCAGCTCTGCGTGGAAGCATCATGCAGCCCATATATTTCTTCAAGCCCCTATGGGCGGGGGCCGTAAACACTGCATGTGAACATCTACTCGTTCTTTCCTCTTTCTAGGGCCAATTTTACCATTACTCGCAGGTGTACATTGTAAAAGCTAATACTGTACATAAAGGTACGTTCCCCTTAAAGCAGCCACGGTATTTTTAAAGTTTTGAAAATAAAGCTTGACATTATGGTAAGCAGATAATTCACATGAAATACCAAGCCTTATTCATTCTGAAAAATTTGGTTTTGTTTGATTTGAGGTTTAGTGTCCCCGTCAACACTGTATAGGTCATTTTGGAGACGTTGCTTCCAATTTTGTGTGACTTTTACCCAACATTGAGATGAAATGACATCTCAAGGCCTGTCGCCCAATGAAACCAATAGGGTTTATAAGCATGGACGGTCTGACACACACCACTTTGCCTGGACAGGCGGTTATGGACGGTCTGACACACACCACTTTGCCTGGACAGGCGGTTTACCAGTACTTGTGTGTGGTCAGCTCTGCATGGAAGCATCATGCAACCCATCTATCTCTTCAAGCCCCGATGGGCAGGGGCCATATTCTGAAAAATAAATGAAACAAGCGCTGTCATCAGACAGCAAAGCTCGCCTTAAAGCCATGGGCATTATGAGGTCAAACCTTTGGACCTATATCTATCATCATTCCAACTATGGACCATATCCAAAGATTTCTGTAAAAAACTTTAACATAAAAATTCTAAGTCCATGACCTTGACCCTGAGGTCATGTACATGGGTGAGGGTATTGCTGAATAAGATTTTGGACCTATATCTATCATACCAAACATGAACCAAATCCATTGAATGGTTTGGGAAATATGAGCTCTTAACCCTTTTAGTACCAAATGGAATCTTCCACCTTATATATAGCACAAGTCCATTTCAAAATTTAGGGGTGTCAGGTTGTGTTTTCTTCAAAATTTGTTTGGAAAATGACTGAACCTTTTGCAACCAGTGTAGGCCCTGATCAGACGCCGCGTTCTGCGGCATCTGATCTGGGCCTGCGCTTTTTGTCAGGGTACATGTTTTGGGGTTTCTGGTACAAAATGGGTTAAAAAACTTTGATGTAAATGTGGATGCCAACGCCGATTCCAACACTGACCCCAAAGCTAATACCAATGCCGATGGCGGGGTAGTGCAAAAGCTCTTCCAGACAAGCTAAAAATTAGATTGTCATCTGCTGTAGAATTCTCCATAGTGCTTGGAGGGTAGAAATGTGCAAAGGATTCTCTGAGGGTATGATGCCAAATTTTGCAGTTTTCTGACATTAATTGTTTAAAATTAGCTACTGGGAAAGGGCAGGAATCAATGTGTTATTCTACAGATGGAATTAGAGTTGAAAATCTGTCATTGAATGTGGAAATTTGTCAATTAAGGTGACTTGCAAACAAGATTCATCAAGTAGCAAAACCCATACAAAACTGCATGCTGGGATAGCAATGTTCAGCATAACCATATTTATCCCCACGTTTTTCAACAAAAAGTGGGGATATTGTTATCGCCTCCGTCCGTCCGTCCGTCTGTCCGTCTGTCTGTCCGGCTATCTCCTCCTAAACCGTTAGCCGGAATTCAACCAAATTTGGTATGCGAGTTGCTTACATGAATGGCTTGCGCAAGAGCACATTTTTTTTGTCCCCGCCCCCAGGGGCCCTGGGGAGGGGTCAAAAGGTCAATTTTTTTTTATTTTTTGTTTGTGTTTTATGGCAGGAAATATATATACATGAGAAATATGTTATCTGGTACTTGGCTAGTGTGGAGAAAACGTGGGGATTTGCGATGGCTTGCCATCGACTGCGCGCTCTAGTTATTATTTGTATTCAGGCAGACAGGCACAAGCAAACAGTGTAGACCTAGATGACATGCTGCAGAATGTGGCATCCCATCTGGGTCTACCTGTTTCCTACTCATCCAGCTATTTTGAGACACATTATGTAGTAAATTGTACTTGTTCAAACGTCAATGTCCAAATATTTAGGGTAAATATGGTATATAGTCTTATCATATGACGTTGTTGATAAGCAGTGAATAATGTCTGGTAACAAAAATCGTATGACCACATGTGCAATAACACTTTGGCGGGATTAAGTAACATCAAGGCGACGTCCTTGTCAACAATGCAATTTTTGTTGAAAATTTGTCAAATTTAAAGTTAAAACCATATGATAAACAGAATATTACACTCATTGCTTTTTTCTTCTCTTTATTAATGACCTTCCATTATCTACTGGGGCAATGACTGACCTCTACGCTGATGATGCAACTCTTTATGAAATCAATAAATCAAAGGAAGACATTGAAATGAAACTGCAAACAGCTATTTTAGACTTAGCCACGTGGTGCAAACAAAATGGAATGGTCATCAACACAGATAAGACAAAAACTATGCTGGTTACTACAAGACAGAAAAGAAACAGAATTGACGGAAATCTAAGTTTATCTTTAAATAACGTACAATTGCTTTCTGTTACCAGCGATAAAGTTTTAGGAGTACAAATTGACAATAATTTGTCATGGGGGGTAACAAGTTAGCAAAGTTGCCAAAAAGATGGCTAAAAATATTTCGCTGCTCTCTAAAATAAAGGGTTATTTGTCTAGGGAACACAGTTATTTATTACAAAAGCTACATCCAACCACACCTTGACTATGCTAATATTGTCTGGGGAAGCACAACTAAAACAAACTTAATGAAAATAGAAAAGCTTCAAAAACGTGCATGTAGAATCATTCAAGACTATAATGTAGATAATGTTTACCAGTCTATGAATGATTTAAAAATTTTGACTTTGTCCATACCTGCCTACACTCCCGATTTGGGCGTGACTCTCACGATTTATTGTGTCTCACTCCCCCACGATCGTTTAATGAAAATGGCCCAAATCTCACGAATTTCAATGCATCTCACACCTATATAATAAATTCGCCATACCGGATATTTACCTGAATCGCTATTGTATGCGAATTAGAGCTTGGATACAGAACTATTGGAAAATCACCTCCAGGTCACAGGTATAATCTGGACTATTATTAGCAAATCTATTATTGGTCAGGTAAATAAACAAAACTATCCATCTTGTCTATAATCTATCTATCGGTAAATTTCAAAGTTTGGACCTTAGAATAATCAGATATTGAGGCATCCCTGCATTACAAAAATATTACACATTTAGCCATTTAATTTCTTCATTACATACTAATAATCTTCCATAATAACGATCTTTTTCATTTTTTTGACATTTTACAAGGCACCCAAAATTTTGTGTGGCGACCGATGTCCTATCTTGCAAATAAAATGGTTATTCTGTTTATGAAAACATAAAACATTAGCAAAATCGCTCAAAGTATTTATCAATTATCCATTTGAGCATAAATATGTTCTTTGGTAAAATGAATCATTGTATCAGACTTGTAAAAGTGACCTTTAAAACTAAGTAACATATATTCGGACAGCACACAGTTTCATACATTTCACGGCTGCTAAAAATCCACATTTTTATGCTAGGTCAGTAAGCTAGCACTTTTTTTTAATGGGTGGTTGGTCTGGTTAAAAAATTGAAATTTGTTGGTGGTGGGGTTCAATGAATTTTTTTATGAGTGGTGGGTCTTTGAAAAAGGTGGCACCCATCCCCACCCCCATACGGTTAATTCTGGAAAAGCCCTAAGCATTTTTAGGAAAAAAAATCTCACTCTTTCAAATTTCTCTGAAAATTCCCCGCGAGCCAAATACTAAAACAGAAGGTGAAAAATGGTCCGCAGCACGCAGTCTCACTCTTTGGATTTTCTCAAAGTTGGCAGGTATGCTTTGTCTTTAAGTCTTTTTCAGGAAAGCCAAGTTCATGTATAAGATTTCAAATGGAATAACTCCAGAATATATAAATGAAATGTTCTCGAAAATGCCAGCTCAGACTACCCGTAATGCTCATGGCTCCCTTGTTTTACGTTCAATGACTGCAGACAACTTTTTGCTGCCAAAGCCACGGACAGGATTATATAAAAGCAGTTTGGCATTTTCTGGTCCAATTATTTGGGGCTGCCTTGATCCCAATGTTAAAAGTGCTCCGTCTCTTGAATCTTTTCATTCAAGATGTATCAAATGGATGAAAGACTAACCCTGCAATTTTAACCCAATTAACCCTGACTTCATAACCATAACATTTTGTTACAATTGTTTATATTTGTACATATTTCATTTGTTCATTCATTCTTGATATGCCTATCTTCATGTTATAACTCCTTTGTACTTACTTCATTTTTTTATCTTGTAGACTTAATGAATTGATGAAATGAACTGCTTATGTGTTGGTTTGATCCAGGTGATTGGTTGATCAATCATTTATTAATCTGACTGATTGGTAGATTGATTGATTGCTTGACTGATTGACTAATTAACTGATTGGTTGATTCATTCATTCATTCGTTCTTGGATCCTTTGGATGCACTGGTTGAATGACTGGTTGATGCATTCACTCATTTATTTGTCCATGCATCCATGGATTCATTCATTCATCCAGCTGATTACATAATTTTTTTTTCTTTTTTTTTTTTTGTCCATTAATTTGTCTATTAAATCAATCGTTATATGTGTGTGAGTGTTATTATTGTGAGTGGCAGAGAGAACGATCAGTGTCTTAAATCCTCGCATCTAATACTTCTCCATTTTGTTGTATAATTTGTAAATATTGAGGGCCACAAGGGAGATTAGTTATTGTACTAATTGTGTTACCCTCGTAAAATAAAGTCTATTATTATTATTATTATTATTATTATTGTCTTTTCACTCATGGTCATTTCATACGAAATTTTTAGAAGCCTCCGTAGTGGTTACGCTACTCGCCTTGTAAACCAGGGATCGCAGGATCGATCCCGGGCTTCTCCAGACTTTCAGATGAGTCTTTAAACCGAGGTCCCGTTTCCGTATGACCTTAGCTGTTGGTGGGACGTAAAACTCTAACACTCCACTCCTTTCATATGAAATGACCACTCTATATGGACTGCAAGAAAACCTGTCAGGGGTGTGGCTAGTGAAGACACTAATCAGCATGTTTGTCTGTAGAACACAAATAAAGCCATTAAGGTTTGCACTGTGGATAGACCCAGGCCCATTGAAACTGCATGTGTTAAACAAGAGGCCAAGATGGCCCTTAATTGCTCACCCAAGTTATTTGTAACCCCTAGAGTGCACAAACAGATTTAGAGAAATTAGACATAGTGACCTAGATTTTGACCCAATATTACCCATATTCTAACTTTATCCATATTCCTTATCAGGACAAACATTCTGGTAAAGTTTCATGAAAATTGAGGCAAAACTGTGGCCTCTGGGGAGAACAAGCTTTTAAAGAAATTTGACATAGGAATGTATTTCTTTATATGAAATTTCCTATTATTAATTATCATGACAAACATTCTAATAAAGTTTCATGAAGACAATTACAAAGCTGCAGCCTCTAGAGAGTTAAAAGAGTTTTAACCCTTGTCCTGCTGAACAATTAAATATGTCACACCCACTACTGATTATCAGCCAATCAGATTACTTGATGCAAATTATTGCAACAAATTCATAAACTGGATGGCAAACAATGAAGATCCTGATCAGATGGCTTCTTCAGAAGCCATCTGATCTGGATCTACATTGTTTCAAAGATAAGGCATATCCGGGTTCAGCAAGAACAAGGGATAAGGAAATAAATTATGACCTAGTGACCTTATTTTGATCTGGCTTGACCTATATTTGAACTTTACCAAGACAGCATCAACACATGTGAAGTCTGAATCGAAACTGTGGTCTCTAGATAGACACCTAGTGACCTAGTTTTTGATCCAATATGGCCCATATTTAAAACAGACCAGAATAAAGTTTTCTTGAAGATGGAAGCAAAACTGTGGCCTCTAGAGGGTGAACTAGGTTATAAGTTAGTTTTCAACCTCATGTTAGCCATATTCAAATGTGATCCAGATATCACCAAGAGGAACATTCTGGTAGAGATACATAAAGACTGAAGCAAAACTGTGTTCTCTAGAGGGTGCACATGGCTTAACAGACATTTGACCTAGTTTTTAAACTTGATCTTGATATCATCAAGGCTGGTTAAGTTTCATGAAGATTGTACCAAAATTGTGCCTGGATTTTAAAGAAATTGTACATAGTGACCTAGTTTTTATCACAGCATGACTCATATTCCAACTTCACCAAAATAGCATTAGGTCATACATTCTGAGGAAGTGTCATGAAGATTGAAACCAAACTGCACAAAGAAGCAAAAGTGACCAAATTTGAGCTTGGTGTAAGATGGTTTCATGTTAACCCAGACTCATCAGTCAAATAAATAACAGTCAGTGTAAATTCTTAGTTTCATTAGGCAATAGGCACACTGGTTCCAGAGAAAAAGATTTTTGTAGATTATGTATTATATATATTACGGTCATCCTACTCAACCTGTGTTACAGCCAACCTACTCAATGCCTACTAAACCTGTATTACATCCTGCCTTCTCAACATGTTTCATCAGGCCTTAACTCAACCTGTATTACATCAAGCCTACTCAACCTGTGTTGCATCATGCCTACTCAACCTGTGTTAAGCTTACCAAACCTGTATTACATCCTGCCTAGCAAACCTGAGTTACATCATGCCTACTCAAGCTGTATTACATCCTGCCTGCTCAACCTGTGTTACATCCTGCCTACCAAACTGGAGTTACATCTACCTAATCAACCTGTGTTACATCCTACTTACTCAAGCTGTGTTACATCCTGCCTGCTCAACCTGTGTCACATCCAGCCTACCAAACTGGAGTTACATCTTGCCTAATCAACCTGTGTTACATCCTACTTACTCAAGCTGTGTTACATCATGTCTACTCAAGCTGTATTACATCCTGCCTGCTCAACTTGTGTTACATCCTGCCTACCAAACTGGAGTTACATTCTGCCTAATCAACCAGTGTTACATCCTACTTACTCAAGCTGTGTTACATCATGTCTACTGAAGCTGTGTTACATCCTGCCTGCTCATGTTATGTTACATCCTGCCTACTCAATCTATTGCCACAAACAATATCAGGACTGTAAAGGCTTAAGGGCAATTAAATGCTTCAGTTTCAGAAGCCAAATCTGACCAGTTTATTCTAAAGACTTTAAACCAGACAACTTCTCTTAAAACCAGATAAATCTGTAGGAATGGAAAACATTTCAAGAACTGTTTTGTAGCTGAACTGACAGTATCAGACTGACAAGGGAGAATTTAACTGTTCCTCAAAGTACACTTGAATTTTCTGCTAAAAGCATAGAGTAAATCTCTCTCAGCCCTGTCATAAACCCTCTCAATGACAGGAACTTGGATGTCAACACTGTCAGACACTTTGTATAATATAAGCCCCACCACAAGAAAACCAGTGTCATCATGTGAACAAATCAGCGAAATGAACACCTCCCTAAACCCATCTTTATATAAACATTTCGCAAACAGGCCTATACAAATACATGTACATTGCCACCTTTATCACCTAAAAAATGAACAGTTTATGCTGAAAAATTTTGATATTTTTCTTATTTCTGCTCCAAATATAGATTGTGGGCACTTGTTAGAACCGCCTCATCGAGGCCGTTTTAACGAGTACCCACAATCTATATTTTAGAGCAGAAATAAGAAAAATAATGTATACCCCAGAAACCCCAGTTTTACTGTATAAAAGTGGGGTTCAAGGGGGTCAAAATTATATAGGCGTGTTTTCATGATGAAATACTGTGGCTGACAGGGGTTTACATTATTTTTTATTATTTCTGCTTCAAGGCATAGGTTGTGGGTCCTAGTTAGAACCACCTCATTGAGCCACCACCACTTTATTTGCAGTATAAATAAGGAAAAATATTACAATTTTTCATCTCTGGAGATTTGAAAGAATGCACTATATGTCACATGGATGCACTATGTCATATGATAATGCTTCATGCTTTTTGGACCCAGTAGGACACAAACATATTCCTTTTTTGACAAAGTATGGCAATAAGTGATCATGTTCTGATATTCAGGTAAAGTATGGTAAAAGACTGGAAATATATAAGGCATCTTAAAGAGCCCGAATCATGCAAAGAAAACACAAATCAAATTAGCAAGGACAGTCTTGAAAGCTTATATTAATGAATCCAATTAGTCTCCTTTGAAAACAGCATTTCTGAAAACCTCTTGGCAGACAGCTATTAACAAAGAAACTGTCAGTACATCATCAAGTTATAAAGATCTGGAGCTGAAAATTTGAGTCTACCAATAGAGTGGTGACAAGTAACCCTTATCCTGCTGAATATTTGAAATAGCCACACCCATTTCTGACTATCAGCCAATCAGATTACATGATATAATGTTTTCATTCAAGTTCACAAACTGAATGACAAACTGTAGATCCTGATCAGATGGCTTCTTCAGAAGCCATCTGATCCGGATCTACACTGTTTGCAAAGGTACGGGTTGTCGTGAACAGCAGGATAAGGGTTAACCCTTGATGATTAACCCTTTTTGTACTAAATGGAATCTTCCTCCTTATATATAGCAGGAGTCCATTTCAAAATTTAGGGGTGTCTGGTTGTGTTTTTTTTTTTTTTTCAAAATCTATTTGGAAATTGGCTGAAAATGTGTTGCAAACAGTGTAGGCTCTTATCAGATGTCTTGTTAATGTATTGTTAAAACTTGATCATTTAACATGGCAAACATGCTAATTTTTTTGCTGAAAACTGAGTAGCTTTGGCAAAAATGTGGGTGGCTTTTGCAAACAGCTTTTGCATTTGCAAAAGTGAGTGAGTGAGTTTTAGTTTTATGTCCCACCAACAGCTAAGGTCATACAGAGACGGGACCTCGGTTTAAAGACTCATCCGAAAGTCTGGAGAAGCCCGGGATCGATCCTGCGATCCCTGGTTTACAAGGCGAGTAGCGTAACCACTGCACCACGGAGGCTTCTATTTGCAAAAGTGAAAAAGCTATTCACATTTTTCAGCAAAAATACCAGGGTCCAGTTGTTCAAAGCATCATTAGTTTAACAAGCTCATTTGGGGTCAAATTGTCAACTGTTCTAGTAAGTATAATATCTATTACTCTAGTAGTATTTTTGCAGAAAAAAATGTGAGCAGCTTTTGCATTTGTTAAAGCTGTTCAAAAATATTAGTAATAAGCCACATTTAATTTTCCAAGTTTAAATGATATGTTACCTAAAGACATCATTAGTTTTGAACAACTTGTCCAAGATTATCAGATATCATACTTAATGCTAGAACAGTTAACAACATGACCGCCCATTGAACTAACGATACTTTGAACAACTGGGCCAAGATGATGTTTTCTAATACAAGTCTTTCAGTATGTGGAACATGTCTATAATATATAAGCCGTAAACCATGTTTTGGGAGTTGCGAAACAAGAATTTCTATTGGTAAAATGGCTAAAACCGACAAAGCGGCATAACTCTGGTAAAAATCAGTCAAGCATGACCTCCACAAAATATGATCATCTTCAGCTCATGGGAACAATAACTGGAAAGTTTCATCAAAATTCCTTGAAAACTGTAGGAGGAGTTGCAGAGACAAGAACTTATATTGATAAAATGGCTAAAACTGACAAAGGGCCATAACTCTGGTAAAAATCAGTCGAGCATGGCCTCGATGAAATATGATCATCTTCAGGTCATGGGAACAATAACTAGAAAATTTCATCAAAATCCCTAGAAAACTGTAGGAAAACTTGCAGAGACAAGAACTGGTTGATAAAACAGCTAAAAGTGACAAAGGGCCAAAACTCTGTCAAAAATCAGTCAAGCATGACTTTGATAAAATATTATCATCTTCAGGTCATTGGAACAACAACTGGAAATATTCATCAAAATCCCTTGACCAGAGATTCAACTTCGGTGAAGTTGATGTCGCACCTGCTCCCCACCTGCCCCACACCAAAAAATAAAAGTTTATTTAAGGTAGAGAAATGAATATAGCGCTTTGAGAAGAATCCATAGCCTATATATGTGAGGTAAAAAGCTGACTAAGTTCACAATGTGGAAAAAGTGATAAAAATTGATCCCAAGATAAAGTCCAAACCACATGCACATCCTCATACCATAGTAAAATCAAAGCGCCAAAGGCACTGAAATGACAGATTCTATGAGAAAATAAAAAACTGTGAAAACTTACAGACAACCTTTCTAAAAAGCTGTTAAAATTTAGAAAAGTAGTTCTGCATATTTCATTGTATGATATGTTTGCAGATGTCTATACACCGGTGGTATCATGAAATTCCATTCGATGTTTCAAATTTTGGAAAGAAACTATTTACGTTTTCAGAACCAAACATTAGAATTCAAGTTTTAACAATGCTACTGTCAATAACTAACATTTTTGTCCGGTCGGTTGTGGATACCTCCCACAAAAGATACTCTATTTTTCACAAAGAGATCGGAGGAGAAAGGCTGGTCAGTCCAGTACATGAATTCCATTGGCTTGAAGACATTTTTGAGTAAGAACAGAACTATAAACCTGCGCGTAGTCCTGCTGGATTAGATATCCCGGATTCTGAGCGTAAACAAATAAATGGAACCACGTGAGGCTGACGCCCTTGATTGATGTAACGTCTCGCTGTTCAGTTAACGTCTCAGCCATGATCTTGAATGTTCTTAATGTCGCTAGCTACATGCAAAATCTCGACATACCATTTCGCTTGATTGTTCTACATTTTTTGCATGAGTTACTAACTTCTTAATTTTAAACGGATCAGTCCAAGTCCTCGTTCATGACCAGCCAGCATTTAGAGACAATCGGAATGAGTGTTTTCAGTGCTTTGATTTATTCACTGCCTTGAGTTTCTGGAGTGTACTCTTCCATCACTGAAGTTGGGCTCGTCCATTCTGCTAAATATGGCACCTAGAAATATATCACAGGACCTACACTGTTTGCATAGGTATCTGTACCATATTCCAGGGTTGAAAGGGACAGCCTCTCGCAAAGACTGATATACACCTAGTTGTAACTGACCTAGACTTGACCTCGAATGTCGGAAAACCCATTAATATTCTGGTCTGCAGCCGACCGGCTGGTCTTTAAGGATTAAATATTGACAGCACTGTTAGAAAACAGTGTAAAACCTGAACAGACGTCTGAGCAGACGCCCCATTGATCTCGCATGATGCAGCTGATTCATATGAAATGCTGAATCTATTCTCTGAAAGGTAAGATAAAATCGTCAAGTCGTCTGCTTCAAAAGTTTGTATTGCGATTATAGGATGGTCAATTTTGATAACTGTGCCAAACCGGACTACATTTTGGGGGACTCATATTTCTTTGGCGATCAAAGCCGGAAGAAAGTCGTAAGAAAGCCGGAACTACTTTACAACACGTAGGACAGCTAGAAATGACAGAATGAATCTGTCATTAAACACACACAAAGTTTCAAAATGATCAATATAAAAACTGTAAGAGGAGTTGCAATGACAAGAGGTACCTATCGTATATCAACTGAAGCTTAAAAATGGCTAAGTTCACAATGTGCAAAAAGTGAAAGTAACAAATTTGTTATGGGATCCAGCAAGGAGTCCAAAAGGTACAGATGGAATGGCGAACAGTGTAGACCCTGATCAGACTGCTCCTGAAGGAGTAGTCTGATCTGGGTCTGCACTGTTTGCTTAGGCCTGTCTGTCCCAATAGTAAAATCCAAATCATGTTGAAGTTAAAAGCAACAGCGATGCAGTCAAGTGTCTGCCAGATTATTTTCTGTTGCAGAAAGCAACATATGTCATAATGAGACCAACTTAAAATGCATGTCAAAATGCAAATCAGGGATACAGAGGCAGATTAAACTAAAATCAAAATGCAGTATAATTTAAGTAAATGGAAATATCAGAGCCATCAAAATATTTAAGTTTCAAAATTTGAAGGAACACATAACATCAATCAGGACAGTTTGTCATTTATAGCAAATTTATACACGAAAAGACTTCATCATGCTAGACTTGTCCTGGAAATGTCTGCAAGGAAGCGATAAAAATGGAAGTCCCTGGTTCCCAAAATGTTTTATTCATATATTCCAACAGTAATTGGTTTTGACATATTAATTCATTGTTAATCACTTCTGAATAGTTTTTGGAATGCTGTCAGTACCTTCCAAACACTTTTGATAGTTCCAAGTTAGAATCATCAAAGTGTTCAGAATTTACTGACAACTTAACTTGAACACTTCTGCTCAATATAACAAATACTTGGCAATAATACCATAAAAATCCTAAAAATTTGGTCACCTTGAGGACCTGCTGTAATTCTCCTAAAATTTTAACAAATTTGTTTCACGATCCAGTATTAGATATTTACTTACTGGACCAATAAATATTTTGACAAACAAGCTCATTAAGCTAACCATACTCTGAACAACTGCATCCTGACCAGATGGTTAAATCTTACCCTGCTGAATAAATTAGTATAGCCCCACCCATTGATGACTATCTACCAATAAAATTACTTGATACAATGTATATGTTCAGTTCCCACAAACTGTATGACAAACAGTGTAGATCCTGATCAGATGGCTTCCTCAGAAGCCATCTGATCTGGATCTACACTGTTTGCAAAGGTAGGGCTTGTCATGTCCAGCGGGATAAGGTTTTTTTTTTTAACTCTTATCATGCTGTTCACGACAACCCCTATCTTTGGAAACAGTGTAGATCCAGATCAGATGGATCTACCCTATTTGGCATTCAGTTTATGAATTTATAACAATAAATTACATCAAGTAATTTGATTGGTTGATAGACAGAAATAGGTGTGGCTTAAATGAATATTCAGCAACATAAGGGTTAAGTCTTCACTGGTCAAGTATGTCAAATACATGTAGTGGGTTTTCTTGTGGTGTGAGCCATCATGTCGGTGGCCAGTAAAGAGTCAGGGAAGACTGTTCAAAAGTGCAGTGTCGCCAGAGCCCTTGTGGAGATCTTGAGGTACCCTATTTAATGTGATCACGCCTCGGCAAACAGTGGTCATAAAGACCCAGATGAGACGCCACAGAATGTGGTTTGTTTGTTTGTTTGTTTGATTTGAGGATTTACATCCCCGTCAACACTGTATAGGTCATTTTGGAGACATTGCTTTCAATTTTGTGGGACTTTCACCCAACATTTGAGATGAAATGACATTTCAAGCACTGCCGTCCATTGAAACCAATAGGGTTTGTAAGCATGGACGGTTCGACTCGCACCGCTTCGCCTGGGCAGGTTTAGATCCTCTATTAAGCGGTTTACCAGTACTCATGTGCGGGTCGGTTTCAGCTCTGCGTGGAAGCATCATGCAGCCCATCTATTTCTTCAAGCCCCGATTGGAGGTGGTGACTCATCAATGTCTACACTATTTCAAAAATGACATGCAATAGATTGCGGCAAATCATCAGTGTCTATACACTGTTTACCACTTTCAGCTATTTTTAGACACAGCATTTGGTAGTAAACTGTACTTGTTCAAATTTTAGAACATATTTGTAACAAGACTGTATTATAATTAACTCCCCTCTAAACCCAATATTATACGGTATAGAGGAAACTGGGATTTACAGGGGTATACATATTATTTCTTATTTCTGTTCCATTTACACATAGGTTGTGGGTGCTCATTAGAACTGCCTCAATAAGGCAGTTCTAACAAGCACACACAACCACTGAGGCAGTTCTAACAAGTACCCAGAACCTATGTTTGGGATATAAATAAGGCAAATATAACAAATTTTCATCAGAAAAAATACAATTTTGGATATATAAAAGAATTTTCCACGTCACATGGGTGTGTTATCATAATAAATACAGTAGCTTCATCCACCGAATCAGGCTTCTAGCCCTGGTTTGCTGTGCATCCGCATTTTAACCCTTATCCCGATGAACATGACAACCCCTACTTTTGAAAACAGTGTAGATCCAGATCAGATGGCTTCTGTTTGTCACAGTTTGTAAATGAACAAAAACAATAAAAATCAAGTCATTTGATTGGCTGATAGTCAGCAATGGGCATTGCTAACATAATTTATGCAGCAGGATAAGGAATAATAAGGCTTAAAGGACCCTTTCATGTGTTAGCTCCAATAAATATTTAAAAAGCAGTTAAAAATTTCATGATTTATTCAAAAGTATCTTATCACAACCAAGACAGAAATGGCAATTCCATGTTGTTGCCAAATGGAGATGTCACCAGAAATAATATTAACATAAAGCAATATGACAAACACTTGCAGGTTGCACTACAGTAAATAATTGGTCTTTATGAAAGCTGCACTTGCTTTTATGAAAGCTGCACTTGCTTTGGGGAGAGCTTTCAGTACAGAATTGAATATTCTGCTGCTTCTGATTGGGTTTGGTGCTAAGCCATTATTTTTCTGAGAAGTTTTATTGTTTATTAGAAGAAATATTAGTAGGTATTTGCTATTGTAAAATGCAGCTGATTTAAATTGAACCAGAAAATTGTCTTGACTGGCCACTGGAAATGCCTGGATTTATTCGCTGCGGTATGGGTTTGTTGACACTGGCTGCCAAAAAGGCCAAAATATGCCGCACAGCACCTATATTTTTTAGCTGCTTCTGGAAGGTAAATGGTCAGCCTGTCAAATTATATGCCTCATAATGGAAGCATTAGACTTGCTGAAATGTGGTAGAACATGGAATATGCCCCAATTTACATTGTGAGTAAGGGGATTTTTTTTACTGTAGTGCCACCTAAACCGAAAGAAGAAAAGTCAGCTCTTCTCTAATGTTTTCATTCATTACATAATATTTTCACAAATAATAGGTTCCCTCCAATTCTGTATCTTAAACTGGATCTTCCTGGCATGTATTTTGTCACAGAAACTGTACAAATTGTAAGTTTAGTGCTAGTTTAGGACTAACTGGGTGTATTTTATCAGTTTTTGCTTCTGTTCCATGTAATTGGAGGGGGGGGGGGGGGGGTACTTCAAAGCCATGTAAATCAGTTGTCATTGGTCTGTTTGGAAAGCAGACTTGCAGTAAAAGTATAAACAGGAACACAAGAAGAAGAAAATACTCCATATTGAATATAACACTGAGGTTACTTGGCATTAGGCAAGGATCTCAAGCCAGTGCAAAATTTCAAAATTGTCTCTCCGAACAGCCCGCTGCAATATCGCAATGAGTTTTCTCAGCCATTGTAAGTTCTTATTGGTTGGGTTCATGTTACAAGATTTGAATAGATATATTCAGCCATTTCTCATGGCATTAAGGCATTTATAATCATTTTCTCAAAGTTTTGTCCCCAAAATATCCTCAAAATGCCAATTTTTACTGAAATTAGGGGGTATAGGTGTGAGAACAGCCAAAACTTTTAGCATGGGTGCTAATAGGACATGATTTAGTGCATTTTAGGATTAAAGTATTCCAAAGACATCTGAGAAGAAGCACTGATGCAAGCCGGTTTCTGGGTTCCATTCTGGAAAGAGGTAAACTTTGCGCTTTTTCACAAAACATGGTTTGTCCGGCTTTCATCGTAGAATCTGGAAGCGATAACTTTTTCGCAAAGTTTAAAGATTCTTTGTCACTGAACATTAATTATGCATGACTATATTATTAGATATGGTCTAAACTTGCGTTTGGCAAGTCTTTTGGTGGATCATATAGAAATTAGGGTTTGGTATAGGTTGCACTACAGTAAATAATTGGTCTTTATGAAAGCTGCACTTGCTTTGGGGAGAGCTTTCAGTACAGAATTGAATATTCTGCTGCTTCTGATTGGGTTTGGTGCTAAGCCATTATTTTTCTGAGAAGTTTTATTGTTTATTAGAAGAAATATTAGTAGGTATTTGCTATTGTAAAATGCAGCTGATTTAAATTGAACCAGAAAATTGTCTTGACTGGCCACTGGAAATGCCTGGATTTATTCGCTGCGGTATGGGTTTGTTGACACTGGCTGCCAAAAAGGCCAAAATATGCCGCACAGCACCTATATTTTTTAGCTGCTTCTGGAAGGTAAATGGTCAGCCTGTCAAATTATATGCCTCATAATGGAAGCATTAGACTTGCTGAAATGTGGTAGAACATGGAATATGCCCCAATTTACATTGTGAGTAAGGGGATTTTTTTTACTGTAGTGCCACCTAAACCGAAAGAAGAAAAGTCAGCTCTTCTCTAATGTTTTCATTCATTACATAATATTTTCACAAATAATAGGTTCCCTCCAATTCTGTATCTTAAACTGGATCTTCCTGGCATGTATTTTGTCACAGAAACTGTACAAATTGTAAGTTTAGTGCTAGTTTAGGACTAACTGGGTGTATTTTATCAGTTTTTGCTTCTGTTCCATGTAATTGGAGGGGGGGGGGGGGGGGGGGTACTTCAAAGCCATGTAAATCAGTTGTCATTGGTCTGTTTGGAAAGCAGACTTGCAGTAAAAGTATAAACAGGAACACAAGAAGAAGAAAATACTCCATATTGAATATAACACTGAGGTTACTTGGCATTAGGCAAGGATCTCAAGCCAGTGCAAAATTTCAAAATTGTCTCTCCGAACAGCCCGCTGCAATATCGCAATGAGTTTTCTCAGCCATTGTAAGTTCTTATTGGTTGGGTTCATGTTACAAGATTTGAATAGATATATTCAGCCATTTCTCATGGCATTAAGGCATTTATAATCATTTTCTCAAAGTTTTGTCCCCAAAATATCCTCAAAATGCCAATTTTTACTGAAATTAGGGGGTATAGGTGTGAGAACAGCCAAAACTTTTAGCATGGGTGCTAATAGGACATGATTTAGTGCATTTTAGGATTAAAGTATTCCAAAGACATCTGAGAAGAAGCACTGATGCAAGCCGGTTTCTGGGTTCCATTCTGGAAAGAGGTAAACTTTGCGCTTTTTCACAAAACATGGTTTGTCCGGCTTTCATCGTAGAATCTGGAAGCGATAACTTTTTCGCAAAGTTTAAAGATTCTTTGTCACTGAACATTAATTATGCATGACTATATTATTAGATATGGTCTAAACTTGTGTTTGGCAAGTCTTTTGGTGGATCATATAGAAATTAGGGTTTGGTATAGGTTGCACTACAGTAAATAATTGGTCTTTATGAAAGCTGCACTTGCTTTGGGGAGAGCTTTCAGTACAGAATTGAATATTCTGCTGCTTCTGATTGGGTTTGGTGCTAAGCCATTATTTTTCTGAGAAGTTTTATTGTTTATTAGAAGAAATATTAGTAGGTATTTGCTATTGTAAAATGCAGCTGATTTAAATTGAACCAGAAAATTGTCTTGACTGGCCACTGGAAATGCCTGGATTTATTCGCTGCGGTATGGGTTTGTTGACACTGGCTGCCAAAAAGGCCAAAATATGCCGCACAGCACCTATATTTTTTAGCTGCTTCTGGAAGGTAAATGGTCAGCCTGTCAAATTATATGCCTCATAATGGAAGCATTAGACTTGCTGAAATGTGGTAGAACATGGAATATGCCCCAATTTACATTGTGAGTAAGGGGATTTTTTTTACTGTAGTGCCACCTGCATGTGGGAGGGTAGAAATTGCCCAAGATCTGTGGGTTTAGGGAGCTGTCAGTTTTTCCTATCATGCACGATATGACAATATATTGGCATCCCAACATTCAAGTTCTTCCAGCTTTTTGTGTGAAGTTGAACTTTAGATGAGCTCCTTGGTAGGGTGGTCTGAACAAACATACATAAACCTCTTTCTTTATAACATTGTATGAAAGAATTGCCTCCGCTGATGGAGAATACTCATTCACGATAATTGTCATGATTACATTGAAAGTCATGGCAGCACTATTTAAAGCTATTCCTGCTTTTCCTAGTCACACAGGTTGATTAAATCAACCCTTGTCCTGCTGAGCCCGGATATGTCTTAATTTTCAAACAATGTAGATCCAGATCAGATGGCTTCTGAAGAAGCCATCTGATCAGGATCTACATTGTTTGTCATTCAGATTGTGAATTTGTTGCAATAATTTGCATCAAGTAATCTGATTGGTTGATAATAGGTAGTGGGTGTGGCATATTTAAATATTCAGCAGGTCAAGGTTTAGTATGTTGGGATGGAATTACAGCAATTCTTAAAATGACATCTCATGCTTTTCCAACTGTCTGAATCGCAGGTACGTATACATTGGCACAAAAAATATTGAGTACCAGTCATGGATGGACAGATGAACATAATTTTGTAATAACTGGTGGACTGTAATCTCTTAACAAAATACCCTGCTTCATATCATGGTCGTACTATAAATCAACTTTCAGCTTGATGGGATGTAAACTATAGGAGACATAAGCTGGAAAAGTATAGTGACAGTGTAACAACTCTGCTAACATTTAGTTGATCGTAACCTCAAAATGGTATGTGCTGCTCCACATCATGGTGTAACTTTTTACAATGTTTCAGCTTGATCTAATGTAAACTAAAGGAAGAGTAATTAATAGCTTACGGAATTTTATAAGGGCCTTTACTGCTGATATTTGATGGATTGTAACCTCAAAACAATATGTGTAACTATCAAGATCAGATGAAAACTGTAGGTGGTTTTACCTACTGAAGTTTTCAAAGGAGCATAACTCTGTTAATATTTGGTGAACTGGGTACTTGAAACAATATGCATAAATTGCGCCACATCATGGTCTAACTATAAATCAAGTTTCATCAAGTTTCAGCTGGATGGGATGTGAACTATAGGAGACGTTAAGCCTGAAACAAAAAGTAAACACCAATTTTTAAATGGGCATATATAACTCTGCTAATATTATTTGGTGGCTCTACATCATGGTGATACTATTTATATAGGAGGAGTTAGCCAGAGACAAAACAATAACAAGAGATTTTCAAAGGCACACAATTCAGCTAATATTTGGTGCACTGTAACCTTGAAAAAATATGTGCTGCTGCACATCATGCTCTAACTATATATCAAATTTCAGTTTGATTGAATGCTAACTGCAACTCTATTAATATTTGGAGGACTGTAACCTGAAGACAATTTAATTTATTTATTTTATACTAATTTATTTTAGTTCGATTGCGATGAAAGCTTTAAGCTTGATGAATCACTCTGGAACACTGACATTCCGGATGTTATCATGCGCGTGAGAGAGACGCAGTGACTTTAATATCTTTGCTACCCATTTACACCTGGGTCTAGTGGGGCAGTGTCAGTACATGTCTTGCCCAAGGACACACCTCGATACCGGTGGCCGGATTCGAACGCACAACCTCTCGATCATAAGTCGAATGCGTTAACCACTGTGCTATCGAGGCTGACAAACAATTTGCAGTATTACTATATATCAAGTTTCAGCTTGGTCAGATCTAATTTGTAGGAGGAGTTAGCCAGAAACAAAATGTGAAAGAAATTTTCAAAGGGTGTAACTCTGTTAATATTTGGAGGAGTTATGCAGGAAAGGAAACGTTTACAGAAATTTTCAAGGGGCATAACTGTGTTAATATTTAGGGGACCATAACCTTGAAATAATATGCACTGCTCCACATCTTGGCCTCACTATATTTCATGTTTCAGCTTAATCAGATGTAAAATATTGGATGAGTTATCTGGAAACTTAAAGTTAACAGACTGATGGACAGACAGACTGATGAATGGACAGGCACTGAGGGGCATAACATAACAAAACCTTTTTTTTCAAAAGGGCATATAAAAAATGACAGCGGCTTCTGCACTAGCATATTTGCCATATTAAACTAGAGCTGTCAGTGAAACTGACTAGGGCCCCGGCAGCGCTATCAGAGGAGTAGGAAAAAATTTGTGGACGGACGGACAGACGGATGGACAGACAGACAGACAGACGGACGGACAGAGTGATTACTATAGGGCACCCACACTTTCAGTGCGGGGCCCTAATAATCAAATCCATTAACTAACAATGTTGTTAGCCCCAGATTGTAAGTCTTAACTAATAAATTAAATAGTTTGTCATTAATGACAATGACCAACCAATCTTAATCACATTTGTGAAATGTTACTGTTTGTGTGTTCTAAGATGGCTGATGGGACCAATTCTAACTCTGAACTGTCTGTTGCAGATAAAGCAACAGAGGCTAGATGAAGACAGCTCTGTTGGTGATGCCTTAGCTCTGACTTAGCGCTGTGCGCATTTCTGCTCAGCTTCGCTGATTATTTTTGCCTCATATTCACTAGCATCCCTTCTTATGAGGCCTCACCACTTTGTTCTGTCCTGTGCAATTTTTTCCAATGACTCTGTTAAGTATCTTGAAGTCCTTGGGGGAGGCCTTGAGTGTGTCCTTATAGCACTTCATCTGACCACCATGGGAGTGTTTGCCTATTTCTAGCTCTCCATAGAGAATTTTCTTTGGCAATCATTACTCGGGCAGCTGGTAACATGGCCTGTCCATCTTAACTGTGCTACTTTCAGAAGAGTACAAGAATGTACACTTTGCATCCCTGCCCTTTTCAAGACTTCGGTGTCTGGAATCCTGTTGTGCCACTTAATCTTTGACAGTTTTCTAAGGGTGATCCAGTCTTTAGACTTGCCTTTGGTAAACTGTCCATGTTTCACATGCATACAATAATGTTAGCAGCACCACAGCTCTGTAGACTTTCAGTTTTGTGTCAAGTCTGATTCCAAATTGGACCCAGACATTACCACGTAGTCGGCCAAAGGCTGCACTAGCTTTGGCAATCCTGGCATAGACTTCATCATCAATATGCACGACTCTTGACAGTGTACTCCCAAGGTAGGTGAATTTCTCTACCACTTTGTAATCTTTGACCTTTCACAGTGGGCTCTTTATAAGGCTTGCCAGGCTCAGTGACCTCAGTCTTTTTGATGCTGATTGTGAGGTAATAGCTACCACAGGAGTCAAATACTTGATCTATACCTTTTTGCATCTTCTCTTCTATTGGAGCACCCTTTGCCATCATCATTGCCATCAGCAAGAGGAACTCATCTGCTTGAAAAGCTTCCTATCGAATCGATATTCGTAATAGGTATGCCATTGTCACCATCCTGGAAAGAATCTGTGAGCATGGCAGAGAACATCATGCTGAAAAGTGTTGGGGCTATCATACAGCCTTGCTTGACTCTGTTTGTCACAGGGAAGGATAGATCAGAAAGCTCATCATCATTTTGGTGCAGTATCTATCATTTTGGACCCATGCAAGCATCGTAACCATCGTGGAACTGTCTCACCATTGCTATGAACTTGGTTGGACATCCAAAATTTCGCCATGGTTTTCCAAAGCCCCTCACGGCTGACTGTGTCAAATGCTTTGGTAAAGCCTAGGTCACATAGCCCGACCGATGTTCGGCATCGGTGGAGCTCGGTAGATTTTTGGGGTGTCGCCGAGTTCCCCTCATCGGAGGCATAGCTCGGTGATGTGAACGGGCTCCGTCCGGAAATCTACAGGCGACCGACCAAACACTGGTCGATGACTGTACGGAGTCTGTCTTAACAGGGGAAATTTTTTCGGCCTATGTGGTAGCAACTACCGGCCGGTGGTCGATCGGACATCAGGGGTGTACGGCCGGTACCCAAGCAGGTTACAGGACACCATGCGATCACCGGACGGGTTGTAAAAGGTCTTTGAACACTGCCCGGCTGATGTTCGGCCGTTGTAACTCGGACTTGGCGGGGGGGGGGGGGGGGGGGGGGGGGCAATGGTCAGCTATTACATCACTGCATATATGTCCAACCTGCCTGACACGGTCAGTTCATCACTATGGCTGCATCGAGAAGACTTCGATTGGCGATGTTAGAACATGAGCTAGGTCAGGCGAGGTTCCAGTACAACTTGGTCCTGGCGGCAATACTCCAAGAAGCCGAGAGGGGCCGACAGAGGGCCGGCAGAAGAGAAAGACGCTGGTGGGTGCCAGAGTGCATCCTACGCAGACCCCTTTTCGGCCAATATGAGACGCTCATAAGGGAACTCGAGGCCGAGCACGCTGCCGACTTCAAGGCCTACCTCCGCATGGAGCCACAGATGTTCCAAGAGTTGCTCCACCGAGTTGGCCCCCGCACTGCCAAGACCACAAGGTAACTTTACACTTTGTGAACTTAGTGTGAAATTGTACTGAATGTACTGAATTTCATTTCTTATTTTGCAAACACATGCCTTCCAAACATATTTATTATTGCTTGATTTTAATCATATTTCACCCTCTTCTGTTGCAGGCATCGAACCCCCTTGGACCCTGGGCTGAAGCTGGCGATCACCTTGAGGTTCTTGGCGACCGGAAGCAGCTACCGGGATCTGGTGTTCGCGTTTCATGTCCCACAC